>JAZDUA010000483.1:600000-1184528 GCA_038098605.1 Gryllus longicercus
ATGGTGTGATGAATACAGAAATCAAGTTACCTTTCATTTTTCTACCAAATATAATTTAAAATGTCAGTCCTCAACTGTTCTATTAAGAATAATAAAATTATTCGATTTTTTTTGGATCGATGTTTTTCATTTGTGTGTGAAAAGTTGTTATTATCTCAAAATCGTGCGTGTTTTCTAATAGATTAATGAAAGTACTTGATATTATGAATCTTTAAAATTATTATTATGAGAGCATTGCAAATAAACATTGATATATTCGTATATTTCAAGTTCATTTTATGATTGTTTATGGACTCATATTTTGGCGTGTCAGAATTAGTTTAGAATGCATTTGCAGCTGATTAACCACATCTCATGAAGAGTGGACCAGTTTGGCCAGGTAGAAGTTTGAAAACGCATTAACCGCCGTAATGATTGTGCGCTGTCACCTTTGTTCAGATGAGAGTATTCATTGAGTTTGACATCAATAAATACCATCAGTAAATACCATACTCAGACAAAAATGTGTGAAAATTTGTAACAAAGATGCGACAGTTTTATTGGAATTAGAAGTATGGAAAGACAACAAACAATAGGGAAGAACTTCATTGTAGGTTTTTTTTATTAAAATGCAATTCCCGTTACTCATTCTGCTACCCATTCTCTACATGATCGATGGAAGAACACATCACTCCATTGTTTACAATGTAATAATGTCAGCAGAACATTATCACGATGACATTTTGCTTTGGAATGTATGTAATTTACGTGGAATATTTGATCGAAAGTTCCTACATATGAATGATAATGCATGTCCGCACCGCGCACGTATTGTCTTTCTGGAATTGGAAGTCAATAGCATATTGATAAGCATACGTGCTCCACCCTTTTGATTTAAAGCACTTATTGTTTCACAGAAAATGTTCAGGAACTGACAACTACCGAATGTCAATTTATAAATATATAAAAAGCTTCAAGGAGTGTATTAGAAATAGTTACAGTACGAAAGCGTTATTTTTAACTGTCACTCAAATTTTCTGTAACTCTTGAGTTAGTGAATAATTTTGCAGTGCATAATGTAAAACTGTGCCTAAAAGTTCTCTCTTGAGAATAGTATAAAACTACATTAAATAGTGTAAACACATTAAGATATGGTGCTAGAGGATTAAATTATTCCGCCATAGTTCTTGCTGGAAGCACAAAGAATTATCTGTACAATAAAATGGAAGCCAAAAGCTCAAAAATGACCAATTATTTATTTCCATTTATTGAAGCAATACATACTTTTAAAAATAATTTGGTGTATCATTTGAACCTTCTAAATTATCTTACATAAGAGTATTTCCATATTTGGGTACTGAAGTGTTTCTGTTAAAATATGGTATAATATTTTCCGTGTTAATATTTTGTCTGTAAATGTTTAGACAACTGTAGAATCAATACAAGCTGCAAAGTCGAAACAAAATGTTCAATTCCAATAAAAGAGATCGCCAAAATATGTTTTTATTTCAAAATATCGCGATGTTTCATTCATGGACCCGATGGCAATTCACTTGAACTCTCTAAAGCGTCAAGAAGATGGAAACCATAGAATCTGACGTTCGACTGTCGGGTTTGAGTGACTACAAACAGCAGCACTTCAGGGAACAAAAGACTACTGTGTACATCCCGCGCTACGACGTTATCCTACCAGCGAGAGGCCTCATTGCTGTGACGTAGATTGGAAGGACGCGCGACAGGTTGTGGCAGCGGCGCCGCGGCGGCGTTGCGAACGGCGTCGGCGCTGACAGGCGTCGGTGCCCAGGAAATACACGGCGGAGATGCAAAGCACAATCCTCTTGCCATCTTACCTGCGCACCCACGCCACCGCCCACCTACTAACCTAACCAACCGCTCGCCCGTCCGCCCGGCTGCGTAGCCACCCACCCCTTCGCCTCTCTGCCCCTCCGCCCACCTGCTCAACAGCCTACCTCCTCCAGTTTCCCCCTGCCCAACATATCCTCCTGCTCAACTGCTCACCTGCTCAAATGCCTACTTGCTCTTCTGCCGGCCAGCACAACCGCCGACCTCCACTACCGCCCCACGTGCATTTTGTATACATGCACTGCCGCCCACCTGCACAACCTCCCACCAACGTAACATCCCATCTGCACAACTCCACTACCCCCGCCTGCCACGCCCCTGCTCACATCCTTTTGTGCCCCTCCACTGCATCCAAAGCAACGTTCGAATTCATTTCAACGAATGAATTTTTTTTGCCCCACCTGTGGCTGAGAGAGAAAAAATCAGCGCATCTGTACACTTGTACTTGACGCCCGCTGTGGACGCGAGGGCACTACGAGGGAAAACATTGCCAGCACGGCGGTCCACGTGACCTTTCGCTGTTGGTAGTTGCGCTCTCCACGCCAGAGATTGGTCCCTGTACCAGCTAAGGTGCCTCGCGGCATAAACTGATGCCACTGCAGTGTCTCTGACCTGGAGGCTCTAGGGGTTTGATCCCCGACGGCGGCCGGATTTTTGACACTAACTAGATAGCATCCGCTTGTTGGAAGTGAATTCTAGCGGTTGGTTGCTTTGGATCTGTTATATCCAAAAAAAACAGCGATTTCTAAAATAGATTTTTATTACCACAAGCCAACAAGAGATTCACTAATACAAGCCAGGTCGAACAATATTCCGTGAGATATTCCGTAGACGTTGCGATGTTCACTGTTTAGCCGTAGGAAGAGTCAGAGTCCGTAACCGTTCTGTAATGCACTTCACTTGTCACTATACACGCTCAGGCAGTCACTTCTCACCGCCTACCACTCGCCGGGCACCGCTCTTATAGCCCGCCCGGGCTGAAGGTCCGCCGGCCAGCTATAAGGGTGAGTTCTCCGGCTCCGGGGCTTGGCCGAGCGTGACGGAGCTGCGGCGTTGGTAATCGGCGCCCTCTCTTGAGCGGCGCCGGGACCACCTTCCGGCGGCAACTTTAAGGGTGCGCGTTCGACCATATCAAGATCGATAGTTCTCCATAGTTTCTCTTATCATTGACTGTTGAATGCGAGAGCATTTCCCTATCAAATGGGCTACGAACAGCGCGCGGTGTTAGTTTTCTCTTCGTTGTCCTAACATCACCCCAAACTTATTCACATACTATTACACGCAGTGTACTACCACACATTTCTGGAGCGTAGATATTTTCCCGGCCGTGGCGGTGCCCCATTGGTGGGAGATACCTGGACAGGAAAACCCCGCAAGCCGACGTGCCGTATGGCGACGGAACTCACCACCCAGCAGAAGAATAACATTGTCATTTCTCGTGATAAAAGCATGCATTCTGCTTACGGGACTTATGACCAGGGCATTAGACGCGCCCGAAATCACGAAATATTCAATCAGTCAATGAATTTTTTAGTCCGCGTTGCGCTGAGCCTTGACCCTACCCCTTGCGCCGCCATAGCCGAGGAATCGTTAGCTGCTTGCGAGATGACGCTTCTTGGTCAGCATGTGCTCCTCGGTGACACGGGGCGTCTGCGGAAGTGATGGAAATTTCGTAGTGATTGGGAGCTACTGAGTTAGAACAAAGAGCATGATTATCGAATAAGGAGCTTTATTATTTTAAGATATGACAACAGAGACGACGAAGGTCATTGAACAAAAGGAAGGGTCTACTGCGCGAGTGGGCGGTAATAAGTAGTTTTCTGATAAAGTTGAATAAATTCATGGCAATTAGAAAAACACTAAAAACTATTTTCTCAAAAACTAATTATTTTTTACAAATATTTCTTCTAATACGTTAAGTTAGTAAATATGCATAAAAATTCGGCAGATGTCTGATTTTCATTAACAAGTCCGGAATTTCATAAAATTGTACAAGTTCAATTTATTTTTAAACTGTCTTACACTTTTTATTTTCAAGCCATATTTTTATTGCAATACATTCCTGAATATTACATCTATATATTCCTTATACATATGTTTTCAAAATATTAGTTGCTTTGAAGTAATTTTGAATTAATTCATGAGATTACTTTTACGTATTACAATCTTGGAAATATAGGTATTAACTCCAGTCTGCCAATCTGGAATTCGGGGCTCTATTCTCGACATTCCCAGGCCTTTATCTTATTTCTCTGCAGTAGAACAGTTTGCGCTTTTAAACATAGAAAAAAGGATTTTCTTCATAACCTGTAAACTTTCGAAACTTGCCGTCTTCAAGAGTTCTAAATTTCGATCTGCCGCACCTTATTTTCTAATGAGAGTGTTTCGCGAAACATCTGAAGAATTAATAGGCTTAATAGGATTTGAAATATTATAATATTACGTATTCATTACAAATTATGTGTTGTTGGAGCGTCACTACGAATTACTATTACATAATATAAACGCTGATGAAAATAATACTTACGAGGCTTTTTAAGATACACTATATGATCAAAAGTATCCGGTCACGTCCAAAATGGTGGTGTGGTGTGGTCATGTTTTTCATGGAGGGGGCATGCACCCCTTGTTTTGGCATAGAGGGGGCATGAACCCACTGTTAAAGAGCAATTCGGGGATGGCGATTGCATCTTTCAACACGATCGAGCACCTGTTTATAAGGCACGACCTGTGGCGGAGTGGTTACTCGACAATGACATCCCTGTAATGAACTGACCTGCACAGATTCCTGACTTGAATGCTATCGAATACCTTTGGGGTGTTTTGGGACGCCGACTTCGTGCCAGGCCTCTCCGATCTACCTCGAAACCTCTCCTCAGTGCAGCACTCGGTGAAGAATGGACTGACATTCCCCAAGAAACCTTCCAGCACCTCATTGAAAGTATGACTGCGAGAGTGGATGCTGTCATCAAAGTTAAGGTGTGCCAACACCCTATTGAATTACCAATGGAGGGCGCCACGAACTAGTAAATCATTTTCAACCACGTGTTCGGATACTTTTGATCACACAGTGTCTGTGAGAAAATCTGGATTCTGAATATTTAACTGTCGCCCCATCTCTGTATTTCCTCACCGCGCCAACAAGACTCCTCCGATGTCTCCTCGGTCAATCGCTCACGCTGTCGCGTGTCCACCGTTTGCTGAGTCCGCCCACCGCGTTGGCGCCACCCTGAGGGGACAAACGCGCCGAGTGCGAGAGCGAAATTAGTTTCCTATTACGAGACAACGCGCGGACGCGAAGAATAATGATGGCGCGACGGACGCTCCGAGCGAGACGTAAACAGATCGATAGCGGCGGTTGAAAAATACGCGCTCCGGCGCCCCGGTGTCCGATGTCGCCGCGGGCAGCGCCCATTGGCTGGGAGGCTTCCGCTCGCTTGTTCACGCTTTCCTGAAGCGACACGTCTTTAAACCCGATCGGTAGGGAAGGGCGGCGAAGGGGGTCGTTTGGTAAAACACTATTAACGAAAACACGTTATTTCAAATCGTTAGTTAAAACGTTTTGCAAACTTCTAAAATAATCATATAATATTGAAATAATCTTATAAATACATATAATTTTGAAAAAAGTTTTAAAAGTGAAAATAGCTTCAAACTAAACAAAAAGGCTATGCCTACAACATTGTAGTAAACACCCGGTAGTGTGCGTTTTTCATGAACAGAAAAACGTTGTTGCACTTACCAGTTGAGTGATATCCTCAAGAAAACGTTTCTTCTGCTAATTCAAGAAAGTAAGTATGCGTCACTTTCCCGTCGTTATCTAAATTTTCCACTATTCAGAATATAAAGAACCGAGAGTGTGTTTTACAAAACTGCAGCGTTATGGAAAACGCTAGTGAAGTATCAGGAATACTTGAATCATTTGTCAACGGGAAGGATTAAATTGAAAGAGAAGTTAGAGAGCTGAAGTGAAAGATCTATCTCTTTAAATTCCTAACTTCTTTGCGTTGCGGCTATTTTTTTCAGATCCCCTCCTATATTCGGCGAAGATAAGTCTTGAAGGCCAGTGATGAATGATACAAGAGAATAGAATGGAAGTTAATGTGTTTACTACTACCGTTCGACATCTAACATATGATACCATGCAGACATAATGGTCTATCCAAAGGAAACAGAAGACATTATTAGGAAGACAAGCTCTTGAAACTGGCTTTGCGCCAGCTAATCTGAACAAAAAAGACTTACGAAAGCTTCTGGAAGACTTATGGAATACAAAAAATGATAGATCTCTTGATTATCATGTTTTAGTTGACATCGGCCCTGTCAGTGTAAATTATGAATAATAAACCAATTCTCATTTCTACTTCTATTTGGAGGAAGTTCCAGTAAGAAACTGCACACGGTTTGTTCTTTAATCACGTATATTATTTGTTGCCAGTATCCCTTTTTCTAAAAAAATACGAAGTATATAGCGATGAATAAGGTATCAGGAAAAAGAACAACACCACCCCATCCGGGTCAAGCTCGAAGCTTCCGAATCGTCTTCCGACAAGTGGTAGCGTAGTGAGTGTAAGTGTAGAAGTGTGTAAGGAGTTGCGGTAGGATAAGGAAGAGACACGAAAGATCGCCACGTTTCGTGACCCGTTTGTTAGGGTACTACTCCGGCATTGGCTTGGTGTTAATAGGGGAAACCATGAGGAAATATCGATGAGAGCAACCGACTGCTAGAATTCTCCTCCAGACAGCTGCTTAATTCGACCTAGCTGTCTAGCTAGCATTGATAGTCCTGCCTTCATTGGAAGTTGAATTCGAGGGCCACCCGGTCAGAGGCATTGCCGTGACATCAGTTGATGCCCTGAGCCACCTAAACCGGTACCGCGCATTGCCGTCTCTACTTGTGCCCTGGAGATGGCGGCGAGATGTGTGGACGGGCGTTGGTTCGACGCCAGCCAGCGGGAGCGGCCGCCGCAACTCAGCCAGCGCCGTGCGAGGCGCCCGGGTACGCGTCGCTCTTCTCGCCCAGGCGCTCGTTATCAACGCGGATGAGCCGCCGCCGACGGCGCGTTCGCACACGAAGGGTAGCGCGCGGGCGGCGCAACGAGTTGCAACGGGGTCGACGCGCAAAACACGGGATTTTGATACTACGACGAGCCGCAGTAACAGGATATGATCCTCGTGTTCGGCATAGAATCTTCTTAGTGCGGCCCTGGAGGTTATCATAGGCACGAAACGCCAACAAAGGCCTCCTGTGTTTCAGTCTGATAACCAACATAACGCGAACATAAGCAAAATATAAAAGCGTACAGGAATGGGGTGAACTTGAAAAAAAAAATATTCTTCACGTTATGAACTGATCGGAAATTTACAAAATACAAACGATAAACATCAATACTGGTATTTCATATACTTCTACTAATTTTAAAATGTCCATGCAGTAATAAGAGATTTTCCCTAAAATGCCAACGTGATTTTCCTGGAGCTCATAGAATTAAATTTACATTAATTAATTTCTAATGGTAAATATTAACCCATATTCAAGCAGCAAAATTGATTGAAAAAGTTGCACGTGTTTTTGAAAATTAATGAAATTCGAAATCAAATCTGGAACAGTATTATACATTGATTACAAAAGCCAGTGGACACTACTGCCACTTCGTTGCTGAAACAAAAGCTAGTATAATGAATGTTAGAGAAGAATCTACAAACAGACATTGTAAATCCCTTGAATAATAATTTTGCTTGAAATTAGTTTCTTCAAAATTCGCACATAAATATACGCTGAATATAAGAGTGCTGAAAGAACATTTTTTATAAAGAAAGAAAACAAATATTGTCGATATTTAAAACAGAATAATCATATGGATCACAATACAGAGGAATGGAACAGGCAAAGCATCAAAATATCATTCCTTTATTAATTCCGATGTTAATTCATTTTATTTGGAAGACTTTGATTCAGATGCTAATTTTTATTTGAAAGGTAATTATTACACGTATAAAATATATTACGTGATATCATGAGGTTAGGCGAAGGCCTTTAAGCCATTACAGAAACCTAGAACCTAAAGTTCTAACCTTTCGAATTCTGGTAATTACCTCAAATGAATGGGTGAAAACCAGAATGGTGTGACATTTTATAAATTCTGAGAAAACCTTTTATTTATTTCAATATCACTGTTCAGTCGTGGTGCTTCGTTTCATCATTAAAACCACGGCATTTCAATTGTTTATTAAAAACACGAATTTACATTGGCACTGAAATATAGCCTAATATAATGTTTTTTCTCGGAATTTATAAAATGTCAGTTATACAATTATGGAATAATTAGGCCACTCAAATGGTCCCTCCATCGCAAAAAAAGCATGAAGAAGTGACCGTGTGGCCCGGCTAAGGGAAAACACCGTGAACGGGGAAAACCTGCTATCAGAAGACGAATACATGTTAAACTCTTCCTACGTTTCTTTTTTTAATATACTTGTAGTTCTCTTGTTAATGCACTATTCTGTCTCTAAGATGTAAGTCTGTAAAGTTTTATGCGCAACGAATTAAAGAAACGTTTTTAACTGGTCATTTTTACTGCAAATATGTTTTCGCAAACATTGAACATACTTATTAAAGTGTGTGTCGTGTACCTGAAACAAAGAGAACTTTTCATAATACTGATATGTCGGCTCATTTCTAAATGTTACAACAGTCTTAAAACATAAAAATACATATTTTGTAGTATTTGAGTACATACTGAACATTTTTACAACGGTTTCATCACAAAATTCGCATAATAACTAAATTGAATTCTTTAAGATTATTAAGTGTACGTATTGATCTCATTTGAATGAAAACCTAACTTTGTCACGTTTTAGACATAAAATAAGGTACAATAATTAAATGTTCACAGATTTCTATGAATGTATATGAATGCAAAAATGTGCAATAAATTTCAGCCAAAGATAAGGGAGGTGTTAATTTTTTGGCCAATAATAGAAATACACAAAAACCACTAGTAGTCTCGATTCCTTCAAATGCATTACTTTCCTAATCAAACAACCACGACTACTTACCTATAGTTATTTTGATATATTGCCCTTTCGAAAAGAAGGTCAGAGATAACGAGTACCCTTCAATTGCTAACATCCTTCTATTCTGAAAACAGAGAATATCGTTCCACACACTTTCCTCCTAAAAAGTCATACGACGCCCAAAATAACACCGTCATTCTGATTAATCACACCCTTCAAAACTGCGTAGCTTTGCCCTCGGTAGCTCTCAGCAGCGGCCATTTTGAACGTATTTCTGAGTTGACGTGGTGACAGCAGTGCCGATAGCGACGGGCGTTCGGGGCGGTGGGGCGGCTCCATTAAAATCCCAATGGATGACGCGCAGGGCCTACACGGCCCACACTTCAGCACACGAGGCTTGGCGCTATTCCGCGCTCGCGCGCTATTCCTTTGGTCCGCAGGAAAAGGTAGTGAGTACTTATTTTCTGGCGTGTCAGCATGTTAGGTCAGTTATTAGTCATCACTCTCAGTCCCATGTGTGTTGGCATGTTAGAGCTCGGAGGTGTTGGTTTACCTCCCCTGCTGGAACGTAGGAGCTAGAGCTGACTTAAAAGACGACTTGCAAGTTTTCCCATCTCCAGGTATCTCTTCCAACACAGCCCTAGTCGGGATAACCTCTGAACTTTCATCTGGGCTCTCCATGTGTGTGTAATATGTAACTCATTTTTTGATGCAAATATTTTGTATTATTCGGCATCGAATATTTTTCTATCAAAATTCACTAAAAAAACTTTGGCTGCTACGTTTACTCAGAATTCAACTTAGTCTAGAAAAGCATAATTCCAAGATCAAGAAATCTTTTACATGTATTGAACTCTTTTGGTGCACATCACATACATTTTTAAACTATTTGCGATAAATAAATAATTAAATAATAAAAAATTAATGAATAATCACAGAATTTTACGAATCGTGTAATTTAATTAGGTTGAATGTATGATAAAAATATTTAATTTTGCCAACTTTTCGAAATATATTGTTCCATCTCCAAGCGTTACCTACATAAATATTCTACCATTAGCATATGGCTTACGTATTTCCGGGGTTCCTGAAATGGCGCCTAGCGACCTTTCACGGCAGAAAGTTACTCAACATCACCCATATCCTCAGAATCTTTCCTTTCTCCCGGGGACGTAGAAGCGTGTTATTTGAGAATGTTTGTTTTGCACCTGGCCAACGCCATATCTCCAGTGTCAGTCTCCTCTCCAGTCTCCCCACAGGTGTAGGACCGGTGCTACTAGGATGGGCGCACAACTGGCCTCTGAGCTACATCTCGCGCTACATAGGTGCGACCAATCCCTCTTCCTATTCCGCCTACTTAGTCAAAAGACTCCCACGTGCTGTGTTTGCAAGGTACTACAAGAACACACTAAGAATAAGCACCCGCGGGTTAGACTTGATGATTGAATGAGGAAACCTGGTATCTACCACGGTAGTCGTACCTTCCATTCTACCGACGATTGTTAGTGGCGGTGATGGTGTAACAGCGTATCGGACTGTTATACCCAAGTTGGCGGGATCAAATCCGATCGAATCTGTGAATTTTTAAGGACAAAAACATTCTTCGTACGCCTTCCTTCGGAGGGGAAGTAAAGCCGGCTGTCCCATGTTCGTAGATTTACTTGCATGTAAAAGATCCTCAAGCCTAAATGAAGCCTCTGAGCTAAATTCAAATCGCCTGTTTCGTCGGTCGAATGATACCTCCTTTATCCGCTAGAGGGTAAAAGGAGCGTAGCGAAATTTGGGTGGTCAGACATGTCCCGAGTCTGGAGACGTAAAATAAGGCATCAATTCAATTCAATACCTTGATGATAATCCGGCCCCAGACGGTGTGGAGAACACAGAAAGCGACCACCTAAACAGTTGTTTGCTTTAGAAGCGTATACATTAAGAGATGTATAATCATTACAAATACAAAGAGATACACAGGCTTAGGTGACTCGGGGCATGAGTTGATGTCAGTGCCTATAACCGGGAGGTCCTGGGGTTTGGGTCCCGACGACGGCAGGATTTTAGACACTAGCAGTAGAGCTAGGTCGAATCCAACCTCTGAGTGCCGGAACAGTACCCTAACAAAAAGGCTGCGGACTGCGCGCTATCTTTCGTTTCCCTTCTTTGCCCTAGCGTCTCGCCTTTCACACACTTTCTCGTATGTGCCCTACACAACCACCCATACAGGGAGACCATCGAGAGGGCTATCTCCTGGTGAGGGATACCTGGTTGAGGTAAATCCCGCAAGCCGTCGGGTAGGTCGGCACCGGATATCCCCATCCACCGGGGGAAATCATCGCCATTGCCCATGAAACACATCCACTACACTTACGGGACTAATGACTAGCCTTTGACGCGCCTGTAATCTCTTATGAATCAATCAACAAAGAGATACACATTCACAGCACTCTCAAAGTCCGCGGTATCCTCTTTTCTATAGCAGTTGCAATAGCGTGCCCTGAGTGCCATAAAGAAAACATTTAGCGGCAGCAAAATCGAGTTCGGCAGCGGCCACAGGGAGAGGGAACAGCAGAGAGGGGGAAGTGATCTGCCACAATAAATTGACTTCACTCCAGTAGCATCAACCGCGCTCACAATTGGTCTGCTATTCATCGGCCCGGCCTCTGCCTCACCGACGCGACCGCCTCCTGCTTTTCCGATTCCACATTATCCACTCCTCCGCCACCGCCCCCACCAGCTACGCCGCCGCAGCCAGCGCTTCCCCTTCAGATGTTTTATTCAAAGGCGACCACCAGCCACGAGGCGGCGCTGACGGCGGGGGCGGGGGCAACGGCGATGACAGCGTGACGTCGTGAACGATGCAAGAGTGGGAGCGATGCCATTGGAGGAGACCAGATTCGTTGGGTGAGGGTGGGGGGAATATTTGGTGTGGGAGCGATGCTGATTGGTAGGCGCAATGGGGACGGAAGCGACGGCAACGGAGCAGGTGGCTGTGGTGAGCATAGTGGCGGGGAATAGATGACGGGGGTGGTGAAAAGGGTAGACGCGCAGAAGAGGGGTGAAGGTGGTGGATGGAGCAATAGGATGAGAGGGGTGACGGGTGCGTAGGGGACGAGAGGCGGTCGATCAGGGCTCTGGGCATTAACCGATGTCACTGTTGTGCCTCTGACCGGTAGGTCCACCACCTGACGGTGGCGAGATTTTCGACACTTGCTTCTCATCTAGGTGGAATTGAATCGCTGTCTAGAGGAGAATTCTAGCGGCCATCAGGTCTGATCCGTAGTTTTCCGTGGTTTCTCCAATCAACACCAGGAAAATGCCGGAGCAGTACCCTAACTAAGGAGTCACGGACACGAGCGCCCGTGATCTTGCCTTCCTCTTCTGTGCCCTATCCTCACCCCCTTACTAACATACATATTAATCTGAACTGCACTACCAAACAACCCGGGAAACCGGTCGATACCTGGTTGGGGAAAACCCCGCTAGCCGACGGTATGTCGGCGCCAAATCTAGCCATCCGGGGGGAAGATTACAGCCACCTCCCGAGGGAGAAACATTCACTATACTTAGGGGACTAATGACTTGTCACATTACCTTTGCAGTTGTCGCGCCCGGAATAACTAATCAATTAATCAATCAGGGGCGGTGGGGACAGAGGCAACTGTGTGTTAGAAGCGAGAGGGGCACAGGACAACTAAACGGGTACGGAGCGGCAATGGCAGAAGGGGCGTCTGGAGCGGAGGAGACGGCAGAAGCGGCAAGGAGCGGGGGCAACGGAAAATGGAGAGGTGGCGGCAGCGTCGTTCCGGTCAACGGCCGCAGCCACCTCAGCGTCCAACTGCTCGGCCGCTGATGCTGCAGTATTTAACGAGTTCGGTCCCTTGTAGCCGCTCCGATGCCCCGCCTCAAACGCTAACTCCGCGTTTGTGAGCGAAAGAATTATCTCTCACGGAGCCCACAGGTATTTCACGGTTGGTAAATGGAGATTGGGTACTCTTGCGGAATAACTTTCTCTTGGACCTCCTCGATGTTCCTTTTTCTCTCTCGTTTAAATGATTACCCCGCATTTCTTCATTGGTTTCAATTTAAGTTTTGTATCATATTGCACCTACGGTTTCGTTTTTTTCCTACTATCAAGTATTTGTTGTGACACTGCCATTGGTGTGTTTGTTTCTCCAATGGTCTGTAATGTGAAGTATTAATTGATATTCATCACTTCTTAAAGTTAATAATTGTTGAGTACTTGAAAGAAATACACACGAATAATTTCTAGTAGTATTAATTGGGTCCTTTAATTCAATAAAAATAATTTAGAAAAGGAAATATTTATAAACTTTTCTCTATTTCTATTTTGTACCTCTAGTAAAGAAAATGTATCCTTTCATTACAATTAAAATGAAAATTAAATACAATAATTAGCATGGATTAATATATACACAACAATCATGTAACATTATGTTATTAATTCTAAATAATTTATGTTTGGAGAAACCTATAAAATAAACTTTGTATATTAATTATTTTAATATTTATGTTAACAGTTGAAAGGAAACAGGTTGACAGTCACTTATGACCTTATTTTTACATTGAAAATCGAAGGCACAGATATCGTAATTGTTTTCTTTTAATTTATCTATATTCCTAATTTTGCATAAATATGCATATTCATATGCATATATATTTGCATAAATATGCATATGCATATTTGCATAATATTTATGCAAATATGCATAAATTGACGGAAAGCAGCCTCTGGTCTTGTGCGATGTGTCAATGATTTCATTTGATATCAAGGAAGAATGGAAAAAATAAACGAAATAAAATAGTATTAGTCCGCAGGATGTTTAGCCCGATATTACGAGTATTTTCTCATACTCCGTGCGTCACTGCTTACAATTCAAGCAACGAGAAAGGAAAGAATTTCAGTATTTACGTGTGCCGTTTCAGATCAGCCAAGTTCTGCTGCTACAGAACCCCGTTTTCCACACGCTCGACAGCTCCATTTACTGATGCAAGCCCTTAGTATGTATATATTGGTGAATTAATTTCTCTGACTGCGTGCGATTCTGTTACCTAATCTAACGATATTTCCAATTCCTACCGATGTTGATCCACGAAGTTAGTACAATAATCAAACAAAATTTCTCTCTTGTTAATAAATGTGGCATTTTATATTAAAGGCAAATTTTCTGGGTAAAAGTGATATATAAATATTCCGAAATATATTTTTTGGATTTAACATTTATCTTACTAATTTTGCTGCGATGCACTTTTGTTCCTTAACATTAAATCATATGTAAAGGTAAATGTTTTATAAATGTTTATGAGATAATGTATTTCAAGACACTAAAGTATCATTGTGAAATATTTGTCTTCCAGGAAGTTCATAAGTCTCTAGCAATTACAACTCTCCGTCAAATACGAGTAAAATCTCATTTGCACTCTCTGCCACACTTGCGTCATATTATATTCTCTTGTTTTCTCTTCTGCATATTTCTCTATGAGCGAGAACATTTTATCTTGTTCTTTTTATGATACAGTCATCACCCTATTTCATTATCATCATTTATTTCTGTACACCTTCCGATCCTATGTGAAAGGCTGTAATTCAGGTGAAAGTAAAAAGGAAATGAAAATCCACCAGGTAAAAATCATAGAAAAGCGAATGTCTCAATAAGTAACTTCAAACATTAATTAGATGGTGAGGTATATACCTTCTAAAATTTATCATACTTAAATCACTTCAAGCATATTTCAGGGATTTTATAATTTTCAGCTTTGAAAATCTGAAATAATTATATGCGTCGTCATAATAATCATATGCGTAAAAATAATCATATGCGTGGAAATGCCAACGAAAACTTACCACAATACTTATATTTGAAAATCTGGTTACAAACAAAGGTGTTTCAAACCAGAACAGCGAAAGATTCATGGATAAAAGTATAAATAAACAAGATTCATAGAGAAAATTGAAAAAAAGATCATTAACTTTTTCTGCGTAATTTGTCCTACAGAAAAAAATATTCAAGATAAGATAGTAAATATATTCTGTTTTCTTTACTGAAGTATGGTATAGAAAAACGATTATTTTCTTCCTCATAAATTCTATGAATATTGCTTAAAGGGACGAAAGTACAACCCAAAATTTTAAAGCCCTAAGCCCATTTTAAATAATGTAGGTATTTTTAATATTCATGTAATAAAACCTTATCTACAAAGCACACTAATCTAATTCCATACAAACATAACCATTAATACGAATTTTAGCATTTTAGATTTATTCCCCCCCTTTCTTACTTTTTCCGCCGCTCTTTTTGCTCCTTTCACCTTCCCTTCTCTTCCTTCTTTTCCCTCGTCGACCTTCCCTTGCCGACACGCCAACGCCCCGGCGCGCAGGGCGTGCAATCAAGCTGACACCGTAATCTGTTAGCCAGCGCTCTGCAATCCAATTTCTTGGGAAGTTTTTCAACTGCGTCGCGCTGCCGCGCGCGCGATACACCCGTCCCGTTGCCGCCTCTAAATCTCCGTGCGTGAGCAGGATGCCCCGTTAGGCCCGGCCCCGCCCCGCCCCGCCCCGCCCCACCCCGCCCCGCCCAGCCCCGCCCGGCCCCGCCCAGCCCCGCCCGGCCCCGCCCAGCCCGGCCCCGCCCCGCCCGGCCCCGCCCCGCCCGGCCCCGCCCCGCCCGGCCCGGCCCGGCCCGCTCTGCCCCGCCCCGACCCGCCCCACCCCGCCCCGCCCGGCCCGCCCTGCCCCCCCTGCCCCGCACGGCCCGTCCCGCCTCACCCCGCCTCGTCCCGCCACGGCCCGGCCGGTCCCGCCACGCCCCGCCACGCCCCTCCCCGGCCCGTCCCGCCCGGACCGCCACGCCACGCCACGCCCTGTCCCGCCCTGCCCTGCCCGGCCCCGCCACGCCACACCCTTCCCCGCCCCGCTCCGTCCCGCCCTCACAGCTCCCTTTTCCTATCCATATCCGCCTCGCCTTTCACCTCTCCGATTACTATGCGTTTTTAGGTGCGTGTCATTTTTTCACACAACTTTTTTTCAGTTACATTTGCTCGCAGCATTTTTTCCTCTCCATTAAAGGGCTTTTTCATCAGAGTCTTCCTACATCAACCCTCTCCTTTTTCAATACTCTTTTTCCTCAATACTCTCCTTCAATTCATTTTTCCTTCGTTGCCTTCTTCCTCAATACCTAATTTCTTAACATCATTTTTCTTTAATACCGTCATTCCTCAATACAATCACATCTCCAAGATCTGCTTTCTCCAACTCTTTCCTCCAATCCTTCCTTCTTCCAGATTATATTAATTGCCCTCTATCTAGACCCTCCCAACCATACTACATTGCATTCTACATCCTATACCTTCCTCCCAATTCCTGCTTCCCTTCCCCCTCCTTGTTTTTCTACTCTCCCTCCCTTTCCTTCCTTTGACTAATTTTCTGAATCTTTCCTCATCACGGTACTACTTCCGCCCCCCATGCACGAATCCAGTTCTTCCCGTTGCGTTTCCGCGTCAGTCGGTGCCTCTTTCTCATCCGCCTCTTGTCGTCTGCAGCTCGTTTTCTCTCCGAATACAACCCTCCTTCTTCATTCATTCCCTCACCTCACGAACTCACACCCCATCCTCCCATCCCCCTTCCTCTCTGTGACTTTGATCTCGTTCTCTCCTGCAGCAGGTACGCCGACGGAGTTTCTTATTTGAGTTCGCAAGGTTAACCGAAAGGATCCGGGCCAACTTTCATAAAGCGGATATAAAAAATGAGAATTGATGTAGGTGAGAGAGAAAAAGTGTGTCAAGAAAGTTTTGATTCCGTGTCAAATTCAGTTACGCGTCTGCTTTTTGCATGAAAGATGTTTTCAATATTTTAAATTATTTAAAAGCTTCATGGTGTATTACCAATGAACAAATTCACAACAAATTAAGCATTCTACCTATCAAAAATTATTTTCTACAACTCTCTTCTAAATTTTATTCCCAGATAAACCATTTACCATCTGCGCTCCATTTCTAACTAGGAAAATATAGCCCTCGCCAAAACAGAATAAAACGAAAACTTCCATAACCTTCTTTCATTCTCCTTAACCTTTCTCTCACCTACAGCAAATACATTTAATTTATTTTTCCTATAATGCAATAGCTTCGTTTTTTGTTACTTCAACTCTTCAGCTTTCTAATAAATTTTTATTTCTTAACTTTCCACCAAAATCCGGCTTATGCATGTGAATATACAATAAAAAATACATTGTTATTTCGTTATTTTTATAGCACCTGTCCCCATGTACCGCTATTACAAACAGCCGCACCGCCGTAATAAAGACCAATTAATTTTCTTTTGACAGGATACAAATCATATTTTAATCATTTTAAAATGTTCCTAATGAGACACATTTTGACATTATGTCTTTTACTATAATTTCTTGGCTTTCAAACATTTACAAACATTTGTTGTTGGCGAGGACGACTGTTAAAGTTATTTTCTTATAAGGTGCATGTGGACTTGTAAAAGTTAATCTAGATACTCGAATTGATTCTTGCCCGGAATATTTTCATTTTCTAAGTTTCCTACTAATTATTTAATCACTCTGCCAACATTTCATTCTCCCGCAATTATATTGGCAAGGCACGTCGGCAGCCATAATACTACTTTAAACTAAACTCTATGCGGTCGAATATTTATTAAACATATTAAGAAGTGCTTGAAGTAATCATATGTAAATTACTACACTGTTTACTTGTTAATGTTTAAAGAATGTGTTATTATTGTTATTAGTGGCGTTTTTCCAAAAAATATTTGAAAATTAAATGTAATTTTAATCAAAGGGAAAGAAGAAAATAAACTTCATTGGTTTTATTGTTACATAATATTATAAATTTATTTAAGTCTATAGTTGATGATGATTATCGCTTTGTTAATTAAATCTGTTCTTTTGCAGGTAAGTATGCCGAAAAATCTCGCGAGTTTCAGCCTGTGAGTATGAAAACATTTTTATGAGATGTATATCCTGTGATGTAATTCAAATATTAGCAAAATACGAATATGTTTTGAAGGCTTTAAGTTTGAGTCCATAGTTCTCACGTCCAAATGAACATGAAAACTAGTGAAATTTGAATATGTTTGAGCTCAAATTTATGCAGAAGAAAGCCAAACATTTAGATGCTACATTTTCGTAATGAGACAACTGGAAAAGTATGTTTGTGAAACTATGTACAAAATTCCTTTGTCTTATTTCTCACTCTGTACCTATTCGTATTGTATTTACTTTTATTTGTTATTTTGTAAATACGGTTTCATGCGTCAAAATCCTTTAAACTGTTCTTCTTAGCAGTTGATAATGTTAACGCACTTGAATCATAGTATTCATGACATTGTTTTTTGCTTTTCAATCCCTAAACTCCATAACAAGTAATTTCAACATAACAACTCGTAATTCTCTTGTGAAGTACGAACCTGAATGGTAGAGAACCCAAAGTTAACAAACAATGAACAAACAATACTGCGCATCTTCTTCTTTAAAAGTAATAAACCGAGAAAATGCTTAGACTTATCTCGGCAGCAACACGCCCTAAATCATCGGGCTGAAGGAAGCAAACTCGAGAGTCTGCCTGCAAGAGCTCTGTTGAACCCACGACCTTCAGGCTCGTCGGCCGCCGTTGTTCTCTATTCAATGCACCGCGTGCCTCCGTAAAAGCGCTCGCCGTAAAAGGTAAGTTTATTAACGGATCAACAAAGGGAGCAAGCTGTTTATCTCCTCAGAAAGGAGGTTACAACTCCTCGCGCAACCGGGTGCTCCTTCATTAGCGACTCGAAGGGCGCGCTCCCCCGACCGCGCGTGCTGTGAACCGAGGGCTTCGGCGCCTTTGTGAGCGCCGGCTGCGGGACTCCGCGGGAGCGTGTCGATCGGATTGTAACGGATTTGTTACGTCTTCTCTTTAGGTTTGCTGGCGGCAAAATCATGAGCTTCTGTCGTTTAAGTGTAGTCACTTCTGCATGGATCCGCGCAAACCAAGCAAGCTTCTAAGTGGAGTAGAACACAACTACGAAATGGATTAATTTAGTAGAGTTGGTAACACATCTCAAAACACGTAAGTAACAAACTGATGTAGTGGAATGTAGCTTCTTGATAGCACCTAGCAATAAATTTTCAAGTATGAATCGTCCATATTAAAAGTTAGATGTAACTAGTAAATCCATATATACTTGTAGTAATCGAGTTCTCCACGTGTGTTCGTCCGTCCGTTAAACCATCATATCCCTTTTGGTTCGCCGTTTGGAACAAGCGATCATCTTATCCACTCACCGAATCTTGGTCTGCTGGAAGTGTGCTTGTGTCTTGAATGAACATATTATTGATGTTGTTATTAATTGTCTTATGTTCATAGGATTCTCACCTTCGTGATTTACTATTGATGATACTATTTTCTATTATACATACCGTCGTTCTCCGTTCGTGAAAACCCCGAAGGCTGAACGACGAGTAAATAGAGAGCAGTGCACCCATCAACCTCGTTAATCGTAAAGTGATAGAGTAATAAACTTATTCGATATGGTAATTAATGATAACATATCAAGATATCAGAATTTAAACGCCTCTCGTGTATGAACTATAATATCACGAAAGGTAGACCTACAAAATATTTTTAAACGTCCTTTACGGTATTCGAGAACAAATTTTAATAAAAAAGATGGTACCAATTTTTTTAGAAAATTTTGTAAAGACTTCATGTAACCCCCAAAATCAAAATATCCTTTTGAAACTCAGGGAACCCTTGAGTTTGCTTAAATTGATCGTTTGGGAAATGTCAGTTTCGGAGAAAATTCGCTGGACGGTTTAGGCGCTAGTGTGGACCACAGAGGGCACATAAACAAATGACAGGCAGTCGTTTTGCTATCAATCAATTTTTCGGTATCAAAGGCTCGCAGTGAAAGTACGAGGAAGCTGGTGAGAGGTGGCAGGTGTGGTGGTGGGAGGTGATCGTGGCATTTTTGAACCATCGCAGCATTTGCCGAGGGTAACCATGAAAATCCCGGTCAGGATGGACGGTCTGGGGTTCAAACCCAGACCTCCTGATGGCGACGTCAGCGCGCTACGCACTCAGCCACTTCGTTAGGTTAATTACTATAAATCGAAACAAGAAATTTATCCTCGTTTTCGTTACTAAGGTTAGTTTTTCGGCCAAAAATTCACCGTTTTCCGGTGCACAATTATAATACTTTCTCTTCTTACGAAGTAAGGGCGAGAAACAATCGGAGAAATCGGAGCGGTCTGAACATCTAATAGGGAATTGTGTCAATTTGATAGAGAGAAATTGTAATAGCAAACGACATCAGTGTTCACCGTTTCACAGTACCGAAGACAATACCAAATGTTGTGCAAAATTAATAGACAAATCCCAAATTGGGATATAATTTCCCACAGGAAGTGAAGTTGACATTGCGCGGTTGCAATGGCCTCAGGGTTTCCTATTCCCAAGTGCAATTGGTACTATAGACTACCCACGTGTGGGTTCTGAACCGCGGGTGCACGGGGATCAATATCTCAACCGCATGGGATTTACTCCAACAAATTGTTGGAGGTCTACGGAGATGTGTCCTAAAAAAATATTTATGATCTTCATTAGGAATGTAATTGATACAGTAAATTTAAATTCAAATAAAACGTGTCAGATTTTCGCATTGACAAACCGGGCACTAAGTCAAACACGGGATTTTATTCTTCTACTTTTAAATCCAATTTTTTCATGGCGGCAAAATATTTTTTTGTTTCCTTTTGCTTTTATATTTGATTTTTTTCTTCATCTAATTTTCCATATTATTCATCTTTTTTCACTTGCGGCAATGTCACTGGTTTTCTGCAAACATGTTCATACGTACAATTCACGTAGTATGAACCTTTCTTTCCTGCCTTAATGCTTGAAAACTGAGATTTATTTAACACTGTGTCATAATTTTTATTGATTTTCACAAATGGCATTTGAGAAACGTAGTCGTCTTTCTCGGATATTTGATCTGAGAAGCTAATTTTTTTCGTGTATGGCGCAAATAAACTGAATCATCTGATAAATCTATCCTCGGAAATGGCTCCTCACAATACGAGAGTGTACTGATTTTCTAGCATTCTCCAAGTATTTATTTAAGTATTTTTCCACCTTTTACTCGTACTTCCTAGAACAAGAGAAATGTTATTTACACCAAATTAAGTAAATGATTTTGTTTGGTAATAAATTATTTTACTACTTACTTCACACTTGAAGTCAATATTAGGTTTTCATTCACACTGTCCAATGTTCTATAATAGAATCATAAATAATATTATCATAATAAATGCAGTTTTCCAATTCAAATGGTATTTTGCACATGTCGTTTTCCTTGATTTTCTGATTGTGAAACGCGCGCGTGTGTGTGGTTTCCAGAAATCTCTCCTATTTTTGAGAACTGGATTAATACAAGCTATACCAACAAAAACGATAGGTGATGTGGTACACCATGAGTGAACATAGTCAGACACCCTTAGTGGTGGTGGTTACCTACAGAACTCAGTCTATTGACAGAATTGGTCGTCTATTGCTGGTGCTGAAATGACATTTCTAGCCAAAATGAGATGGACCGAAGTACTTCCAGCTTAGTAGACCGCAGAAACCGAGCCACAGGAGGTGCGGTTGCGTAGTTATATAGAGTCCCTATTATTGCGGCGCCTTGCTGTGAAGCATGTTGATGGTGCGCTTAGAAACCACAGCATAGAAAACACAATGCATCGAGACTGACGAAATTTGTAATAATGTGACTTTTGAAATCATTACATGTCCAACCGTTTGTAATAAAAAACAAACAATACTTTTAGCGTGTGTAAAGTTGTGCTAATATTTAATGTTAATGCAATGAAATTTCATAACTTTCTTGTCATTCTGTCACAGATGAGTTTTCCTTTTTTAATTTGGAACACCGCAAGATCCAATGCCAAAATCTGTTCCAAAAGGTATGTACACCTCTCTCAGCTATAAATATTGGTCATAAGTCTCTGAAGCAATATAAGACTTGCAACAAGACTGAAGAACCTTTGGTTTGGTCTAAAAAATGAAGATTATAGCTGAACCCCTCAAACTACGAAACCAAACTTTTTACCTTGCGAAGAACAAATATCCCTGACCGTTTAAAAGTAAATAATTACCCGACGACTTGCTTTAGTATTTTAAGTTATTATGAGGTTTCAATTAGTTTTGTTTTATTCAATTGCACTTTACTTATAATTAATAAAAATTAAGTTACAAAAGTTGGTCAAAAAACATAAAACATTTTCGGTTAGTTCAGACAGTTTACAAAAACTGAATTTTTCTTTAAAAACTTTTAACCCCACTTTGATGTACTGAATGGCTCTTCTAATGAGTCATTCCTTTCCAAAATATCAACGAAGTTCTTCTGGCACTTAATTACTTCGAGATCTGGAAGTATCAGCCCACCTTGTTGCAACGCCGTGGCAAAGCCGTTACAACGCCAGGCAAAGTATATCCAAACAAGTAGGGCTTAAATGTGACGGCGACGACGTACTCACACACACACACGCGCGCGCGCACGCGCACGCACACTCCCCCAACGGCCGGTCCGTGTGGGCCAAGGCCGCTTGGAGCCTCGATATCCGACCGGCTGCCGTTAATTACTGCCGCGGAGCGTGTTTAATTAAGGGCGCTGCGCAGGACGAGGAGGTGAAGGAGGCGCGCGCGGCCCTTCTAATGAGTCCGACGGCGTCGACGCTCGCGCCCTGCGCATCTCCCTTCGTCGCCGCCCTACCTCGAACCACCTACCGACGTAGGGGGCTCAGTTGATGTCGCTGCTATGGCTCTGACCAGGAGCTCCTAAGATTCTAGTCCAGACGGTGGCAGCTTATTCGACACTAGCTACATAGCTAGGTCGAATTCAGATGGTGTCTGGAGGAGAATTCTGACGGTCGGCTACTCTGATCGGTAGTTTTCCGTGGTTTCTCCGATTAACACCAGGCGAAGTATATCCAAACAAATGGGGTACGGACTGTGGCGATCTTTCCTTCCTCATCTTTGTCTTGTTTTCAACTCTCTTTTACACTCGTGTGCACTACACTATTTCACATGACGGGAGATCAGACAGGAGCGAGCTTAGAGGTTGTATCGACTTGGGTGATGTCCCGTTGGGAAAGATAACTGGTGTGGGAAACTTCACAAGCTCGCTTATAGGTCGGCGTCAGCTCTCACATTCCAGCAGGGAAGGAATAGCCACTGCCGTGGATACAACATACACTAAACTTTCGGGGCAAACCACTGTAGTAACGTTCCGGGAAACTAAGTCATCAATCGATCAGGCAACCATAATGAAAACGTTGCCTTTGGGATCTTTAGATTATGTTCAACAAGCTACTTCTGGCATGATGTGAAATCTACTGTCTGCTGCAAGCTGCTGATTCTATGAATCATATAATCAGTAATGTCAATATTGGCCAATACTGAATCTACCAATGATCCACAGGGACCAATACTTAGTCTCTTGTTTACTGTTCTCATAAATAATATTTCTCAATGATTTCAAAATTGTCAACATCTGACATATTTGGACACCTTTCCCATTTATTTTAGCTGCTGACTTCACGATCTTGACTTTGGAATAAGAACATATCTGAATGATGTTGATGAAATATTTCTATGATTAGTATAATAGAAATGCATTAGTATAAAACAAAATAATAACAAAATTAAATGTGTTGCGAAGTAAAAGTAACATCTCGATACTTAACACAGTTTCAGCGAGTGTTGCTAATATTCGAAAAATAATAGATGGAATACATTGTTCCTTGATCTATCTGCAGGTTTTACTGTTGATTCATCCTTTCGTGAACTCTTGCTGTTGACGATTATGTGCATCAAAGCGTAATCTCTTCTTCCATATCAGTAAAAATTGTATTTCAATGCAAATCTTAGTATAAATACAGTCGTCAACTTGTGTACCCATCAACGTGTTATAGCTGCCTCGTGATGACCAATTGCATTGGCGAGTTTAAAAATACTTTGCAGAGGGTGCGAAACGTCAGTGTATACGAACCATTATATTTTGTAGACTTAAAAGTGGGAACAATTGTCATAACGTTTGACTTGTAATTTTTAAACACTCGTTTTTTATGTCATTACTCATTGCGCATTGCAATGAAATTTTGAATGATTTATTTTTGCAGTCAGTTTACATGCAACAAATTTGTATTTTGGTACAATATAATCGTGATTTACATTTTTTAGGAATAGGACAACTCCCCAAGTATATCAAAGTGCCTTAATTTGAATTATGTTATGAAACTGATAAAAATCTCAGTTGACTGCGCTGACGTTGTGAAGAGATAAAGAGAAGGTAACTGCCCTGTAATATGTTGTAAAAAGTGTTGTGTTTTTTTTTTTTCGAGAAGACAGAAGTGCAGAGATATCTCATGCAATATTTTTGAGGTTGTTTGGTCGAAGATGAGGATCTAGCATTAGCCCTTTTTATGCCACACTTCTGACGTAAGTTCTGAAATTTTCCTGCACCTCATCTGTCTTTCACAACTCGTTTGCCTTCTGAAGAGAGCTATTTTTCCAGGAACTCCAAGCCAGTGAGAAATATGCCAGTTAGCTTTATGTGACAGAAAGTTTGCGTAAGTGAGCTGAATTCATTTCTTGAATTATTTATATCTCTCGTCTTTCATAAAACCATTTCCTCTTTCGGATTCGTCGCACTATAACTGCAATTTTTACCTTCAAAGAAGTGTCAAGACAGACACCCTCTCTCATTGTGTTTTTATGTAGCTCAAAATCTCGTACTTTGCCGTCACCTTCCATTTCATGTCAATCATGTAAATACCTCCCACTCTCCTGACTTTCCTCTTGGCAGACTCATCACTTCACCCATCTTCTTTGGCGGCCTTCAACCTCCAGCACGAAAACACCCTTAACTTCTGGTTTAGAAACATTCGATTACTTCCTTAAACGTGATTAAGCACACGTGTAAACACACTCTAAAGCCTGTTGAAGAAATTAATCTAGCGTGGTGAACCGCTCCTTATCCCCTTTGGCGCTCACGGCATGTGATCTCCCCCTTCTCCCGCTCCGGGAACGCGCTCAACCGCCGTCCTCGCCGCCATTTGCAGTCTCGGAAGTTTAAGCCCCTGTCAATGGTTTTCAAGCGCCCGCGCGCGCAACTTCGCACCGCTTCCGTCTCTCCTGGGCTTCATCCGATTCCCTGACATCCATCACCCTCGCACTTCAAGTGTCCAAGTTCTTCCAAAGCCGGTAATCGCTTCCTGGACGGAGTGGCCGGCCCCGGCTTCTATTTTTGTTACTCGCGTTGATGTATCTGCAATCTTTCGTGACAGCTTTTGAGCTAAGAACATGTTTATTTTTGTTCTGTTGAATGTGTTTATTGGGGTCGTTGCGTTTCCTAAAGTGATTTTTTGATAAACATGTGTCTGAAAAATTAAAGCTTAAAGTCTATTTTCTATTTTCAATATTCTAGAGATTTGCATCTTGCTGAATTTTAGTACCCTGCAGTTTGACTGTTTTATTGTTACTATTCCAAGATGTGGATGCTTGGAAAAGCGGATTTTCGCATCGCAGTAATTGCCCTATAAAACCTTTATTTCGCTGAGGCTACTCCATTATAGTAAAACGCAAACCACTGACGTAATAAAGCTGTAGGCATTGAATTAATGATAAGCTGGCTAAGTACCCGCATTTAGACTCGCTGGATTGAAGCCTTCAATATTTGTTTAATATAAGTAAACATATTTTAATATTATTTTAATGTACATATTACACTTTTCATAATATTTTTTACTAATTTGATTTCTGTTTTATTAAGTGGCTCTATTTTTTCTCAATGCTTATCGTCTCTTCGGATATTAATCCACACTACATACATTTGCTTAATAAAAATTATTTAATTTACAACACTAACTTTATGGAAATATTGTTCTTCCTCTTTTCTTTGTTCTCTGAAACTACCTCAGTTTTGGGGGGAAGGGAACAGCGAATAACATGGATAAGAGGAAACTAAGTAAACACATAAGAGTAAGAAAAGAGTAAGAAAAAATCAAACGAGAAGTGCTATGTATGTTTATTTTTCTAATGGATTCATAAGCTCCTACTGAGCAATTAACCAGTATTTTGTTTTGAGACGCAAGAATATTTATTTTTTAAATTGACAATGGCTCACAAGAGATCACAAAGAGATGACATGTATAAATGTAGTACAAATACACGAAGGACACATATTTCATTTCTCTTTAATTCCACTCTTAAAAATCATGCAACTCATTAAGACTTTTCAAACTAGTGTTTAAATATTCTTCAGAACGTTTACTTCGAATTCTCTTAGGATAGATATTTTTTGATGATGAATTTTAGCTTTAAAAATTGCCTTACAGAAAACCCATTGTATATTGAGTTAAGTTTCTATTTTAGAACTTACTTTTTCTTGTATGTATATAAGGAATAATTAATAGTTGTAAATGTGAACGAAAAAATATTGGCTAACGTATATGAATCGTTTTTGTCACACAGGTGTGTTGAAGCATTCTTAGACTACCATTTATTCTAATGAAACCATAATCTCATTCATAACCATTCACATCATATAATTTTCACCATCACGATCACCTTTTCCTTCTTCGACACAGTCTAAGGCAAGGGCCAGTATTACTATTGTCATCTGCCCATTAAAGGAGAGGACACGAAATGTTTGTTATTCCGTCTGGACGGTGTCCATTCATGCAATAGAGCACAAAGACTACCTTAGGTGAATAGGTAAAAACGATAATAAGTTTTTATCTAACAATAATAGTAATGATTATGTATTTATTGCGGAGACTATCATCTGAAAATTCCCTTTAAGGAATTCACAAAATGCGCTCTCAGAATAGCACCAGAAATCGAAGACGAAAAGAGGAAAAATAAATCAAAAGTTTCAAAGTTTATAACTTGTGAAAGATTCTCTCGTAAATACATTTTACGAACAATTTGGCATATCCAAACCTCTGAAAACTTGAGGTATTCAACTTCCGAAACAAAAACGATATGTCAGTTGCATTTTTTTAGCAACTACTTCTGAGCTATCGTTACCGGATGTATATACCAAGCGTTGAGTTTTTCATTGAAAAATAAATTAAATTAATTTATTAATTTTAAAAGGCAGTTACAGAACATAAATAAATTCAGAAATAAGTTCATGAATACACGAGATAATTGATGGAGGAAAAATATTAATTTAACATGTATTCGTTTAGATTGACGAAGTGTTATGGAACACTTTTAATTTGTTATTTGTAACTCTGCATTTGCTTGCTTAGACATTTGATTAAACTATTACTTATAAGTGTTAAATGAATGTTACTGTAAATTATTATAATTTATGTTTCATTAAAAAGGTTTGAATTTTTATTACAACAAATTACTCAACAAATAATTTTAATGGTTGAATATCATTCAGATCACTCCTATCAACCAGACGAAGTTCAATACATTGACTACATTACAATGTTTATTAATATGGCAAATATTAATTAATACATATTTATTTTTCTTTAAAATTGTCAATAAATAATCGTTTATTATTTCTTACAGTCCGTAAGCAATCTTTAACATTTGTGGCGCAAAATAACGTAGGTTTTTCTTGTGTTTTCGGTTCTTAACTGCCATTACGTAATAGAACCGAAACATTATTCCGAACTAGAAACATTATTACAAGGCGAGATACCCATTTCTTCTGAATAGAAATATCCATTTAACTTTTTATTTTCCTCTACAAACAGAACTATCTCTAGAACAATGTTTTTACCGGCTTCTCAAGCCTTATACATGCATACTTTTAAGTAGAAAAGCAACAGTACACACCCTCTAACTCTTACTTCTACTGTCAGTCCGGCTTATGATTATCTCATGCGCGAGAGAATTTGCTAATTCGCTTTTGAAACAAGCAATGGGGTGCTTGCGGGGAAGTTCGCAGCCTTAAGTAAGGTCCTCGTCGCCTTAAGGAAGAAATATTCCTTCTTCATTACATTAAGCGAAATCCCGCCCAGCGGGCGCGTCGTCCGCCGCGGAGGCAGAAAGCACTCGGATGGGGCGCGCGACCCGAGCGCGCGCGCCGGCCGGGATTTAAATGCAGAGCGGAGCCAACGAGGCGTGAAGCAGCGCCGAGAGCGAGCTCGCCAACGCCACGCACACGACCCGTCGCCGCAGCCGCCGCTAACCTCACTTCGCCAACGCCACCCACCACACCGCCACAGCCACCCACCACACCGCCAACGCCACCCACCACACCGCCACAGCCACCCACCCCGCCGCCAACACCACCCCGCCGCCAACACCACCCCGCCGCCAACGCCACCCACCACACCGCCGTCACCCCGCCGCCAACACCTCCCGCCGCTACAGCCCTCCCAGCAGCCACCGCCGCCCCGCCGCCTCGGTCCACCCCGTCGGAACCACCCACTCCGCCGTCCACCGAACCGTCACAGCCACTTACCACACCACTACCGCATCGCCCCACACCCGCCACAAACACCCTCCCACACCCACCACCACCACCACCACCGCCCTCCCCTTCACGCCACCGCCTTCTACCTTACCCGCCGCCACTCCCCCCCCGCCGCCCCCGATTCTCGCCACCACGTCCGACGCCTACACTGATACCACCACCCACCCTGCCGCCGTTGCCCACCTCACCGCTGCCCCCGACCCCAACTTCGCCACCGCCGCCGCCCTCCGTGCCATCAATGGCGCCGCCGCCACTTTCCTCCACTCCAGCGACAGGCACTTTCTCCACCAACGCTGCCGTTGCAGGTGTCACTGACTCTAGATAAAAACACATTCCACTTTGATCACTACCCTTACTTTAATTCTTCTTCGGTTCTTACAACTTTTCCCTCAGATTACAGTGGGAATTCTTAAAAATGTGCGCATTTCAGCCGCCTTCCGGGTGTCGACGGCTCACTTCCTCATCTCGATCCCATCGATTTCCTTGACTCCGCCGCTATGCTTCCCAGGATAGGTCTGCCAAGTTTCTACGTTTCATAACAGTAACAGCAGCCCGCGGTAACTCCAGTTATGGGAGCTGCAGCTCGAAGAGAGGCAGGCGTGGCAGGACGAGTGGGAAAGGCGGGCATGCCGTGACGCAGCCGGGGCATCGTCAGCGTCAGGGCGCGGCAGCAGAGAGAGACAGAGGAGGGCGCGTACTTTGCCGGGGAGGGCACGGTCTACAGCCACGAACGACGAGCTCCCCATGCGTAGACTGGATTAGGCGGCTCAGATCCTCAATTGATAGTTCTGCAGTGCCTCTGAACGGGAGGTCCTAGGGCTCCAGTCCTCGTGATGGCAGGATTTTCGACTCGATCTACATAGCATAGAGACCAGTTGAAAGCTTAGAGCTTCCGACGTGTAGCTCAGCGCCGGATCTCAAGGGCAGATCTCTGCGGGGGATGATCACTGCAACCTCCCGCGAGAAAATCAAGCCCTACCCTAACAAGACTTAAGCGGTACACATGTCCGGAAGCGCTAATCAATCAATTAATAAACCATGAGCAAAGACGGAGTTGAAGCGCGGACAGCTTCCACGACTTCCAGAGACTCGTGTGGGTATGATGTCATCCTAGGTCCGCGTACATGCTCCTGGCAAAGTACGTGATGTACTAGAGAAAAGAAACTTGCGAGTTGTTTAATCCAGGGCTGCTCAAGTGGGGGGGCCCCTGTGCGTGCCGTGTCCTAGCTAGGAACCGGTGTAGTCCGCTGCTTATCAACCCGACAGGAGGTAAGGAGAGGCTCTCAGTTTGGTCGGTTCTTGACTGGTGAAAATCGAGTGGAATACGGACAACTGCAGCGGGCCACTGAGGGCAGTCTGGCCCGAATTCTTGAGTTTGGTCAGAACCATTGACCCTGGTTTGAACCATTTGTTACAAATCTACTGAAAGTTCAACGTTCCCGCAACAGCGTATGCATACGTGAATCGCGATCGTTTAAACTCCAATTAAATCAACTGCAACTGAATTGCCACACACACACACACACTAAAGGACGATGTTTGTTTTCCTTTCTCTTGAGGTAATTTAAATAAAAACCTTTACACAAGTTAAACCAAATTAAGTTAAACACAAATCAAATATATTATTCGTGAATTCATCTAACCAGAATGAATTGGGAAATGTTACCTTCTCCACTTCTGGGAATATCTTATTCCATTCTTGACAACCACCGGTTATTTTTGCTGGAGTACTTACCCCAATGTTTCACCAAACATCCAATATTCTGAAGTCGCTACTACTCGCGTTTTCAAAACTGAGTTTCACGTTAATATTCATGACCTACAATAAGGTGACCATCCATTATCGAAATGCCTCCAGTCTTCTAATTAACTTGCAAACATGGTAGCCGATGCTACAACCTTTAATAGTCTCTTTTCACGAATTCACACAACTCGAAAATATGTATATTTTCATTCCGTATTGTATCAGACCATTGTTGTCTGACTCAGCGTATCGCAAAAGATACTCACTAACCCTTGTTTCTCACTTACCCTGGCGTTTGCGCCCTCACTCTATGACGATGATATACCTTTATATTTACAACGTTGTTTACTGCGTTGCTTCTCCCCCCGGCAACTGATGTAACTTCCCTTCCCTATTTGACACACGTTCTCTTGGGGTACCGTCGCCGAAAACTTCTCTTGAGACTTCCTCCCTTAGCCTTTCTCCCACCGTTGCATCTCTGCGTCTGCGACCCTCTGGACCCCTTCATTTCCCCTGTCGCCCCTCCCCCCCCCCGGCGATGAGGCGTCCGACGCCGAATCCCGGGCGTCGCGACGCCTGCACGGCGTCCGGCGACGCAGCGCACGCCGCCTCGCAAACGACGTCGCGACGAATGCATATTAATGCCGTCGCCTCCGGAGAGCGGAAACGAGGGGAACGCGCCGCGATGCGATCTCTGAACCAATAAGAGCGTGTTCGCCCCCCCCCCCCCCCCCGGCCGTCCCCGGCCGCTTCTCTCTTGCTCTCGCCAATGCGACGGCGCTCCTGCTTAAGTAGGTCGCGGATTCTGTTGCTCTCGTCAAAACTAGTCCACGATGGTAACGGCTGACTACGAACAAAGGAAGGCATTCCATTTTGGAGGAAAGAGAACGTTTTAAAATTCATATTGACAGTGCATTAAAAATAGTGCTGTATACTTATGGAATCGATCTATTTTCTGGGACAATAAATGTATGTTTATGAAAGCCACCATTCCCTCCACAACTCTCTTGCAGCACGTTGCACAATCGATTCTCGACCATTTTCGACAGTCACATTAGTAATGTGGTAGGTACATTACGAGATAATCTCTAAATTATAGTTCCACCTGCATTAGTAAATTTGATGATCCATTTAGAGGTACAAATGAATTCGCTTCTCTATGAGATAATGTTATTACGCTCGTAGGTCTCGCCCTTCGTTTTGACCGTTAAGCTTAAAAAAGCATCAATGGAAATAAATACAGCAATTTGCTTTCCTCAATCGGCTTTGCATTATCATTTCTTTACCGTTGTAGATATTTCATACACTAATATACAGCAATGTACGGTATCAAAAATCAAAATTCTGGGACCGCATGTTTGTACTAGGGCTCAAGTTGAGATTTAAAAAACTTTGGCAATATGTTAACTTTTGTATTTTTAATAAGAGATTTTTAAGGGAAGCTCTTGTAAACGAAAGAAATTATACCATTTTTAAGAGACGTTTACATCGTGTTTTTGGAGAGACATGCACAGTCGAGCATCCGTTCACTGTATATCCTGTCATTTACAATTTTGTATTCTCAAAGGTGCAAGGACTGACAATATAGTTTTGGTTTGAAATTCATACTACAAGGACGTTCTGTTCACGATTACAAAATAAGATGCAATACGAGAAGTATTTTCCTGTGGCAATCCGTGACAATTAATGCCATGATTACATTATTTAATGCGATTAATTACAATATTCACTGCCTAACAGCTTTGTGCCGAGTGCATTTATACATGATTTATACAATTGTTTTTAACAGGTTGCGGTAGCATTTGTTGTTCCGGGTCCATAACGATACCTCTATCGGTAGCTGAAGTTCTGAACCAAGCTTCGTGAAGTCACGCTGAATACGTCAGTGCGAGTTCCATCTTGGAACCGCGGATACTACAGCCGCTAAGCTCCTCCCCTTGGAGGGATAAAAGTCAGTAACGTACGACCTGACTTGAACGATTAAGTCCAAAGAGTATTATTTCACGTTCAAAAGGGTTTGGAACGTTATTACACATGGAGAAGAATTTTTAAGAAACTTCTCGAACCGTAGGTGCAAGTGCTGATGGTGAAGTAGTTTTGACACAGCTAAGTTGCAATTGTAGCATAGAATATCGAAAGATGCCTTAGAATATGTAATAATTCAAACACCGCACGGTTCTTCCTATCGCAACTTGTCTTCACTTATTCTTAGACCCGAGCTATTTCCCCTCCACATAAGATCACTTCCAAACATGTCAAAATTCATATGTCCGGGCAGGTCAAGTACTGAAATCATTAGTCCCGTTAGTGTAGTGAGTTTTACTTCCTGGAGGTGACTGGCTCTGACCCTCACGTTTGCTTGCGGAAGATTTCCCTCTCCAGAACTCTCCCACCAGCGGGGCACCCTCCCTGCCTGGAGAATCTCTTCAATAAACGAGAAGAAGAAAGGCGAGGCTTTGCGCTCTTTATAAATCGTACATAGGTCAACCAGCTTGGAAGGAAATTCAGATTAGACTAGAAAAACCAAATTATTTCGGCCGAAGCGATCACACCCACAAAATTCGAGCAAGGAAACAAAATTCAGATCTTGGGAAGTTTTCCTTTTGTAACAGAACAATTAGAGATTGGAACAGTTTACCTGCAGCAGTTTTCAAAGATTTTCCTCTCAGTGTCCGAAGTTTTATAAATACGTTAGAACAAGATAACAGTAACAGATATTAAATGAGTAAGTGCTGTGTAGTGCGGTGAAGTGCTGTGAAGTGATGGTCAGTGTAATTCAAAGCAAAAAAGTGTAGTGTAGTGTAGTGAAGTGAAGTGCGGTGAACGCGATCAATGCTCTTTTCAATGCTCCTTTCGTCTTGTGATGTATTGTACGGTATTATTATTATTATTATTATTATTATTATTATTATTATTATTATTATTATTATCATTATTATTATTATTATATTATTAATGTAAGTGTTGTAATTTTTGCAATTATTGTCACTTAACTGCCACCGAGTCATACCCATTTGCAGTTCTAATAAATGTAATGTATAATGTATAAAAAATAAGCTTCAGATTTCAGACTGGTCTCCCGACATGTATGGTAGTGTAGTGCGCGCGTGTGTCTATTAGAAGAGAGAAAAGAACGAGGTAGAGCAAGAAAAGATCACCTGCGGCCTGTGTTTTTGTGTATTGCTTCGGCATTAGCCTGGTATTTGACCGCAGAAACCACGCAAAAAATACTTATCAAGCAACTGGGCGATAGATTGTTCCTCCAGTGGCTGAATTCGAGCTATATAAGTAGCTAGCTTTATAAATCCGCCTCTGATGGAACTCAAACAGTAATATGTCCATGTTTGGGTCTGAGAAATAAGCTAGGATCTCGGGATATAGTACCGTTGGAGGGAGAGAGGGAGAGAGAGAGAGAGAGAGAGAGAGAGCAGGCTACTGACATAAATCCACATGGTGTCACAATGTTAGCAGCGAATCATAGAAATTTTGACGTTCCAACACAGAATTCCTTCTAGAATGCCTGACGGCATGCGTTCAACACAACGCTTTTCTTCCGTAGCTTTCCTGGATCCAGCGCAGTATCTCGGCCGCTCCAAGTGCCCCTTCCCTTGCCGTGCTGCACCGCGGAGGGCCTCGCTCGCAAACACAGCTTCGGCGGCGGCGGAGGCGACGGTGGCGGCGGCGGAGGGGGGATGGAGGTGGTGGAGGCGGAGACGGAGGGGGCGGCGGAGGCGGTGCGGTTTCGGCAACTCGATGCGTGGCAACAGCGACACGGCGCTGCGTTTCGCGGCGCAAGCTGTCGCCGCCCGCAGCGCCAGCGGCGGCAAGCCGAACAGCTGAAAGGCGGCGCCAGCGTGGGTGCCAGGGGAAGGGAGGGGGGAGGAAGGTGGAGGTGATGCGATGCACTTCCGTACGTTCTACAATCGATTTCCTCTCTTCTGCTTGTTGCCTGCTGCGGCCGCAGTCTTCTTCGCCGTTCGAAGCACACTTCTGTAACCCGCTTAGACTTAACGGCACGGCGCTAGGTCGGGGACGGGAAGTGAGATGGGAATAGAATGGATGGATGGGTGGATAGGTCGGGTATATGCAGGGAGGATGAGAGTGCGTAAGTAGGTCTGGTATTTATAAAAGAAAGGAAATATAAGACGAGGACGAAGATATTTGGAAAGAACTGGGGTGATGGAAGAAGGCGGTGGTGAACGGAGAGACGTGGAAGATAGAGAGGCGAGAATGGGAAAAGGTAGCAGACACATAAGGACGGGGAGGAACGTAATTACATGGCAGGGATGGACGTAACGTGCGAGGAATGGCGGAGAGAGCGGGGATGATCGGAGAGGATGATGATAGACGGGATGGAGACAGCGGGGAAGAATGGAGATGGCGGGGACGTGGAAACATCAGGAGCATGGGGAAAGATCTAGGCAGAGCGAGCGCGGATGTGCGGAGAGAGCGAAGACGTGCGGAGCGAAGAGAGCAAAGCAGCGGAAGAAGAAGCAAGGAACTTTGTTGGGAGGAAAAGGGAGGCGGTTCCGTCTCGCGAGATGTAACGAGCCAATTGAGTTGCGGGGGCGACAGGCGACGCGCCGCCCTGGGAGTGGGAGCGGGCGCCCGCGCGCCTGCCGTTGTTTGTTTTGGAAAGTGTTCGGAAGAGGCTGCGCGTGGGCGGGTGTGGGTTTCGCGGACGATCAAGGCGAACATCGGCTTATCACGTGACGTGGAAGGAGCGCATGGGACGAGAATATCTCCGTGCCCAGAGGCATCAAAATAAAAAAGTTTTATTTTTGCAGTCTGTTGGGTATGAAGTTGGTTTCTGTGCCCTATATTATGGTCAAAATTGAATTTTTTTTTAAAAATTCCTCCAGGCATGAAGATAACTATCTGGTCGCTATTGTTAATATTCTGCAATAGCACTAATAATTTATATAAACGGACCATGAAATTTTGATTTAATTTTGAGACATAATCATAATATCGTAATAAGCGGTGTTCTCCAACGAATTGAATTATACTAATCCGAATAGTTTCAAATAAAGTTTCCTAAAGGTAAGTAGTTTCAAAACATCACAGTCTGTAATAATAAACTGTAAATTAAAACCCCTGAAAGGCATACTATGCCGAACAGGCAGGAAAATAAATAAAAAAAACATCATGACCAAATTTGGAAAATGTCGCGTTTACCAAAACATAATACACTTGGAGATACACAAATTTTAAATTCAATGAAGGTACAGTGTTTTTCTCAAGTACCTAACAAAACTGTACATAATCTGTGTATGGTTTACAACACGCGGTCTGGGAGCGCAGGATGGTGGGTTCTAATCCCGCCTTGGGCATGGTTGGGGGCCTTTTATATGTTTGTGATAGTCCATTTCACCTTCATCATCATCTAGCAACCCTGGAGTGTAAAAATGGATTCGTATAAGTGCTGATCCTTCCCTGAAAAAAAAGGCCACGTGCACTTCCCCTGAGAGAACATGACTAGCCTTCCGTGGATAAAAGTGAAGCGTTCGCGTGGTCCTAGGATGACCAATAAGCGAATAATAATATTAATTATTATTACTATTATTATTAGTATTATTATTATCTTTATTATTATTATTATTATTATTATTATTATTATTATTATTATTATTATTATTATCTTTATTATTTTTTTTCGTTAATCGGCCGACTAGGGCCACGCAATCAAGCATCCTGCAATTACCGTGGCTCAGTTTTTATTTATTATCGCGGTGGCAGGTGCTTGCAGCAATTCTTAGGGGGGACCAGCATTTAGCTGGATCCGATTTTTATCCCCCATGGTTGTTAGCCCGGGGGTATGGATGATGAAAGATGATAGGAATGGATTAGGAGGCGATAGGTGATCGTGGACTTTTGGAACCATCCCAGCATTCGCCTTTATGACCGAGGGAAACCACGAAATCCCCGGTCAGGATGGCCGGCCCGGGAATCGAACCCGGACCTCCCGATTACGAAGTCAGTGCGCTACGCACTGAGCCACTTCGCTCGGTATCATTATTATTATTATTATTATTATTATTATTATTATTATTATTATTATTATTATTATTATTATTATTATTATTATTATTATTATTATTATTATAGGTTATTTGAAGTTTGGAAGAAAAGCGCACGGAATTCTACATGTTGCTGTGCCGTGGGAACAAAATGTCATAGCCAAGGAGGCAGAGAAACGTCTTAAATAAAAGACTTTCGAAATCGAGGTCACCCGAATGTGGGGCGTAAAAGCACAGCTTGTCTCGATAGTTATCGGAACTCTGAGATTAGTTCTGCAAAATTTGTGTAAGAACTTAACCAAACTCCCAGGTCATTGAAAAAACTAGGAAGTACATGACATAGCTCTACTGGGAGCAATCCACATTTCACGCAAAGAATTGTAGAGGCACCGACAGTACATAAATCTTCTCCTTAGGAAGTTGTAGCAAGCCGGAGTTGAGTTTATAACCAACCAACTCACAACATCTTTCGTCGCGAATTAGAAGAAGAAGAAGAAGAATAAAAAAACCGAAAAATACATATTTTATTTATTTTCAAAGGAAGCATCCATTTCACAAATAATGCATGAAATATATTTAATTTCTAATTATCTAATTACACAAATAACCCAAAGATTTTATTAATTTCTGAACTGAGAATAAATAAAACCAGTGCATTTTCATTTCTGAACTAAGGTTTCATCACGTAAATAAATAGAAACCTCAGATTATTAAAATATGTATATCAAATATTTAATTTTTGTGTCAAGCATTAACTGTATAAATAAGCCGAGCAGTGAACCAAGAATAGGTCACAAAAATACCAGCAGTGCGTTCATTAATTTGAGGACACCGATCCCTGTTGTGAGCAGGCGGCCGCGGCGGTGGGGTCGCGCTGCGCTACTTGGCGCCGGAGGCCGGTCGCGATGGTGGCAGAGGCGTCGCGGCGGCCGCGGCGACGGCGGCGGCGACGGCGGCGGCGTCGGCGCAGGGCGTCGCCGGGGGCGGGGACGGCACCCGCTCGGCCCCTGCCTCGCCCTTTCCCTTGCCCTCGCCCGCGTCTTTGCCCTCGCCCGTGGCGTCGCCCGCGGCGACGTCCACGGGAGCGGTGGCCGGCACCCCCTCGCCGTCGCCCTGGCCCTGGCCCTGGCCCTTGGCCTCCGCGCCTTCGCCCTCGTCCTTCTCGCGGTCGCCGGCGGAGTCGCCGGACTCCTGAGGAGAAACGGCAAGCTTAGGTGGCTCAGGGCTTCACGTGATGTCACTGTAGCGCCCCTGACTGGGAGGTCCTAGGCTTTTCCACACTAGCTCTACCCTTACGGAACTAATGACCTTAGCAGTTGACGTGCCCGGAATCGTTAATCAGTCAATTGCGCCAAAAGAGGAGAAACTTCTGTGGTTAGGGAGATCTCTGCAGTTTGTTTCACTATTCATAAAACGTTGACTCCACTCTAATAAGTTAATACGTTTACTTTTCTTGTTGAAAATGATATAACCATATAAAATGGTTGAGAATATAAGTTGAAAGTAAACTTCTGATGCGTGTAGATGGAGACGGAATATTACTTTCGCCCAATAGATATGTGGTGGGAAATCGCAAATAATGAAATTATACATAACACAGGGCGAGTCAGATTGGTATGCAACTCATTTAGCATTTGTGTTTGGCAAGTACACGAACTGCTTAGGAGAGTACAAAAATATCTCGATTTGATTGATTTGAGTCTGAAACTTCGTTATACGATATTTGTTATCAAATGGTCAATGGTAAAAAGAAATCAAATTTGACCCCATATACATTAGAATTTTGTAATATTTATTCTGAGCGGTCCTGTTTATTGTATTATTCTGAAAATGTTCGTTTAATCACATAATGATCGTAACTTTTGCTTGCGGAGTATTGAACGCAAGTGTATTTCTGAATAATACCTAAATTCCATTAAGTTATTAATCCTGACTAATTGTCATATTATTCATCCTATAACAACTGCCATTGATTAACTTCAAATAAGTCAGTTGCTTTTTCTGTTAGTTCACGCTAGATAATAATAATAATAATAATAATAATAATAATAATAATAATAATAATAATAATAATAATAATAATAATAATGAACACTCAAAGACAAAATTCGTTTATTGCACTCCTGTAATATATAGTTTTGACGATATAGACCTACCTTATTCAGCTAGGTCATAGAAATATGCTCGTGTTAGAGCGCATACACAACGAAAGAAGTTTAATTTTTTAATTAATTTCCCAGCCTCTTCACCCAAAAGAAAGGTCACTAGAGTTGCGACACTCATTTCCTTCCCACTCATTCCCAATCAACGTTTGTCCACCGATGAACTACGCATGTAGTAATACGCAATTTGGTTCTCCAATTCTGCTCTATTACCAGCATAAGGATGTAGAAGCCCAATCCGTGAATGATTGTGTCAGCTGAGCGGGGCACATATCAGATTTGCTGCTGTAAATAGATCCATCGCGTGAATATAGAGGACTATTAGGTATACGAGTAGAAACGTATCAACCATGTCGTATAATAAGACATGCATACTAGAATACAGTCCAAAACTCCGTAATTCTAGACGCTGTAGCTCAAAGGCAGCCAATATGTGACAGCGACAAACATAGAATATTGGCGAATTACAACCGGGGAATTACATACTTGTATTTCGTTACTTTCCTAAAGATGTCACCACGAGAATAACTGAACCCATCTCCATGTTTTTAGTTTTAGATTGTTATCCGTCCTTTGATCGTAGTCAACATCTGTGGCCAAAAATTATATTCAGAATGATTGGTGTTTCCCAGCACGTCCACTACTATGGTCATTAGTTCAGTTAGTGCAGTAGCCTCGTACGTTTTTTATGCCTGGGGGTGATGTTCCTCCCCTGCTAAATGCTGAGATCCGGCGCAAACCTACCCGTCGGTACCTAGCTCGTTCAGGACCTGAGCCAGGACAGGGGTTGTACCTTGCCGGCGCGCGACGGGGACGCGTCGAGGCGCACGGTGGGCAGGCGGTCGGTGAGGATGAGCTGCTCCGCGGTGCGGATGTAGGCGGCGGCGGCGGCGTCCTGCAGCTGCGCGCAGAAGGGCCGCGCCTGCGCCAGGAAGGTGTGCGCCGACGCGTAGTTGCCCGCCTGCATCTCCGTCTGCGCGCCCAGCAGCGCCGCGTTGAGCGCCCAGCGCGGGCTGCCCACGCGCCGCGCCGCCGCCAGCGACCACTGGCCGTACTTGCGCGCCGACTCCAGCTGCGCACGCGCACACCAGCAACCTTTATCTGGCCCATGATGGATTTTGGATTGATTGATTGATTGATTATTCCGGGAGCGTCAACTTCTAAAGTCATTACGTACTTGCGCGCGGACTCCAGCTGGCTTATGATGGATTTTTGATTTGATTGATTGATTAATTGATTGATTAGTGATTCCGGGTGCGTCAACTGCTAAGGTCATTAGTCCCGTAAGTGCAATGGCCGTACTTGCGCGCAAACTGGAGCTGCGCACACGCACATCATTAACCTAGATCTGGCTCATGATGGATTTTTGATTGATTAATTGATTGATTATTCCGGGCGCTCCAACTGCTAAAGTCAATTGTCCCGTAATTGTAATGGCCTTACTTGAGCGCAGATTCCTGCTGCAAACCATTTTCTAATGAACTGTTATGGCCTCCAAATAGGAATCTCAGACCTTTTTTAATTTGTGCCTGACATTCAGTACTATAAGTTGCGAATTTTCTTTCTTCAATAGATGGAAACAACCTAAACGAAACATAAAAGTCATAAATGCCAGATGGCAATTCAACTAATATTCCCAACAGTTGATTAGCAATAATTCCCAACAGTTCATTAGCACTAAAAGTTGCAAATCATGCTGCCAGAGACCAACAATGACTTTGACGACACTGAGCACGACACACGCACGGCACACGCACGGCACACGAAAATGGTTGAGGGCTACGCGCACAAAATGAACTTGGGCGTTAGTAGGTTAACCAAGGCCTCGTGATGGAAGCTGACGATGCAGAGTCATGGTTATTTGGTATCATGATGCTCATGATGAAAAGACGTGTGTGAGCTATTGCGCATCACTCCGATCTTCAGCCAATGAGCTTCAATCACCAGTTTGCGTCACAGTATTAGCGGGTATTTTAAATTCAGTCAGGTATCAAAATTGGAATGGATGTATGAAGCATTTTTTTGAATATTTCATATTTTATTTCAACCACACCTGCGTGTTATTTTTGGGTCGTCACTGTTGAAAATTGCCTCTTTCAAAATCTTTCTCACTGGCACTGCTCGCTTGGCATGCCGAATGGGGGCCACCGATAGCTGGCCTCCCTTTTCAAACAAACAGTTCTTATTGTTGTCTCGTGGTTTGGGACGTAAACTGGCGGTGCGCAGAACGAGCAAAAATCAGAGTGCTGAACTCTTAGCGAACCCATGTTGCTTCATCATGTGAGTGTTGCTCGCCGCACCGGTTGCCTCTCATTCTACATTGTACATTCTATTGTATCATAACCCGCATTATTAGTTACCGTTTTTCACATATTGTCACACATAATTCGCTGTTGCTTTAAATTTCTGACACTCTATGTCACAAAGAAGATAGCTTAGTATCACGTAACAATCATTTGGTGGGAAAATTAAAAATTAAGTGACATAAAGGCTAAAGATAGATACAATTTGAATTTAAAATCATACTCCTTTTTCTGACAGGAGATCTCCTTGTTTCATTTAGATAACAGGACATGATATGGTTTTGTTTCGAAGTCAAACGTAAGTTATAGAAAGTACATCACATAGAAGATCCTATATGACAAGGAAATTGTATTGGTGCAGGTGTGTTTCTGCGAAACCTTTATTGGAGAACGGTGTTCAATATTCCATTATCCTATTCTCATGGATATGAAATAGGTAGGAATCAAAAAAGAAGAAATAGAATGAATAAGAAAACGAAGAAAATTAAAGAAAAGAATGGCTATGAATACGAAAGGGATGTCGATAATGAATAAAAAATGAGCTATGAATTGGGAAGAAAAAAGACAGAGTTGCAGTTAGATTTACGAGTAAAAGAAGGAAGAATAAAATATCAACTGAGAGAAGAGAGGAAAGCAATTTGAGAATCTGAACTCAGATGGGAAACAAATAAAGCAAGGCATTTCCAAGAAACAAAACAAGATGGGCGCGCAGCTAAGTTAGAAATAATAATACTGAGACAGGAATGAGAGCGTGGGCTTCCGCGGCCTACGCTAATGCATTAAGCCCTGAGGAAGGTCGTATAATGGCGACCAAAACGTCGGCACCTTCACCATGGAAGCGGCGTCACTCGGACAGCCAAGTAAATAATGGAGACAGGCATGTTTCAGATGAACCGATTGTAGGTAAAGACACGAGCAAACGCCAATAAGATGGAGCAGCACGCACCTCGTTGAGCTGGAAGAAGCACCTGCCGAGCTCGTGGAAGAGCCAGGCGCGCGTCTCGTCGTCCTGCACCAGCGGCACCATCTGCTCCCAGCAGGCGGCGGCCCAGCCCAGCTGCCCGGCGGCGGCGCGCAGCCTCCCGGCCGTGGCCAGCGCGGCCGCGTGCACGCGCGGGTCAGACAGGCTGCGCGCGCGCCGCAGCATGCGCTCCGCCACGCGCCCCGCCGCGTCCAGCCTGCGCGCGCAGACGGGCACGCTCAATCAAGTCAGTCACAACATGTCCCCAAACTTTTTAGTCCATGCGCTCCGCCACGCGCCCCGCCGCCTCCAGCCTGCGCGCGCAGACGGGCACGGTCAATCAAGTCAGTCACAACATGTTCCCAAATTTTTAGTCCATGCGCTCCGCCACGCGCCCCGCCGCCTCCAGCCTGCGCGCGCGCAGACGGGCACGGTCAATCAAGTCAGTCACAACATGTCCCCAAACTTTTTAGTCCATGCGCTCCGCCACGCGCCCCGCCGCCTCCAGCCTGCGCGCGCGCAGACGGGCACGGTCAATCAAGTCAGTCACAACATGTCCCCAAACTTTTTAGTCCATGCGCTCCGCCACGCGCCCCGCCGCCTCCAGCCTGCGCGCGCAGACGGGCACGGTCAATCAAGTCAGTCACAACATGTCCCCAAACGTCTTAGTTCAAATGCCCCACCGCCTCCAGCCTACGCACACGGAGACAGGCACGGTCAATAAAGTCAATCATCATGTCAATCAGCAACATGTTCCCGCATTTCTTAGTTCGTGTGCCCCGCCGCCTCCAGCTTACGCACGCGCCAAAAAGCACGGTCAATCAGGGTAGTCATGTCAATCAGTGATATGTTCCCGCATTTCTTTTTAGTTCATGAGCTTCGCCACGCGCCTCGCCCCCTCCATTGTACGTATGCGCAGACAAACACGTCAGAGATGCGAAACGCAGCAGCATGTTCTCTCACTTAGCCCATGCGCTCTATTTGCCATCCTCCAGCCTCCATCTTCAGACATGATCATTCTCAAGCTGATTTCAGTCATCTGCTCCCAGACAGGCTAGATTATACTCTTCGACACTCGCCTCAACAACTTATGTCTCTCATCTGCTTATGGACAGTTCGCAGGTTCAAACCCGATCGAAGCCGTGGATTTTTAAGGGCGAGAAAATCCTTCGTACGCCTTCCTTTAGAGGGGAAGTAAAGCCGGCTGTCCCATGTTAGTAAATTTACTGCATGTAAAAGATCCTCAAGTCTAAATGAGGCCACTGAGCTAAATTCAAATCGCCTGTTTCGTCGCTCGAGTTATACCTCCTTTATCCGCTAGAGGGTGAAAGGAGCGTAGCGAAATTTGGGTGGTCAGACGGAAGAGCGACCTGATGGCTCGAGTCTCGCCACGTAAAATAAGTCATCAATTCAATTCAATTCAATTCATGTTTTGATAAGTGGGCGAACCAACTATAACCCTTGTCTATCAAAGCACTTACAACACTCACTGAACCAGAGAGACACCTCATGAACACATTTCAGAAAGAAGTAACTGAGCGATCTGGGGCACAAACGTTAGTTGTGACCTCTCAAAAGTACGTTTTTGATCTCGACTCATTAAGCCTTTAAGCCTTTGAAGCGTTTGGAGGTCGTTACGCTGCAATGTAACAAGTGCGAGGTGTCCATTGTGAGATGGCTTTGTTCTGAACTACTAAACACACAAGAGCAGTAGAGCCATCTGAAGCGACATGTTTTCAAGTTATTGACCAAATGGAAAAAGAGTTGACGGGGAGAGAGTGAAGCACCAATCTGACCTTCACAATTCCCTTTGAGTGTAATAATCGTGGAACTGCAGGGTCGCCCTAATTACGACAGAAATTGCAGCAATTCTAGGAACCCAGTTAGTAACTAAGTGCTACGACCTAAAAAAAATTAACTTGAACCAACCAAACGTTCTTTTCAAACTAAAATATCATCGGCAAAATTCTAAGAGCAAACGTCTTTTTCATAGAGAAATTTCGAATTCAGAAGAAAGCGGTTCATTTATGCTGATAGAGTACATTCTCTTAAGGTGTATCCATCAAATTATGACAAGAAATGAATTAACTAATCAATGTAAATAATCTCTATATAAATATTATTCAAAGATGTAAACAATTATTTGGAACGGGAATGAACGTGCAATCAGAAAGACAATGCGTTCACAAGACGTATGCACCTAAAGTGACAAGGCCGTCGCAGAATCCACCCACACAACGCAATATCAGTTTTGTTGGCTCTTCTTTTATCAAAAACACGTAATTCTGCATAGAGAATTGTGGAATTTGTTCATACAAATGTTGAATACAAATGTTTTATACTTAATTATAGCCTTCGATATTTTTTCTTGTTAAAATCATTGTATAGTGGTAGAAATTATTGATAACCCTCGATAAAGCATTAACTTTTTTAAAGAAAGAGTATCATTTATATTATTTTCAGAAGATTTGTTTGGTTTATGTTTACCTTATGCAGACGTTCTGAAATCGTATTTCATTTTTGAAAGTAGTATTTGGAAATACGTAAATGCACCAGAGTATATTTGTATTATGTCTTGGTCACATATATTTTTTAATGGCATTTGCTCAAAAATATTGTATTTTTCCTGGGTCAAACAGCAATAAAATCTCTTCTTTCTCCATCACTTCTGTCAGGTGATTTCAAAACGTTATCCCTCAAACGTCTAACAATTGAGACTTACTTTTCCATTTTTCTATCACACCCAAAATTCAGCAAATTAGGAGACGAATTCCTGTGTATATTTCTTCCTAGATTAAAAATTCCTATCTTTACGTGACCCACAAATCCCCTTTTGCCTCGCAGGTCACCGTATCGCACAGTCCCTTGAGGGAACCGTATCGTGCAGTCCCTCGCGCCTTAGGGGCTTCTACACGACGCAAAGCTTTGACGCCTTGAGAGCGCGGGCGTAAACTCCCGACGCCGTGCGACATGCATATTTAAAAGCGCATCCTCGACGCGACAGACACTTGCGCGGAAACCTCGACGGCTATTCATATAACACGCGAACCGCCCCGCAACGCGCAACGGAACCGCGTGCAAAGCCGCAGGTGGGTCGCGAAAAGAGAGGTAGCTTGTAACACGTTGAATGTAGATCGTAGGAGATAAGAGCGATGGATTTCACGCCTTCAGTGGCAGATTGCGGGCAAAGAGAACTGCGTTTAAAAGGAACTTGAATGATTTTATCTTATGTCTGTTGCTTAGTAATTCAAGAATCGACGAGATATGTAAATGAATCCTTATCAACATCAACAAGGTTAAGAAACAAGGTCTGGTCGCATTCACATCCTGTTAGTTCTGGAATTTAATATGTGATAAACACATGAACTCTAAAACAATCACAAGCGATTAATAAACGAGGAATGATCGCTTTGCCATCTTGTTGGTTCCGAAACGTTGAGAACACTCGGTCATCATACGTTGTCAACTTTAACAGGAATTGTACTTACGATATGATATGATTGAAGTATTGAATATTTAAATATATCGAAAACTACATGTATTATAACTTTATTGAAAATACCAATGGAAAAATCATCAGGCTCACTTTTACTTTAATTATATTTTACCTTACAAAATGGATCATTTTCAAACATATACTGCACGAGAGAAACTAGCCAACAAAATCAAATTTCCGCACTATGACGATACAGAATATTACGCGTGCGTAGGATAGCACTCTTCATCATTAACTCGCCACTCTCGTTAGCCGTGTATAATGCACTGCCCTAACAGGCTCGCAAATGTGCCGTGGACATTCAGACAGTTAATCCACCGCACACGCTTAATCCCACTATCTGTTCGGCGGCAAATGTATCACTCAGCATTAGCGGTTACGCCTGCCACGATGCACCAACGTGGTGAATATCGAGTGGCGCTAGCAGGTTCTCGACGAGTCTCCGAAATTAAGACGCTGCAACGTTAATTAATGACGAGGGCTTATAGATTTAATCAGTCTTGATATCAGAGGGAACGCACCGGAACGGTGTTCTGGTACCTCTTTGTATACGAAATGGTACAGAAAAATCGATGAGACAACAGATGCTTTATTACTTCGATTTTTACACGAACCAACTTAAATGAATGCAAAGGTACAAACACATTTCAATTCTGAATAGCTTCGAAATTCTTAAAAAGATAAAAGTAATTTTGTGTTCTTGTAATTATGCATGTGTAACCGATTACATGAAAGTTCAAAATATTTTATCTCACTAAAGAATGTATGATTAATTTATAAGAAAATCGATCACGTCTAAATATAAACGTTTATGAAATAAAATTAATAAACTGTAAAAAAGATTATCATTAAACAATACTATTATTTACTATATTCATTAATTTAAATTATATATATTAAAAATGATATTTATAGTTCTAAATCTATAAATTTATAAACAAAAAATAATAAATTTCTGACACACTGCTGTACCTAAAATTTTAGAAATCAAGCACTGGATTAGCTTTAATTTGTCATTGATGAACGCAAATTATTAGAGAATTCGAAAACAAGTTCCCTTCCGAAACTACCCTTAAAGTAAATGTTATCTAAGTCATTAGTGTGAGACTTTGACAAATTGAATTGCCAGAAGACAAACTGGAATAATAATATTGCATTAAGTAAGTATCTACTTGACCTAATTTAAAATATTTAATAGCATGATGCAATGCAGATGTCTATAATTATAACAAGCATTTAACTAATGTTATTCATGATACTCGTTACGAACACCACATTTTACACATATATTAGGTAGCACGTGATCAAATGTAACAAAAATTGAAATAAATTCCTCTTGATATTTGCCGAAAACGTGTTTGTTGATAACTCATATTTTCAATCGTTCAGGTTGATCCATAGGTTGCCACATGGAAATCCTCACTTTAAATAGATAACGTTCAGACTGATTTAATTTGTAATAATTCAATGCGATCGTCTAAAATTGAGACATGAACTTTGCATGTTACATAGAAATCCATGAAGCGGAAGATATTTGGTAAAAGATCGTCTTCAATGTCGAATTCATGTTAAGTGACAGTAAAAAGGTTCAGCGACATATAGGTTATCCAAAGTTTGAGTTACGAACAATAGTCGAAATGATAAATCAATCTTACAATCAAATCGTTTCATTAGTTCCTGATGAAAACGCATTGGTGCCAACAGTAATAAGTACTATGTACAGATATCTCACGATAAGTGTTACAAAGCTTCTAGGGCATGCAGAGAGTTCGAAAATGATTACGTCTTGCCTATGGAAATGTTTTGTGTGGTATTTCATGTAGTGGATTTCACATTAGGTGTAACCCCCTTGAGAAAAATACCTGGTTAGATAAAACCCCTTACTTTTTAAATACTGACTTGTATAAACACTTTTGCCGAGGGGTGGAAATGTTTAAATGGCGAATTCTTTTCTTGTTTTTGTTATGTATTGTGTTATTAAATCATTCAATTATTTATTGCATTTAGAATTAAAGTGAAATAAATTAACAAGTCTCTGCAAGTTAACAATCCTTGCTTACAAAAGGACAGCGCTTTCAACAGACAAGAATCTTAATCTGTAAAACCTTCTATCCTAAACGTAGAATGTTCTATATTATAAATTCGATTTTAATTCAAAATGTTTAATAATGAGCAGAAATATGTCAGCTTCCAAAACAACAGAAAATAAAATTGAGAGCCCTAGAAATGGATTTCCTCAGAAGAGCTGCAGCAATATCCAGAAGGGAAAGACTTATAAATGAACAGTTTAAGGAAATAATGAAGCTGCAACATGATATTATAGAGGAAATTGAAAAGAAACAAATCACTTTGTTTGGACTTGTACAGCGAACGGACGAGAGAAGACTCTCCAAAAGATTATTAGAATGGCAACGAAGTAGAAGGAGAAAACGAGACAGAGTACCTGATCAGAAAAATAATTGAGAAGTTAAAATTACATCCTGATTCCTGGCAGAACAGCGAAGACTGGAGAAGAAGATTAGGCGCCGGAAGATAGAAGTATCGCAATGCCCGTCATCTCTAGTAAGCTTGTTATTACTCGCGCAACCTTTTTTGAACGATGACCTTGCTTCTCCCTCTTTAACACAATAACCAGTTCAAGACAAGAGTTCGCAGCGTGCACAGATGACAACATTCCAAACAGATCTTCACGGGCACGAAATAGAAACTAACTTCTATCCGTGATTTTCTCCAAAAAAATCTAAAGAAATGACCGAAGCAGGTGATTATCCATCACAGGAGATACCTCGAACTACTGTGAAAGTTAGAACACGAATTATTGAGAAAGTTGCGAAGGCATGGCTGATTCTCCAGAGATTAGCATTGCTTCATAAAATCTAGTGTCTGATTACTTAACTAATTCTACCCGCATTTCTTGAATTCATCGTTCATGAAAAGTTTCGCGAGTAATACCTTGCCGCTAGGAGTAACACCCCCTGGATATACGGATAACCATCACCAGGGGGCGTGGCGGGGACTCACTCCTTGCGCTCCATGTGCGCGATGGTGACGTAGTTCTGCGCGCTGACGATCATGGCGTCGCGCTCGGCCTGCGCGATGGGGTGCCTGCGCGCCGCCTCGAGCGCGCGCAGCAGCTGCCCTCCCAGCTCGAGCACGTCGCCGAAGCGGCGCTCGCGGTGCGCAGCCTCCAGGTTGCGCAGCTGCACGCGCGCGCGCTTGTCGAGGGGCAGCGTGGACGCCGACGCCGACGACGAGGCCGTGCGGCGCGGGCCGTCGCCCTGCGGCGCGGCCGGCGGCGGCCCCGGCTGCCGCCACAGCTCCGGCACCGCCCCCACCGAGTTGCGCGCGGTGGGCGGGCGGCGGGCCGACGGCGGCTCGGACGAGGGCACCGGCAGCCGGCGCCAGTACTCCTGCACACAGCAAACGCTCCCCAGTTAGCTTTCACTTTCTCATTGCCGCCTTTCAACTACAAAGGTGGTGTAGCCACCAGTTAGTAACAATGTTGGTAACGGTATACGGACAGACGCAAACATCCATGCCCCGGGCGGGATTCGAACCCGCGACCCTTCAGACACGAGATCGCTACGGCTCTACAGGTTCTACTGCTCTTCTTAGCGACCTTGGACATATTGGGCTGCTCTTAGCGACCTTAGGCCATCCAAGCCGGCTTTACTTTGTAAATAAGAGTTTTGTAATATCGCGCCGGAAAATGGCGAATTTTTGACAGAAAAACGTATTGCAAGTTGATTACATAGACTATTTAAAATATCAATTAGGGGAATGGTCCAGAAATTGTTAAAGGCAGTCATTGTTTTCTCTTTTCAGATTCACATTATTTTATACATTTGTCATATATAAAAAACTGAAAAGAAAAAAATTCACTGTCTTTCGTAATTCCTGGGCCATTCCTCGAAGTGATAAAAATTATTGCCCGACCCTAGTAACAAAATTTATATTTCCGCCTATCTGTTTTTTTGAAAATTGCAAAACAGTCTCATTGTAAAACTACAAATTTCAACATAGACATTTTTGTCTTTAATGCAATGTATTCTAAAAAATCAGATCTCTAAGAAGGTAATATACATATTTAAACATTTTTTTTCGTACAATTTCTGGTTCAAGTTCATTTATATTATAAAAAACATTGTCTTCATAATCGGTCCAAATATTTATTATTTTTTCCGCGGATAAAAAAAATGCTAAAAGGAAAGACCAGGTCTCATTTTCGTTGAATTTTTTTAAAAGTTCAAAAGTTACAATGCGAAAATGTGTGTCCTGTTGTAGCACTACAGTTTTATTGTTCTACACCACTCAATGGATGCAATGAATGTCATTCAAGAGATTAGAAGAAAAGTTTTGTATGGGACTCTTATCGACGTGGATACGAAGGTCACTCGTCAACCTCATTGAATCTGCCAATACTGCGGTAGTAATTTAATTTCACTATATCATTTTGAAGGTCACTGTATTGCTTTGCAATGCAAGTATCAAATATATTCCTGGTTTGCGAAGCAATATGGACAATTGGAACATGCGTAAACAGAAAACTATTTTATTCGTTACAAAATAAATGCATACTGCACGTTCATAAACAGTAATTTCCACGTGACATCCAAGTCTTACGGATACGGTGTGTACCGTGGCAGCGGAGCACTCCTTAATAAAAACAAACATTTCCACGTGGCACACAAGGGCTGTTGAATGTGAATAAGCACTTTCAGCAAAGCCAGATTTCCACCTGGCATCCAAGGTCCGTGGATACGTGGCCCTTGTTCATAAAAATAATACTTCAATGTAGAAGTCAAGGACTATTGAAAGTAAAAATCTAACTTTTCTATCACATTCAGCAAAAAATTAGATTTCCGTCACATTTAACAAACATGAGATTTCCAAGGCTCGTGACCGCGGTGTGTACCTGGGTCAGGGAGCACTCGTTCACGCAAAAAAGTAAACGCCCCCGTAGCACTCAAGAGCTATTGAATATGAAAAACTAACTCTTCTATCACATTCAGCAAAAAATAGATTTCCATCACATTCAACAATCATGAGATTTCCGAGACTCGTGGCCGTGGTGTGTACCTGGGTCAAGGAGCAATCGTTCACACAAAAAATAAAAACACATGTAGCACTCAAGAGCTATTGAATGTGAAAAACTAACTCTTCTATCACATTCAGCAAAAAACAGATTTCCACCACATTCAACAATCATGATATTTCCGAGACTCGTGGCCGTGGTGTGTACCTGGGTCAAGGAGCAATCGTTCACACAAAAAATAAAAACACACGTAGCACTCAAGAGCTATTGAATGTGAAAAACTAACTCTTCTATCACATTCAGCAAAAAATAGATTTCCACCACATTCAACAATCATGAGATTTCCAAGACTCGTGGCCGTGGTGTGTACCTGGGTCAAGGAGCACTCGTTCACGCAAAAAATGAAAACACACGTAGCACTCAATGAATGTGAAACACCTACTCCCACGGTCAGCGAACCCTTAGATGTCCACGAGCCATCCGACGAAGCCTGGGCCGTACCTTGGCGGGCGGGGCGCGCGCGGCGGCGCGCGAGGGCGGCGGGCGCGCGGGCGGGTGCGCGGCGGCGGCGGAGGGGGCGGGGTGCACGGAGAGGGCGCGGGGGGCGGGGCGCGGCGCCGACGCGGGCGTCTTGGGGCGGGCGACGGCGGCGCTGGTGCTCATCGTGGCCGCGGGGAGCGCGGAGTGGCGGGGGCGGAGGAGGCGGACGCGGGCTTTCGCTCGGGGGAGGGCGCGGAACGGGAGAGTGGCCGTTGCCCGGCGGCGGCGAGCGCGCGGAGGCGGCGCCGCCCATTGTTGACGTTCCCCGCGTTTTTGGTTCAATACTAGTGCCGTGCTATTGCACTGCATTACCCGATTTTTATTCAATGCTAGTGCTTCGCTATTGCACTGTACTGCACGGTTTTTATTCAATACTAGTGCTTTGCTATTGCACCGTATTACGCGATTTTTATTCAATACTAGTGCTTCGCTATTGCACTGTACTACACGATTTTTACTCAATACTAGTGCTTTGCTCTTGCACTATATTACGCGATTTTTACTCAATACTAGTGCTTTGCTATAGCACTGTACTACGCGATTTTTACTCAATACTAGTGCTTTGCTATAGCACTGTACTACGCGATTTTTACTCAATACTAGTGCTTTGCTCTTGCACTGTATTACGCGATTTTTACTCAATACTAGTGCTTTGCTATAGCACTGTATTACGCGATTTTTACTCAATACTAGTGCTTTGCTATAGCACTGTACTACGCGATTTTTACTCAATACTAGTGCTTTGCTATAGCACTGTACTACGCGATTTTTATTCAATACTAGTGCTTTGCTATAGAACTGTATTACGCGATTTTTACTCAATACTAGTGCTTTGCTATAGCACTGTACTACGCGATTTTTATTCAATACTAGTGCTTTGCTATAGAACTGTATTACGCGATTTTTACTTAATACTAGTGCTTTGCTATACCACTATATTACGCGATTTTTATTCAATACTAGTGCTCTGCTCTTGCACTGTATTACGCGATTTTTACTCAATACTAGTGCTTTGCTATAGCACTGTATTACGCGATTTTTATTCAATACTAGTGCTTCGCTATTGCATTGTACTACACGATTTTTATTCAATACTAGTGCTTTGCTCTTGCACTGTATTGCACGATTTTTATTCAATACTAGTGCTTTGCTCTTGCACTGTATTACGCGATTTTTACTCAATACTAGTGCTTTGCTATAGCACTGTATTACGCGATTTTTACTCAATACTAGTGCTTTGCTATAGAACTGTATTACGCGATTTTTACTTAATACTAGTGCTTTGCTATACCACTATATTACGCGATTTTTATTCAATACTAGTGCTCTGCTCTTGCACTGTATTACGCGATTTTTACTCAATACTAGTGCTTTGCTATAGCACTGTATTACGCGATTTTTATTCAATACTAGTGCTTCGCTATTGCATTGTACTACACGATTTTTATTCAATACTAGTGCTTTGCTCTTGCACTGTATTGCACGATTTTTATTCAATACTAGTGCTTTGCTCTTGCACTGTATTACGCGATTTTTACTCAATACTAGTGCTTTGCTATAGCACTGTATTACGCGATTTTTACTCAATACTAGTGCTTTGCTATAGCACTGTATTACGCGATTTTTATTCAATACTAGTGCTTCGCTATTGTGCTGTATTATACGATTGTATGCAATACTAGTGCTTCGACTCAAAATTCCGCATTTCCAGAAATCTGAAACGCAATTTTCTCAAAAGTGGCTCCAATTTTTTTCTCTTAAACTTTATGAACGGACAGTTCTAATTGCACTCTTCAATACGAAGTAAAGTTTAATTCGCAGTTTGTTTGTTTTTTCAAAAGTTACACAAATGAACGTAATTTCTTTGAAAGATCTCTGACGCCGTTATTTTTGCACATTTCCAGCAATTTCAAAATACTAGTTTTTTAAAAACGGCTGCAAATTTTTCAAAGAAAATTGCCATTTAGGACGAGGTTTTACTGTTCTTTCATATTCTTAAAATAATATTTCTGTTCTAATATTTGGAAACCGAAAAATTAAACAAATTTCAAAAAAACGTACTTATGGCGGCGATAGATGGCAGCTGGCAAGAGTATGTGGCAAATCCGAATAGTTTGCCGAGACCAAAGGAATAAAAACTAATAGGGGAAGACTGTGCCATTTGTAGCTCTACTACTATATATTGAATATTGCTACATTGTCATAATAATTTTTAACTGATTTCAGATTTTGACGGTGTCTAAAATGAAGTTTGTTTTAGAGTTACACTATTATATCAAATTAATTTTATTTCTAGATGCATTATGAATGCTGTTAATGCCGCTGTTGACTGGATTTCATTTTCGCGTCACAAATGTTGAGAGCTGGTTTGATACTAATTCTCATAATTAAATTGAGTTTGATTTATTAATATCCATACCTGTTACTGCTCATGAGAGTTTCAGATACGTGCATGATAAAACGTATAAAAATAACAACACAAATACAATACGAATAATAAATCATGTCATTAAATTAATAGTTACACCGGATATCAATTTACATGCATTTGCATCATTTTTACGCGTCCCGCATCAAAATACGAAACATTACATTTCGAAGAAACGTGGATAATCCATGTTCAAAAGTTTACATATTCTGAATTTCATTTCGATTGGTTCTACGTACCTAGATCCGTAATTGCTCGGCCATTATACCATAAAATTATTTCCACGATAAAATATATTTAGTCACGATATATTTTGTTGATTTTGTTGATTTATAACGTATTTAGAGTTTCGAAACTAATGAAAATTATTGTCGTGTTTGACTTTTTTCACTGTGAATATCTCTAAACTCTCGCGAAGTCTTCACGAAAAGCAGCAGTTCTTACTGCTCAGAACTTGGCCGATAATTCCGTAAACCGTCATGTAAATTGTTTGTTAAAATATTAATTAAAGTTACATGAAATTGGCGTTAGTTTTTAAATTCAGCTTTAAGACATAAATATACTACTAGATGTATTTTAATGTTAAAAATATATAACACGAAAAATCACGGGTTTAATTGAAGATTGTTAGTTTCCATTTGAAAAACATTAATTTATTTAAAGTAAAATATATATCAACGTAAATGTCTCATATAATTATTAATCATTTAAAATATTAATTGTATTTTATAAATGATTGTGAAGATGATTTCTATACCATCACATTGCAACCCTGTTCTAATATTCTAATATTCTATTAAGGGCAATCCCTTCACTCAGTAAATAATCTATAATCTTGGCAGACATTTCCAAGAATGGGGAATTTCCTCTCAATAAATTAAGCTTCAACCGTACTACCAGTAAGGACCCCATTGTACTAGATTCGCTCCTTCATTTGGTATTTCATTGCAGTGAGTGCAGCAGCTCCATCAGTATTTCCCCACTTAGTACCCTCCTGGGTATTTGAGCTGCCTCCTGTAAGCGACGTTCGGAGCCAACCTAGATTTCATCTCCATTCATTGCCACGTAGTCGATTTCCCGGCCATGAATACACAATCGCCGCCCGCCCGTCCGCCAGCCCCGCTCAGAGCGACCAAGCGGCAGAATCTGCGTTCCTCCACACGGGCTTAAATGCGGTCCTTCTGAAGGGGTGAGAAACCCTTTACCACTCATGGTTTTAAGGATGAGCGTTTTGAGTTTCAGCATCAAATTACTGAGTTAGGCGTCTAAATCTGCCCGAGGCAGATTTTCCAAATTCTAATAACACTCCACTTGAATATAAGTGAGGGCTAGTGAGGGAGAACCCCAAGGATTCTTCGTCGTCTGTAGGGGCTGTGAGGGAGAGAGTGTTGACCGTGGAAGTGACGAGAGAACTTGTGCTGTAAGTTCCCCGTTTGAATAATAATGAACGGACTGGGATGCTTTAAGCATCAAACCGAATATATTTAAAATTTAATTCTTGAAAACTAAATTCCAATCAAACTTTCTGAATAACAAAACACAAACAAGAACAATGTTCAGTGTTCAGGGTTGGAAAAAATGTGGTTTGTTCGGTGTATATTTTGCAGTCGCTTTTGAGAGAACGCCAAAGAATGCTTTGTTTGTTCCTAGGATGCAGAAATAGCTTGTTATTCTGGTAATGGTTATAAACAAAAATTGCAAAAATTGTAGTATCGACAGTATGACTCTCTGGTAGCGAAATGTATTGCTACTACTCAGCGGTCTGTTAGGCCAATGCGTTGTCTGGCATTTTCTTCGAATATCAATAAATCCAGGCTTTAAAATGTGCGTTTGTTATTTTAAAATTATTCAAGACGTTTTTCGTGTTAAGCTAAATAAATCTAGATTATTCAAATGATCTACATTCCTGATCATCTCTCTCATTTCAACTTTCCATCGCAGACTTAATAAAGACGGAGTATCCGTCGCCATCTTTGTACACTGACTACATCGATTGGAATTTTCTCCACTGTAGTAGAAATCTTTACGTTCAAAGGGATTTCGTATTGATAAATGAAAGGAAAGCAGATAAGCAAAAATAAATTCAGAATATAATTCATTTAATTTATTTGCATATTTTTTAACTTGTATTTTGTCGGATAATGTTTGTGTAAAATAACTCATGACGCTTCTGAGCAAATTCCTGTGTTTATTCATCACATATTAATCCCTTTGTCACAAATCTGCAATGTTTTAATAAATTCTGAATTTTATATTCCAATATCCTATATCTTGAGAATTATTCTCACAAATAATTACCAAATAATCGTGACCGAATTCACCAAAAATTGAGATATCTCTAAGTCCTGCTTTACAAACATTAAATAAATATTAAACAACAAGGTTTACAGAAAACGATCTAGACACTTCATTCCGACCCTTTTTACTACAAACATCGTTACTGAAAATTCGAGGTGGAAGAAAGAGTCTGGCCCCTCCCTAATCACGATGCATCACATATGACGCAAACTATACCCTCAGGTGCACTTTTTAGCTCATGAATATTCAAGTGGGGCAGAAACTCACCCACCGACGATGAAGAACTCTGCAGATCAAAAAGTTGTTTTTAAGCCCATGCATGTTTAAAGCTAATCAGATACTCTGGAATATTATACAAGACACCGTACTTATGCTTCCTCCTATTGCAACCTCCTGCATCTCCTCTTTAAGTACAGACAGGCGTCGATCCGAGATATTCCTTAACTTGAAGCCGTATGCTTCCTCAGAGCACCATTAAAAGACCTCTCTGCTGTTCGTTAAACACAAGACACTCAAACACGAGCGCTGACAATCCTGGCATCTTAAATACTTGAGGAAGGCATAACGGCTGACATCAGACATGAGGACCGATTAAGTTTCGAAACTGGTCCGCGGACGGAAACCCACGGGGCAAAAGGTCCAGGGCGCTTCCGCAGACCCTTTTTCTCGAGGGACTTTCGGTCAGGGAGCGTGCCTTTGGACCTCGTAATATCCACTTTTCGTTTCGGTTTGGTCCGCGCATTTTTATTGCTGAGAAAAATGCTAGAATTTGCAAGTTTTCTTTTTTGTCCACAAGACGATATCGCTGGTGATGTCAAGGTCTCCAACTGATCGAAGGGTTTTGATACCTGGCACCGTGGCGTGCTACAAGCTTCCCAGCGCAACTAGCGTCGGGAAATGAAACTATCAGTAGTAACCCTGTCCTCAGAAGGCAGTGTAATTAAATTTAACTAAGTGCTTGATAAATCAAAATTTCTAAACTCAATAGATAATGCTGCTCGAGTGTCTATGTATGGTAGCACGTATGTCTGTCAACAAACATCTTCAATAATGAAATTGCTCAAAAAAAAGATAGGGATCGATTAAGTATTGGAAATTAGAGAAGTAGTTTAATAATTTGCCTTTCGGGATCTCTAGAACTTTATATTGCCACCTTTGTGGAATCCAATGCAAATAAGAACAGAAAAATAAAAGTAAAAAACGTTCTCAACATTTTACCGCAGGTAAAATGATAAAATATTTCTCTGAGCCAAATGGCATATGAGTAATTATACTATAACTCTAACATAAATATAATACTTTTGAAAGGATTCTTAGCCCCTGTCCCACCACCTACACCCCTTTACAACCAAAAACGAACCAAAATCGTTTTTATTTTCATTTTAATTTAACTTCACTTTACGAATTTTATCTTATTGAAAAACATGAAAAATAAGAAAATATTTATAGTATCTGAAAAACATTTTTTTATATTTTCTCAGCACCAAATTCAAATGCAAAAATGATTTTGAAAAAATAATAAAAAATATTTTTACTGAGTATTAAAACCGTGGATCAGGCTCGAAAAGAGCTCAAACGTTTCTCTTAAAACACAAATTGTTGTGCATTTTTTTTCAAATTTTTTCGACTGTTTTAGCTGCAGTTATAAAAAATAAAAAAACATTTTCCCGCCTTTCAATCACAATGACTTTAAATATACTTTAAAAATATCTGCAACAATTCTGTGCATTTATTTTAGATTCTGTGATTTTATTATACATTTGTATACATTTTTGTACCACCCATCAATATTTTGATTTTAAAATGTTGCCACAATGGTATGTATCTTGGTAACTAAACGTTTACCTCGCAGAAATAACGTATTAAATGTGTTTGTAAAGCGTATTAAAAATAGATGGTATTCTAAGAAATGAAAGGTTACAAACACTAATGCCTAACAAAATATTGAATTGATATGTAATGTGATAAAAAGAAATTTAACAATATTAACACCAACAACAGAGAAAATTATTTTTCAAGTTCTGAATGAAATTCATGAAAATATTCGACAGTACCAGTAAAAATGTTCTTAACGCAATAACCGTGAGAAGGAAATTGCAATTATCAATAGTGAATATTATGTATGAACCGCCATAAAAACGGACGCAAGTTCAACAGCATCCCGTTACGAAACGTTACACCTGCCACTCCAAGCTGACTGTTCTAATCACCATTTCCAACGCCGCTCCCTCAACTATAAGCCCTGAGCAGGCGGGCGCCGCCTCGCCCACTCGCCCACCTGGGCGTTGGCTGCGCGGGCGAGGGCGTGGGCGTGGGCCATCGCCCGCAAGCGGTGGGCGTCGGGGCGCGCGGCCGCGACCGTGGGAAGCGACAGGCTGCGAGGGGATGGAACGGCCCGGCGGGGCGCAGCCCCAGACCCCAGCAGGGTGTTGCGGCGAAGGAAGTAGAAGCCGCTCTGAGAGGTGCGACCCGTCGGGTGGATCATCGGTTAACGCGCCTCTGCCCAGGTACACTCGCCCGCAAAACGCGCACCGAGTCTGGCACGAATACAGATTTCCATTCCAACGAGATAGCCGTCGCAGATAGCTCTGGAGAACAGCATTGTCTCTGCAGTGTCAATTGCCGGGGGTCGCGCTAGTGCTCCAGTCGCGAGTACGGCGGATTTTTGATATTAGTTACAAAGCTAGGTCGAATTCAATCATTGCTAGAAAGAGAATTCTAGTGGCTGGCTGCTCTGATCGGTATTTTTTCTTTACTAATGTTTCTAGGTCAATTCCAGGCGAATGCCGGAGAAGTATCTTACCAGAAATGGGCCATGGACCCATTTGTACCCTTCTTCATTATTCTCAAAGCTACTTTCCTTCCAAAACATCCCTTACAAAACTTCCCTTACTACTAAAATCCATGATTTATTATTATTATTATTATTATTATTATTATTATTATTATTATTATTATTATTATTATTATTATTATTATTATATTAAATGAAAAAATGCAATTCAACGGAATTTGACTACAATACGTATTTTCAGCGGAATAGAGATGCGCCATGAAAGGGAATCTCGAAGAAGCTACGGCATGAAAAGTGGACCAAAGATCTAGGATGTGAAGGCATGCAAATTTCAAGAGCGTACGTTCTGTGAAATTCTAAAAATAAACGGCCAAAGGAAGATGATATGAAATATAGGTATCGTTTATTTTATCGCATTTACAGAAGGAAAAACTATGTACAACTTTACTGTGTACAAGTTCATAAACTGAAGAGTGCACTGGAGAGACGAAATGTAGTGAAAGGCAATAAGTCATAACTTCAATAACAATTGTGCAAAACATAAGATTTTTGCGCTCCAATAGCTTAGTATTCTTTGGTACGTTTCTGACTGAAAAAAAACAACAAATAGATCGAGATTATAATGTATGAACAGGCGGTTGATACGACAACAGAGTTAGGAAAAGAGTTTGAACGAGAGAGTGTGTAGGTCCCTGCGTGAGTCCACAACTGAAGCTTCCAGGAGAACCGAGCTTCGTGCCCGGACAGCAGCGGATCCTTCACTTTATTTAAGTAGTCGGATAGAAGCCGACCGGCGGAGGAGGATATGATAGCGGTAACCGAAAGGCATAGCGGATCTTGAATGGAGGAAAGGCGGGGTTGGTCCAGGACGGAGAAGGGGTCGGCGTGGGATGGTGAGTTGCGCTGGGAGCAGTAGGAGGAGGAGGGGGCGGGAGCAAGGCTGAGGGGTCTCCGGAGACGCAGCGGAGTGGAGTGGAGCGGGGTGGAGTGGAGTGGCGCAGCGGACGCCGCCGGGCCGCCCGCGTCCCGGCGATCGATGGCGGAGCGGCCCGGAAGCTGCATAATGGCGCGTGGATGCACGCCGGCCGCTCGGGGCCCGTCTCGCCCGCCCACGCTCGCGATGCCCGTTCCGGCCCTCCCCCTCGGTCCTCGCCCGCCCAGCCTCCCCAGCCGCTCTCGCCCCCTCGGCCTCCTCACCCACACATCAGAGGCCCTCATGCGCGTTCCTCCCTCAACGTTTTCCCCTAAGCGCCTTCATGTGTGTTCCCCCTCCCCACCCGACAAACCACCATAGTCCCTCCTCGCTCACCTTGCACGTGCTCCTCAACTGCCCTCCTCGCGCCTCCTCCTCAACCACCCCTCGTTCTTCGCCCGTCCTCCTGATTGAACTTCTCCCTCGTCCTCTTCATCCTTCCTCGTTATCCGCTTTCCTCACCGTTCCCGCACCCGTTCCCTTAACTCACCCCCTAACCCCTCTTCCACTTCCGTTTCCCTTACCTGTTTCCCTCATCCGTCGTCCTCATGCCTTCTCCTCACCTGTGCCCCTCACCCGACCTCTTCATCCATCCTTCTAATCCTCCTCTTCCCTTACTCTTGGTCGTCACTCAGCCTACTCCTCTCCTTTCTACATTCCACGCTGGCTATGGGCTCTGCCGAAATAGCGCTGTGTGGCCTTGTCGTCTGCACAATCGTCTCTAGCATAAACACCCTCTCTAATTTGCGCCCCTGCTCTTCCTTCTCTTTGTGAACTCCCGCCCTGCAGCGAACGGTACCCTTCAATCGAACTCTCGTCCTGCTAGCTCAGCGCGATCCCCCATCCCTCAGGCGACTGGTGAGCAAACTTGTTTGCTAGTCGTTCCACTATTGTCCCGAACTGACCACAACTAAAACAACGTGTTTGTCTCAACTTAGCCAACTGAAGTGTTAACGTGACCAGCCATTCCATTAACTTGGCCAACAAATCAATTACTAAAGTCACCAACGAGGTATCACAATTAATAGTTAATACTAATTAGTTAATAATAATTAATTCTGCTACCTTGTTTAAGATCAATCTATCTACCTGAACTCTCCAAAGAGCTCTTTGTTTGTTGCTGATCTCGCTGTTTCTAGACTGCCTTTACCAATCACGTGCTTACCAGTAGCTCCCGTATTTATTTTAACACTCGTCCAATAAAGTTGTTTCTTTACAATTCCCCGAAAATCTATTCCACGTTTTACCCAGAGGGAACCCAGCAGTTACTCTTCTAACAACACCGTAGTCTTGATACGAGATTATTTAACTATCCCAGTAACCCTTCATTATTTATATTACAGCAAATTTCACGTACCGCATCGTCAACCAATTCGCAAGCAAAGCATCTCTTTACGTCTGGCCACACTCATCCCACATCATCATCATCATCATCATCATCATCATCATCATATATTATTATTATATTTTATTTAAGTTTCAATATTATATATATGTGTGTGTGTGTGTGTGTGTGTGTGTGTGTGTGTGCGTGTGTGTAAAATAATGTAGTAGATTTAAGTCTAGAACTAAATATAAATTATAAGTTAAGTATATAATGTTTGATTAGTAAGCACCCCGCCCGCTATGAATGTCTGTAACCCGTTATAAAATGCATTAAACTGATCCTATCCAATCCCCCACGATTCCTGCACAAACGCGTTTTCTTGCCCCGCGCTCTCGTCTTCCCTGAGCCCCCGCCCGGGTCGCCCCCCCCCCGGGGCGGCGCCGAGTATTTGCGCAGCCGCGCTATTTGGGCGCGAGGGTCTCCGCCGACGCAGGCCGCGGCAAGGCCTAAGAGCCGCGATTGTGTTTGAGAGGCGTGCGTCAACATATCGAGACCGCCAATCGACGACGCGCCCGCCCCCGCTCGCCTGCTGCGCCGAGCCGGCGCCCTTTCCCTTTGAACTGCCGGCGGCGCGCGGCCCGGGCCGCCTCTGTTGCCGCCTGCGTCGCTCCCACCTCCCCTTCGACGCTGGCCACTGCGCCTCGCCATTGCCTACACCGTCGTCACGTCGTCGAAGACGATATGTTTCGTCACCGCTCGCCTTATGTGCCCCTTCGCTTCTCACAACACATCACCGAAAAACGGCATATCACGTCACCGCAGGTCTTTGTCCGTCGCTCATTTCACGTTGCTTCCCACGTCGCCGGAAACGTCATGTCACGTCATCTCTGTTTAAATTTACGCTCACGACACGTCGTTTTTCACGTCTCGATGCCGGAGACGTCATATCAGGTCACTACTCACACTAGATGGCCACTCACGTTACGACGACTCTCACGACGCGGCCCCTGCCACGGAACTGCTCTCTCCGGGTACAAGTCCATCCCCCCTCCGCCGCTGTTGCCGCCCTCTATGCCGCCCCACGTCGCAATAGCCGTTGCAGTAGCTGTCGGTAGGCGAAGACGCTCGTCCGCTTCGCACACACTGCCCTCTCCAGCACGCGACTGACTCATTACTCATTACTCCTGACGTATGACTCATTCCGTGGATACTCTCTTCTGCTGTCACCAAAGTTTCTCCAACTCGCCCTCATTCCTCCTTTCCTCACACTTCTTCTCCGCCGCCGACTCCATCTTCGCCCCACCCGCCATTCCCGTCGCCATCTCCCCGGAACCACCGCCGCCACCACCACTCCTATTCTCTCCCCATCTCCGCCTATACCTCCACCCACGTTCTGGAATTGCCATCGCCTTCGCATTGTCCCCCCCCGCCCCGCCCCCGCGCGTCGCACAAAGCTCGCCTCGCCTCGCCTCGCCCCGCCCCGGGCGCCCAAAGCGAGTCGGTCCGGGGCGACGGCCTGCGTGTAGCCCTTGTGTGACGCTGATTGTATTAATGCTACTGCCTGCTTCGCTCCGTTGTCCGGGAACTCGGCGATACTGCTAAGTACGTAAAACGAGAAGGCAGATCCAGTCAGAGTTCGCTCAGCTCGGTTGTCTGTTTCGTGACCAATGTATTGGTCCTTGCACCAGCCCGAAATTGCTGTAATTAGATATATTTTCGTACTTGTCATTCTTTCTTTTCTCACCATAATTAAGTAAAAAACTAGTGTCCTACAAAAGCACAAATGTTGTGCAGTTCCACAAAAAAATGGTTTTCCACAAAGTAGCACGCACACTACTTAAGAACAATAAATAAAACATTATTGTAAAACACTGCAATAAATTAAAAATGCTAATGACATTTTTCATAAAATAGCAATAGAATAGTATAGTACACCTACAGAACATGAATTCTTTACATACCAAGAATATTAAAACATTGCTATTCTATAACGCTGCCCGTGAATTGCAAATATTTAATGGCGGCAGCCTCGTCGTTTGAGCTTTGCTGTTGTCTGATGACTGTGTCGTAAACAGTAACGCAGAAGACGCAGAGAATTCAGTCTGTATGCGCAGTATGGGAATAGTCGAAATAGCATTTTCCATAATTTGCCTTATTCACTTAAAATGTGAAGTTTTACATTTTTCTTCCTGCCCTGGTATTCTTGGATACCTATAAAAACCATACATTTCTCTCACATAGCTGAACGCTGCATAGCTTACTTTCAATTTGTGTGCCCACTGGAAGATAATAACATACATTAACAAAACAACTAGGTTTAAAAGATTCTAACACCAAAAACTAACCGTCAAAAAATTAAATAAGTATTTTTAACAAATGTGTATTATTATTTAATGTTACGAGTATACACTTTGCTTTGCTAAGGTATAAAATATCCTACTATTGACTCGTGCCCTTCAATTGTGGGTTTAATTTCTGTTACACAAAAGTCACGACTACACGACACAAAAGTCACGACACACGTACACAAAAGTCGCGGCTATCCTGTAATACGCAAAACAGGAGAATATGGGAATGTCTACCAACATTGCTGTCACGTTGATTATATTACTGCTGCTGTTTACGTGGTTTGGGATAATGGAAAACGACGTAAAACTCGGAAAAATGGAAAGTGTGATAGACAGTTTCTCTGAAAGAAGGGAATAGCCGCTTGTCCTTTTCATGTTCAATATTCTACTAGTCGTTCAACCAGGTATAGAACAACGGAGTTCATGAAAACAAAACAGTCATTTAAAACTTTTGAAACAACATATTATTCGAAAACATCGTTTTTCTGGTTTTTTAAAGGTACTGCATTTATTATTAATCACCGTCATAAAATTTAATTAGTGTATTTAATGGGAAATTTATTTAGCCTTACTAAACCGGAAGGTCCTTAGGTTTGAGTCCCGATGAAAGTAGATTTTTGACACGTGCTTAATAACACATTTAAAGTGACAACTGTCGTTCAAGAGACCGAATACTCTGATTAGTCGTCGTCATGTTATTTTTTCTCAATAAATTCTTGGCGGAAACGAGACCATTATTGATTTTAGGTATCATTTGACGCGTCACAGTCTACTGGCGGGAAACTAGCAATTTTCTTTTATATCCTTTCAGTATATTCTAAGATAATTGTTTTGGTAATTTTAAGTAGCTAAAACTCATTTTGTAACGTTTTATTACATAATAAATTTTAGCGAAGTTAACTAAATTTATTTCTCATTTATCTCACATAGATTCCTTAAAAGCGATAGTTTGTACTTCTGTCGTGGAACAATGACAATTTGCAAAACGGATATAGTGACTCTGGTCGTTCTTCTACCCACAGATTAAATTTGTTCTGATGTCTTATTTACTCAATTATAAATAGGATTACTGAATCGGATGAACTTTTCTAACCATTCTTGGCCGCAGAAGTAGAGCTCTTATGCACTCTCAGAATATTGTCTAATGTGGATGAGGTATTTTCGTTTCGGTCGACCTCATTTTTATTTCACGTTAACGGGTTTCACCCCAATCCCCCAAACTTAACCGAAAGCATTGACAAAGTGCCAGCGTTTTGCTTTAAGTGCCGAATATTGCTTTACTGTTATTGCTTTGAATTCCGTGTTTGAAAACATTGTTTGCAAACTCTAGTATGTATAGACTTTTAAAATATAGCTAAAGTTGACGTGTATATTCCGTTTAGTGTTTCGCATTAATCGTTTAATTATATTACATTCCTTTCAAAGGAGCTATAAAAAACAAATCAGTCGAAAATCAAATTCGAATTACTTTAAATATTTTCAAAAACATATAACTCAAGTTTATTTAAGTAATTAGTATGCATATTTTGATTCATTACTGAAATTTATAATTAATTAATACTTATTTCATTAGTGTTCGATATTTCATAAAGAACGACAAGAAACAAAGGTTTTGGAGTTTCCATTTTCTCGAAAGTGAATATGTTGAACTCTTCTGTTTTTTCTACAGCCAAATCCCACATTTTCCGCAACTATCTTTGCTGTTCAAAATTTTCAGGTATGTCCAAACTTTCTAAATATTTTTCAAACATACTGTTCATTGTGGCTTGGATTTTTCTACAAATATTCATTCAATTGTCTATTTTAAAATTATGTCATTCACTCTTTCAAAGCTACGAGTAATTGTTGATGAATTCCTCAAAGAGGAGGGAAAGTTTCGGCATGCCAAGCATTTCCACTAGTTTTTATATGTTTGATATTTGATAATATTGCGGTAATTCATGTTTAAGGCAATATATTGCATTTTTTTATAACTTCTTCAAACCCGGTATAAATGCTACACCCTTTAATGGAAATTAAACCCCGCTTCGTATTTCAACTGCAGAATTACGCTCGTGTAATTCCAAAGCTGCATTTCCATTAACGCCCAGCATCCTCATTTGAGAACGCATATTTCTGGTCAACTCAAATTTGTTTCTTTTACAATAATTTGCGAATTTTATTTCATTAGACATAGATATTCTAAATGCAAGTTTTTTTTCATTCCTGATTGCTAGATGCCGATTTAGCCAAGATCACAAAAGCATTGTACGATCTTGGCCAGTGTGTATCGTTTCGAATCTTCATCTAAAACCGTGCTTGGTTGCTATAAGACTGTTGGAGAGAGGAGACGGTGTAAATCAAACGGTGGTTTATCTGCACAGAATCTGACTGTGCGTATGCAGCTAAGTTGTAACGATTTTTCTGCTGTTTATAGAAACAAAAAGCTTATGAACAGCTGTTGGCTCTCTAGTAGTGTAATTTGACAACACAACAATTGATTAGCAATGAAAAGTTGCGAACACACGCCACCTGAGAGCTCAAAGAATGGCAGCGCGCACGGACGCGAAGACAATGGGCGAGCGCAATGCGCACAAAATGTAGTTGGTCGATAATGGCTGAAGATTTGTCATTATCACTGCATTTCCAGAACAGAGAAAATTTCCATCTCTTCATGAAAAATGTAAATCTGGGAAACAGTTATTTATGGTAATCTTCTTAATATATAAACACACGAATACACATTATTCAATCTCACAAATTTAAGCTAACTACAATTTTTAACTTTCTTTAAAAATTAAAAGTTTAAAGAGAACATATTTACGAATTACCCAGTATAGAAAACTAAGTATAACTGCATAACTTTTATTCTTCGTGCACGAATTGCGTTCAGTATATCTTTTTAAAATAAATATTATTTTAAAATTGTTAATTATACAGATATTTTAATGTTCATTAGGTAACAAGTGGCAAAGTGAAAATCAGTGTTATTAGAAGAGTGAGGGCAATATTCATTTCATTGGTCACAGATTCAATTTCTCCCCAATAGAAGCATGGTTTCATACATTCGTTAACAAGATTTGTTTGTAAAATCCGTTCATGGAATTGGTCAATATGGATAAAGAAACAATTAGCTATCCCAACGTTTCGAAATATTTAATTTCTTCATCAGGCCTAGAGTACAACGACAAATCGAAGTGCATGAGGACAACAATCAAATGTAAATAAATTAATTCATTAATGAATTAACACTACACAAAAAACAACAAAGAAATGAACTATTTCAAAACGTTGACATAACTAATTGTTTTTTTATCCATATTGATCAATACCGTGAACTAATTTTATAATACATAATGGTCGTGATATCTACAATGGTCAATTGTTTTTTTTTTAAGTAAAAGCAAACAATGTGTTATTAAAATGATCATAAAATATTTTTGGGCCGCTTCTAGCTACATTACCATCTAAAATATTGTTATCCAAATTGTAGGCAGAAGTAATTGGTACAATTTGTGAATATGTTGCGGTAAGACATCTCCGGGAACCCTTCTCTGCGCAACTTCGAAAATATACGGAACGCATAAAACGACGTAGTTGTTCTCTTGTGTGACCAAAATTTCTCCCAGCATTCTGACGTATTGCATGCCTACTTCACCAAGTTATACCGGTTAAGGTGGCTAAGGTCATCAATTGATGTCACTGTAGTGTCTCTGATCGGGAGGTGACAGGGTTTGAGTCTCCATGGAATTTCGACTCTAGCTATGTAGCTAGGTCGAATTCTGCTACTGTCTGGAGTAAACTTCTACTGGCCGGCTGCTCGTGGTCGTTTTTCGTGGTTTCTCCGATCAACGCCAGATCGGAGCACATCCCTAACAAACGGGCCACGGACAGTGCGCGAACTTTCCTTCCTCTTCCTGGTTCTGTCCTGTCCTGTCCTCGTCCCTTACTTAAACACACGCTTCTCCTAACATGCACTGCATTACCTCACATCCCGGGAGTCCTGTCGGGAGCGAGGGCGGAGCGCGACTGGTAGGAGATACCTGGATGGGGAAACACCTCGCAAGATGAAGGATAGGCAGGCGCTTTTGTTTCTCACGTGCGGTTATAACCCTACAAAAAGTATCGACATCACCATATAAATGTTTTTTGCTCATTGGTCTGCCTTCTGTGTCAATCCAGAAAATTGTAAGGAAAGTATTTTGAATTTCTGCCATTTTCTAGGAAGGACCTTTGCTCCTTCCAAATTTTGGGAACATACAAAAGTATCTCTTAATTCAAAACAAGCATGTAATTCACAAAGTTCTTCGCCTTAAATGCTGCTTTTATTTCAGACGTCCATTCTACAAGAGTTACATTCGCAGCATACGAATGATTGGCATACATTACTTAACAAAAAAACATTTTGTACTTGAAAGTACAAGCATCCTTTAAGCGAGCATTCCCCCTGTCGCCAATTACTTCGTTCAAAGTGCATTAATACCCTTCCTTTACGCTCACTTGCTTGGGATCACGCCGACAATACGTCTTTATATACAAGTAAATTAACCACTTGGGACCAGATATGCCACAACAGCACAGCAAGACTTCGACTGTTCATAAATGTTAACGTCTCTAATTTGGTCAAAATGGTGTCATCTTGTTTCTAATCCAAGCCCTTACGTAAATAGAGAAAGCATATATCCTGAGATGATAAACCACATTTTCATTCAAATCGAGGTATTAACCAGCAGGAGGCTGCTGTGTCCTCTGTGGCTTATATTGCTAGCCCCCAAACCCCCTCATTCAATGCACAATGTTCCATTCCGTAAATTTTACTTCTAATTGAGATCTCCATAGCACACGTGTGACTCCCAGAAGCGCGAGTACTTTATATTCGCGGCATCGCGAGATTGTATTAATGCGCGCCCCCTTTGCGCCGCGCTGCTCGGCGGAAGTTGGCGAAAGTGCAGGCGCAAAGCGGCCACCCTCGCCCCCCAGAGCGCAGGAGGACCGCGCAGCTCGTTTGTGGAAGTGCTCGCCCACCGCCCTCGCAATGCTGCCCTACTCTGATGCACGGGACACGGAGTAATTCGTGGAAGGCGAATAGTCGATTGAAGCATGGCTCCAGCCACGGACGGATCCTCCTGATCATTTTGGCATCATAGATTTTTCCTCAAAACAAACATATTTATTACATATTAAATTGTATATGATTTGCGTAGTGTAAATATGATACTACACAACACAAGGGTTATTTTTTAAATAATTTCACGACTATCATAAATAAATATTTAAATCAATTTTGTCACAGAGAAAAAGATAGGAAAGGACTTTTGGATGGGCCTAGAGTTTTCCTGGAGGTCTAGAGCTATCGTTTTACATCTCCCCCTGGATCCGCCACTGGTTACACTTTCAAGACCCAATGGTATTTTTAGTGAGATATGCTTGGTCAAATTTAGAAGAATTATATTTGTAAGACAGAGCAAATGAACACTCAACTGACAATTACATATACATTTTTTCATTGAATTCTAAATGTTGAGGAGACTCATCTCCCAATACTTTCTCCGAGGGATATACACTATTTTAGACCCGTTAGATCCTTAGAAAATTCATTTAGAGTTGAAATAGCAGCTAAAAAATAAAATATTTCAAAATGTTAAAATTGCAATTCAGGCGCAGAGAATAAATTTCGATACAGAACATTTAAAGAAACAGATTTGGAGAAAAACAGATATAGATGCAGAGGAACTACGTTAATAGTGAAAAAGAAATGTAGGTATATAATTTCATGCCAAGAGAATTTAGAAGTAGTGTACAATAGTACAGACAAGTAATAAGACGTAGAAAAGCAGACAAGAAATGACAGCTAAGACGCAGCGTTTTTAAATTCTTTGCTTTTTGTTAATTTTGGTTAATTTTATTAAATGTCTTTGTTTAATTCTTTCTTTTTAATTCCAATCATCCCAAATGAGATGCAATAGAATTAAAAAGAAGCAAAGGCAAATGCATAGAAAAATAAGAGGAAATATAGTGAAAAAAGACGAAAGTGAGTATAAAAAACCTTTTTCTTTACGTTGATATCAGTGCCTACGGCTTATGGCCATATCTGGAATGGATGAATAAGTTAATAGATATTTAAAAGGGTATTGTATGAACTATTATGAAGAAATTGGGAAATGAGAGGCAGGAAAAAAACAGGAAAACCTCGAACACAGCCGCATGTTTCACCACAGATTCCACGCGAATCGACAGGTATTTGCACTCCGGTGCCAGCGATGTAATGCAAACTGACCGCTCCACCACGATACCAAAAAAGTCCTCGTGTTTATTCCAAATGAAAAATCAAAGTGATGGAGGCGAGTGCCACTCTACTTGCTCTGCCTCTGCTTATCGTGTGCCTCAAATGACACGCGCGACCCGCTCGCACGTCAACGCTTTGCCCGCACCTCACTCCCCATTCTCCACTTCCCGCTTCCCACTCCTCACTCCCCGCTCCACACTCCCCGCTTCGCACTCCCCGCTCCACACTCCCCGCTCCACAGTTTCCACTCCACACTGCCCGCTCCACACTCCCCGCTCCACACTCCCCGCTTCACACTCCCCGCTTCACACTCCCCGCTTCACACTCCCCGCTCCACGCTCCCCGCTCCACACTCCCCGCTCCACTCTCCTTATTTCATACTCCCCAATCCAAGGCCGCCTAGAAAGCGCTCGTTCGCTACTCCTGTCCCCTCTACCGTCTCTCCGCTCCTCTCTCCGTGCTCTCCGCTTCCCGCTGTGAGCCCCCCACTCCGCAGCCGGCCAGGCAGCGTCACTCAGCGACGGCGTCGCATCTTCCCGCCCCAATCCTCTTTGGCTCTATTTGCATGCCCAACGCCGGCTGTAATCCCGCGCCGCCTCCCGCGGGATCCCTGCTTGCGGGCCACGGCGGCGCTGCTCGTGGCTGCGCGCGGCCCTCCATTTGCCCCGCCCCCCCATGTATTTGCTCTTTATTTCCCACCCTCAACCCTGCCCTCATCCACCCCCTTTCACACGCCCTCCCACATGTCCCCGCCGCCTTCCTCACCCCCTATCCCCCTTCCCCATTCCTCGCTCCCTTCTTCATCCCGTCATCCTCTTGCCCCTCCCTGAACCCCTTCCTCAACCCCACCCTCATTTCACCTCTCAATCCCTGTTTCATCTCCTCCTCCTTCCCTCCTCCATTACCTCCTCCATCCTCTCTATCCATCCCCTTCTCCATTCTTTCCTCCACCCTCTTCATCCCCTTCACCATCCTCGTAATACCCTCTCTATACCCCCGTCTTTCGCTTTCTCTTTCTCATCTCCCCACTCACCCTCTCCCGCACCACCGCTCGGGGTACGATCCTTACCACCCCCCGACTCCCCTAGCTTGGCCGTCCTCGTCCTCTGGTCTCAACTAGACGGCTGTGTGTCTATGCTCCTCTGTCATCGTGTGCAAGTTGCATAAATCTGTACCGTATGGTCTCTTTTCCGCGGCTTTGATGCGATGGAGAGACCATTTGGGGTGAATACCAGAATTCGAAAGATTAGAACGCGAAAGGATGTAGGTATTGTAATGGCTTAAAGGCCTTCGGCCTAGCCACATAGAATCAAGTAAGCCAAATTGTTTGTAATAATTACCTATTAAATAAATAAATAATAAATCTGACGTCTCGTCCAGAATAAGCAAATAAAGGAATAATATGACATACAGCAGGAAATCTTCTGTAATATGGAGCAAAATGAAAAGAATTAAGGAAAATCAGGCCGGTCGATTAATAATTATACTGGCTGAAGTACAAGTAATAAAAATTGATATTTTTAAGAAACATTAGAAAGAATGGACCGTTTCTTTTATACAAAAATAAACTATTTTACACCGCAATATTTATTCAAAGTAAATAGACTTAAATATTCGATACTTTCGAATAAAATCATTGATGAATACGTAACTCCAATCATAATGTTGAAAAAATGTCAAAAACCAATGGTAATAAATTGTGTAACATTGGTGTGTAATTTTTATGAACTTCTTTCTGTTTTACGTCAGCATCAGCGCTATTTCTAACGGTCATGGTGGTGTCTCAGGGGGAATACTAAAAGTATTTTTACTAATTTTCTGGTTATTTTATGACATTTATTTCTTAAATTATGTCCATATTTAAATAAAATGCTTTTCATTTTCAAGAAGAAACAATGTACGAAAAATAAGATTTTTGACGGGAAAGAAAAATGTTAATTAGGGAAGCCATAATTGAATATTACTAAACCTGTTGATGACTCGAGGCCAAACGCAGATTCTGGTAAATCTTGTTGTACGACCAGCAACAATCTTCACTGGCAGTTGGGGCACAAAGAAGTTGAAATCGAGAGAAAGATGATGAAGTATTGAAGTCTGAAAACTTTTTCAGTGCGCACAATAAAATGGCGAAAGAGGAATCACGTATGAGTAATTTACATCGTATTTTCACTCATTTGAAGAGTTTACGCGATCATTTGTAGTACGATTCCTCGTTTTATTAATCTTTTTTTTTCATAATACAATGTTTATAGTTGCTTTTATAGCATTATTTCAGTACATGTTTAATGTTTTAGGCTCCTTCGATAAAACCACATACATAAATCATTTGTGGTTTTATAATACCTCAACGAAAGCTTTTTTTAATTTTAAGTACTGCTCATTAAAGCTTATTAATTATTAATGTATTTCTAAATTGCTAAAACATGTCGGTTTTAAATTAGCAGTGAACACTGTTCATTTATTGGTGGTTTCAAATAAAGCATTACATCTGTGGAACATTATATTTCGTCAATAACATGAAAAGCAATATATTCTTGTGATGAATTAAATAATTTTAATGGTAATATTGTAGCACTGTTAATAACCACCTTCACCAACTTTTAGCCAGCATTTCTTGGAGGCCATACATGTTATTATAAAACTATTATTTTTCTGATGAAATGTAATTATGTTATTGTTTTACTGCTTCTTGTGATTTCCATGAACTAATATTATATTCCAGAATTTTTAAACTATGTACTATGTATTTTTAATTAGATTAATAAATTTAAGTATAAATTTAGTAAGTAAAGGTTGAATGAGTGGCGACTCACCTCATTTAACCATTCCAAAAAGACGACAAATCCCGTGTTTCATGGGTATAAGTCAAATGTTTTAATGTTGTAAGTGAAAACTTCTCATACTTTTTAGAGCAATTAACTATGTTGCGCAATTGAAGATTTTTTAAAGTCGTGTGACCACCATTCTTTAACGTCAATTATATCTGGATCTTTAAAAACCTTGACTTGAAAAGCATTCCGTGATTTTCTTTTCCCTTGAGTACTATCTCAACATTTGTTCACAAAGTAAATTACGTCTCTTTTCCTCCCACTCTATTGCGGCGAAATACCTACTGCAAGAGAGGAAGAGGGGGCCTCATATTGAAAACTTGAATTCCTTTAAACTTGTCGGTCATTTCTAGATACAACACGTACTGTACAACAGTGTTATTTCAATTCTACACTCCACACGTTGTGATTGGAAGAGAGTAGGAAGTCGGGTAGAAAATTGCACCTTGATTTATCCACCAATCGAAAATGTAAACAGAATATTACTTCATTGTATGGGATCGTACTTTTTTTCTATTTCTAATGATCAATAGGTAGATGGCTCAAGAAGAAAATGTATATCTTACTTCATTTTCCATAAAATAAACTTTCTTACTTTTTCCAGTCAATTCATTTATGAGCTATCTTTCCAAAACGTATCTTTGGTCGAACTCCTGTTTTTACGAACGACAATACACCATTTGAACTCCGAACATTTATTACCCGCATGAACATTTTTACATCCTCTCCTTGAATCTTCATGCTAGTCTCCAAATTTAATTGGCTGCACATACAGAAAAATTCGTATATTTTTTCCACGAGTCAGTAAGGACATCAACCGTTCATTGGCTAAATGTGATGTATCACACTACTCACCACATACAAACATGATGTGGGCCTTCAGATCTAATTGTGTGAACGTGGTGTGAGATGCATACTGTTAAAACCATTTTCATTGAATCACAATTAGGGTTCAATATATTCATTGAATGTGTACTCAAAGATATGCAATACTACACCCTATTCCTCGACGATTAATGCGGGTCGTGTGTGCATTTTCATGGTTCTCATACAGGAACGTGTGCCGTACTAAACCCTTCATGTGTTGCACGCATCAGATGTTCAAAGACCTTGCAGCACAAAGTGTAGGTTAAAGGGAACATTCCTTCTAATACCGTGCAAAACTAAAGTATAAAACTCACAAACGTCCATTAGGTACAAAAGTTTTCACATCCAATTGTATTAACTATATACTTTTTTGAACGAACAAGTTTCTTAAATTGACGTGCAGACGCTCATGAAACAACTACATTAAAACGTTCACAGACTTACGAGATAACGAAATTGACATTCCTTAGATTCCTTCACCAAGTTTGGTATATAACACCGTAATCTAAGAAAATGAGACTTCTGGGTTTTGCAAAAAAATATGACGATTTGCTGAACTCAATGTTTGTAAAACGATCCGTATAATACTAGTATGAGAAAGTCCACACTTCCCGGTGGAAAACTTCACAACAGGTACAAAAGTCAGAGGGTCGCGATAAATTGCGGCAACTCGCAGGATGTGAGTGCCTAACCGAGAGGAGCGTTTGGACTCCCTAAGGCCGCGGACACACGAGCGTCCAATGACGGACGTTGAAGTGTGGCCGTCGTAATGCAGCAAGGACGCGACGAGGCGCACTGGCGCGCTGCAGGGGCGTTGTTCGTCCCGTAGCAGCTTACGGCCGCTAGAATGCGTACGCTATTCCTGACGGACGTTGAAGTTTCTTAGGCATCCATAGCGTGCAGACACATTGAATACTACCGACATACGCCATACGTACGTTGAACGAGTGACATATTATTTTTCCATTCATAAAATGAATAGATTTAAAAGAAAGATTAATTGAAAGGTTAATTATGAAGTTCGTGTAAAGGCAATTTTATGGTAGTATTATAGCACACTTCACATTGATTGGTATAATGCCGTTTAATATGACGATGTAGTTTTGAGAGCACATCTATGAACGACGGGTCGGGCATTCAGAAATATTAAAAAATGCTCACTCTCATTTATAAAATCTGAAAGAGGGTGTAAAATATTCCCTTCAAAAGGCGCTCGTTATTAATGGCACGAATTTACCATCTCCTCGCCTTTTCTTTTACAAGTTTCATTATAATATACCACACAATAGCTAACTCCGCGGTATCCGTGTTCGCTAGCCCTCCCACCGGGCGTCGCGGTTGCGTTGCAATTGATCGGGCCCGCGCGGCCCCGCCTGGCAACGGACGTCAACGCCGCACGTTCCGCGACGCTCGTGTGAGGCTAGCCTGACGCCACTCACCTCGCGCCGCTGCACGAAGGCCGCGATCTCCGCCAGGGTGCCCACCAGCACCTCGTCGGTGTCCTGCAGCGGCACGCCGTAGCGCGGCTCGTGCTGGCTCTGCGCGTTGACGCTGCAGCCCAGGCGGCCCAGGCGCGCCAACGGGCCCAGCATCACGTTCTTGCGCACCTGCGACACGGGCGGCGCCTCTCTTCGTGCGATGCCAATGATTGAGGATCGATTCTAATGATTTGATGATACGCATCAGATTTTGGCTTCGGTGCTAAGGGAACAAAAACATTGTTTCATATTAGATGAGTTTGGCCACAGAGATTTTTTTTCATTTATTTTCTTCTCCATGTAGCCTTTCGAGGACTAGGATACAATAGATTTCGAATTGTTGTTTTTTTTTTCGACAGACACAAACACTATTTTGAAGTCCTCCCCTTCTCTTACTGCCTGGGACTCAGCCCATTTTCATTTTCATCCTCTTAATGTACCTTCCTTACTGAACCTGCTTTTGCAAGCTTTTCAACTTGCAAGTGTTCATATTTGTTTATTTATTTAAATGTATTAATTATTTTTGTAGTTGAAAATGGTGAGTCTTCACATGTTATTTTATGTCGAGTGCCAGTGTTTAATTATAATTTTATCATTTATTTTAAAGTCAGTAACTCGTTAGTTTTTTGTTTTGTTTTTTTTTTTTCGTTAATCGGCCGACTAGGACCACGCATGCAAGCATCCTGCATTTACCGTTAACTCGTTAGTTATGTTTAAAAAATAATTTTCTCTTTTATTCGTTGTAGCCTGAAGATAAGTAAAAATTCATGTGCTCGAAACATCGCACAACAAAGTTTTGTTTAATGAAAAATATAAACTTTTCAGTTTATAACATGTGGTTCTGGGTTTTTATTACTTAATTTAGTAATCACTAGTGTCTGTCAATAAACCTCTGTGGCCAAACTCATCTTATATGAAATAATAGTAATAGTGACTGGCAATTTTCACTTTTTTATAAACAATAATATTGTGACGTAAGTATTAAACCTGCAGTACCGTTGTGATTGATTCATTCACTGATGTTTCCGGCCGTGTCCACGGGTCATTAGTCCCGCACGTGCTTTGCATGTTGTGTTGAGGGAGGTGGTGTTCCACTCCCACTGGAACGAAAGATCTGGTGCGGCCTACGGGATGTCCCTCTCCAGTTATCTTCACAAAAAGCTCACCGCCCCAGCGGGACAAGCTCTAAGTGCCCTTCCCGACACGTGTGTGTGTGTGTGTAAAAGCGGAAAGATGGGTACAAGGACGAGGAAGGTAAGATCGCGCGCGATCCGTTTCCCGTTTATTAGGGCAGTACGCCGACATTCACCTGGTATCAATCGGAGAAATCACGGTAAACTATCGATTATAGCAGTCGGTCACTAGAATCCTCCTACAATCAACGACTGAATTGATCTAGTTATCTAGCGAGTTTTAAAAATTCCACCATCGACATGACTCAAACTTAAGACCTTCCGGTCATTGTATTTGTGTAGACGGGAATGGATAAATACGTTTTTTACGCACTAAGCACATGATTAAGTTATGGCCCTCCAATCATTTTTTATTTGTATAATCTCTTCGATATTTTAAAGCACTAAAAAAATAGGACGGTTTCTTCGACTTATCAGACACCATTGACATAGACCCCTGTGAATATAATATTTTTGAATAGTTAGTTCACCGTATGTTTGTATCACAAACTTCTAAAAATGTATACATATAGTATAGAAAATTAACAAGCGCACATGCAATCCCAAGTACAAGTTACGGCATGTTTCTTAGGTTATCACATCTGGGTAATCGCATGTGACTGTTTCTGTTTGTCAACATTCAGGACAAATGATTTTGATTGAAAAACTTTGCAAGTTCTTCATAATACCAGCAATAAATAGCCCATTTACTGCTTTAGCCTAAGAAACACAGATTCGCATAGAATGTGTTTTTTTTATTTAGTCGTAGTCTATATATCACCAAACTTAATGATTATTTACAGACTCGGTGTACTCTTGTGCACTCGAAAGGCCGTCGGCGTCTTCTGCGAACAGCGAGTGTGCCACATTTCTGACTAATGTTCTGATCGCATAAAATGGAAGTCGATCGCAGGGCCGCGCGGGGTGTCGTAACTGGCAGCCCCACTTCGTCAATTCACAAATTTGAATGTTTTGGTTTGTATCCCAAACATGTATGTTTATTTCAGTAATACTTAGAAATATCGTCGTAGATTACATTGGTGTACCTTCTTGCTAACTGAAATGACACACCTTTTGTACTTAATAAAGATTGCTCACGCTCAGACTTACACGATGTAATTCACATTTTACAGCCTAGTCTTTTGCAGTAGAGTGCCAGTAAGAAGCAATTTTCAGTTTTAAAACAATAATTTACATGCTATGCAATGTTTGCACGGGTCCAAGTAGTGATTCGTAAATCTGCAAAAATATGATAGTATTAAATGTTAAAATTGTAATTCGACCTGCAAGCTAGAGTAAAGAATTTCTCCACCCACTAATTTTCATACTCATTTTAAATACATGTTTTAATTACTAAAATGGAATCTTTAGTTTCACAATGATTAATTCTGAATAAATAAATATGTTCCTGAATTTGAAATAAACTAGAACCTCACCTGCATTCAAGAGTAAAATATAATAGAGTCAAATATGAACGTAAATTATTAAAGGTGCCTTATAAAAATATATTGACAATTCGCTAAAACCTAAATAAACTCCATTTCACGTTCTATTGGAATTCGTTAAATGGTGTACATCGATATTCGCAATATTGAAATTGCGATTCTACAACTTCCCGTTACTAATGAAGTTCTGTTTTACAATAAACGTGATACCGCGAATGTTCTATGTAAACTAGGATAGTAGTTATTTTGTCAAGCTTAAACTCTGTTGTTCTGCACAGACCATTCACACATGCTAATGAAGTTACTGCAAAAACGTGGAAGGCACTACGACTGGCTTCGTAAAATGGATTGCGGGAGTGCTTTCAGTACTTTGCATGCGTTGGCAGAAAAGTGTTGGTGAAGAAGGACGCTTTTTTTTGGCTGAATGTTAAATAAACTGTGTTGTGATAGCTTGTGCATGTGTTATTAGCAAATGGCGATGACTTCTTAATCTAATATGTGTATCAGCGTGCCAGGAATCTTTTGGGTTCCCAAACGATCCACTCTTCCCATACTACCGGGAGGCGAAGGTGCGGAACCTGCTGGTCATTATTGAAACGAGGTTACTCATCTGTTCATTTTATCTGTCGACGGTAAGTCGGCGCCGGATCTCGCCATACGGTGGGGGAAAGATCACCACTTCCCGAGCAAAAAACATGCATAACAGGGACTAATGTCCCTGGTAGCTGACGTGCCCGGAATTTCTAAAGAGTCCATCAATGACTCAAAGAAGCGAGATGCGCACCAGCTTGGCTGCGCCCAGGCGCGTCTTCACCACGGCCTCCGCCGCCAGGCAGCCCGGGTCGGGCGACGCGCCGCGCTCCACCTCGGACTCCGTGCCCACGCGGCTGCGGCTGCGGCTGCGGCTGGCGCTGCGGCTGCGGTCCAGGGCGGCGTCGGGGCGCGGCACCCCGTGCTCGTCCAGCAGCAGCCGCGTCGACTTCTCTGCGCCCGCGCGCGCGCTCACCGTTCACTCGCAGCGGGGGGCTGGGGAATGTGTTTCTAACACGTGCGCGCGAAACCCGGCTTCTCGTGCGTGTCTGCCGTGTGCGAAGCAGCTACCCTTTTCACAGTGGGTGAAACATCGCGAAGCGTGTGCGAAATATCTGTAACGATGTCTGTGCTTTGACAATTTGTTGTACAAGTAAGTTATTTTCAATTATTTGATATTTAATTTATTTTCCTTTACTTGGAACATTGCATTTCGCTCACGGTGACTTAAAAAATAAAATATGCAACACGGGCGCGAGGTGATTCCCGCATTCGCCTCTTTGTCGTTCCAGTATATTCCGTCGTTCCGTACATTAAACTAAATTTGCAATTTTTAATTTTTTTTTTTTTGAAAAGTTGTGGTAAAAAACTGCATACATCTCAATACACTCACAAATCTTAAACATCTTTAAAATGGGGCGAAAAGACGTGACATGTGTACTAAGTCAAACTAACTTAGAAGCTTGTACTCTTCCCGAATTATGCGTGAGACACAAGTTTGTCTGTAGGTTGTTTGTCTGAAGGTCGCTCAAAGACAGAGGCGTTAATGAGTTAACAGAAGGAAAGAGTGTATTATACAAGTACGGCACTGCCAAAATTTCTATAGAGTTCAAGAGACCTACAGGTCAAATTTTTGAAAACCACTTACTCACTGGCTCTAATGATATGGGATCTTCCTAACGCGAGGTTTTCGGAAACCACGCACACGGAAAACGAGGGATTATCGTCAGTCAGAAAGCCGAGAACTGATGAAAAATTTACAATTTAAATCTTCAATACGTACTAATGTGAATGGTTCTTAAGAACTTCGATACCGTTCCATTCAAGACATCCTTTAATATTGTCAACCATCTAATTAAAGCAGGAAGCAAACGCACATTGAATCATTGAACGCACTGCATCATTACCTGTTTATTAAGAAGAAAGCCAAACCAATCTAGTTTACAACACTTCAGTTTGATCGCAAGAATTTAAAACGGTTGATGTGACCGCTTCATGAGAGCTATGAAACGTTTCCCGCGATCACTCGAGAGGTGAATTGATTTTTATTTGACCACAGCTCAGTAACACGTAAATCCATTTACATCACGAGCAACAGCTGCGGTGCAGAGAAACGGAGTGAACTTGCAGTTTTACAATATAATAAAACGCGCTCACTAAAAGAGGAACCGCAATAGGTAGTACGTGCCAATTGTATGAATAGTTCGTGGTAGAATAAAGCTGTGATCATAAAAATTGTTTAAGCCGTTCTTGTTTCTACATTTCAATTCCGGTAAAGAAAGTAAATAATATTATTAGCACAATTCGCCTCATTTAATCATTTGTACCTATTAACAAAGTACTGAGCTTCTGTTGATTTAAATGTATGCCAATGGCGGCTAGTGAACTCAAATTGTATTGAAATACCACTCACAATTATATATCCTCAACCAATAATTTCTAGAATATAATAGTCATGAATCTATTAATTCTATTCAATTTAAAAATAATTTAACTACTTTATTTTCGAATTATCAGATATAGAGAAACTTCTGATATAGTGACCCGAAAGTGTTTGTCCCAAGAGGTGCACTATAGCTGAATCAACTGTGAGGTGTTACATTTACTCATATGTGGTCATTCGTAGGCGAAGGGACAGTTCACTTTCTTCACCTAACCTGCAGCCATTGATTGACACAGGAATGTCGGGGATTATCACACAGAGAGAAGAGAGAGGTACACTACTTACTGATCACATCCGCGATTGCGATCGCTTTTTAACACGTTGTTGCTGATGGGTATTTGCAGGTGAAATGACATTTCACTTGCTTCGCTTGACGAGACACCTCTTACATATGCATGTCGCGGGCGCACTGTACTCACTGATGTCAGCCGCGATGGCACGCCGCATATTTAGCACGTTGTCGATGAACATTTACAGGTGAAGTGACACTTCACATGTTTCACCTGATCGAGCCGTCATTGACACACGCATGTCGCGGGCTACGCTCATCTCACTGATGTCGCCCGCGATGACACGCAGCATTTTTTCAACGCCATTGACAAAGGTCATTAGCAGGTAAAGTGTCACTTCGCTAGCTTCACCCGACACTGACACACTCATGTCGCTGGCTACTGTCTACCCTTCGATGCCACCCGCAACTGCAGGACTCATCGTTTACTCGCTCTGACCAACGGGTATTTGCAGCTGAAGTAACAGTTCACCTGACGAGCCGCCGCAGACACACGCATATCGCGTGCCGCGCTCTACTCACTGATGTGGCTCGTGACGACATGTCGCACCTTTTACACCCTTTGACGATTTGCAGGTGAAGTGTCTTCACCCGACACTGACTCACGCATGTCGCTGGCTACTGTCTACTCTTTGATGTCGCCCGCATCTGCACGACGCATCTCGTACACGCTCTGACCAACGGGAATTCGCATCTGAAGTGACAGCTCACCTGACGACCCGCCACTGACACACGCATATCGTGTGCCGCGCTCTACTCACTGATGTCGCCCACGATATGGTGTAACTTTTACACCCTTTGACGATTTGCTGGTAAAGTGCCTTCAGCGGACACTGACCCACGCATGTTCCTGGCTACTGTCTACGCTTTGATGTCGCCCGCAACGGCACGACGCATCTTGTACACGCTCTGACCAACGGGAATTTGCAGGTGAAAAGACAGCTCCCCTGATGAGCCGCCACTGGCATACGCTCTACTCACTGATGTCGCCCGCAACGGCACGCTCTGACCAACGGGAATTTGCAGGTGACAGTGACAGGTCCCCTGACGAGCCGCCACTGCCCCACGCGCTACTCACTGATGTCGCCGGCGATGGCGTGGCGCGTCTTCCACACGCCGTTGACGAAGCGCGACGAGTCCGGGTGCAGGCGCGCGCCGCGGGCGAACAGGATGAGCGCGGCCTCGTACTCGCGCCGCACGTACAGGCGCTCGGCCTCGCAGTAGAGCTTGAGGGCGAGCGGCGGCAGCGGGCGGCGCTCGCGCAGCGGCAGCGGCAGGCGCACGGGCGCCGGGTTGGGCTGGCCGCCGCGCGGCCGCCCGCGCCACGACGCGTCCTCGATCAGGCGCACCAGGTACCTGCGCCACGCGCAAACCCAAACACGTTGGCAGGGAATGCACGTGCTAGTGAGGCGTTTTTTTGCGGAACTGACCATCTTGGAACCACGCGAAAGTGCAACCCCCGGGGAGCAGTTATTTTTATAGAGGATAGATGCACGGGTCTTTTATGGAGGGGGCAATCAGTACTCTCGTGGTGAACCCGACTCTATTCACCCAGAATTCCTAGCTCTGGGGAAGGAGATTATCTGGGAGATCAGGAGAAGTTGCTCTGGGGGATAAGGGGAAATGATGATGATGATGATGATGATGAAGGATGAAATGCACAATCATAATCATACGAGATACAAGCCTATCCATGCCTGAGGCGGGACTCGAACCCGCGATCTTTCGGTCCAAGATCGCCACGGCAGTACTGCTATACCCAGATTGTCGAAAACGAGGTTTATTATTCACTGAATGGTTTTGTGCTTCCTGAGGATTCTTCCAGATTCACGGGATGCTGGTTTTTTACTATCCGCGCCGGGTACCCGCTGTGGCCCTTATGGGAACACACATTAACCTTTTACTACTAGACACACATACGGACTTCTCAGTCTGTGGTTAGCTCACACGATCTCTCAAGGCTCTTCACTCACAAGGTCTTCCGCGACAACATATATACATGAAAGACTGGCGAGAAACAACAACGCCCACGGCGGGACGTGAACCCGCGACCCTTCAGACTAATGTGCTGAGGCGGCACCCGTTCTAGCCACCTCGACCCTCCAGGTATATGCTGAATGCTTTAACAGCTTCATAAGTGCCAATCAGATGAGGTAGAGTAGGGTTTCAAGTGTTGACACAGCAATGACTCGACATTAGCTAGATCACAGTCAGACGGTGTCTGTTAGCCGATTGTTATTTAGACACACTCAGCCGCTGACTAGCTTGTTAGCTAGGTCGAATTCAGTCACTGTCTAGAGGAGAATTCTAGCGGCCGGATGTCCTATCGGTAGTTTTCCGTGGTTTCTCCGATCACCACTGGGTGAATGACAAAGCAGTATCTTAACAAACGGGCCACGGGCCGCGCGCGATCTCACCAACATCTTCCTGGTCCTATCCTTTCCGCTCATACACAATTACACTTACTGTACTACATTATCACACATTTCACGAGACCAGTTGGGGGCTGAGAGCTTGTGCCGTTTGGAACGGGGAACAGCTGGGAGAGTTACCTAGAAAAGTGGGAAAAAACAGATGCTGACATGACGTTGGCGCCGGATATCCTGTTCCAACTGGGAATAAATACCGCCGCCTTCCGGAACGCAATCGACTCTACTGAAGGTTCAAACGACCATTCATAGCCGTTGATACGCCTCGAAACTACTATAGATCAACGAATCAATCCCGTGTTCTACAATACAATACGTGTTTCAAAATTTAATGTATCGTTATAGCTACAGATGATATGTAGCATCGAGTGCACCATCCATAGGCGGGTCGTGGTTGATTTTATTGGAGGTGACTCGCATGAAACACAATGGACCCCGCTGAATCGTATGGAAACTTCGGAGCAAGCTGTTCTTGGGAAGGTTAACAATCGAAGCGTCACTCCTGGATATCGGCGTAGTTACCGCGATAGCGAAACCCTTCTTGTGTTCTTTTATCTCTCGCCTCAACTCTTACTTCGCGGCACGCTGCATTGGCCATAGCATCTCCGTCGCCTTTTCAAGATAGCCTGACACGACGTTTCTGAATTTCTTTGTATTGAACTACGACTTTGGAGCATCGTGCATACGCGACCCCGCCGAAAGACATGCAGGATGTCTTCGCTCTCTGCCAAAATATTTGATTATATGATGAAGCATTGCACGGCGTGCCTTATTGCTGCCAAAAGCACCGAGGACATGTACCTCAATAGCGTGGAAAGAATCCTTATTAAAATACGAAATTCTAGCTGAACGCGAGCGTTTACATCGCACAGAAAGAAGAGCTGTAGGAAATTTACGACACAAAATACAGCATAATCTTGAATATACATATATTTTAAATTTACCATAATCTTTTATATATATATATATATATATATATATATATATATATATATACATGGACATTATTTTATCCTCTAACAGCAAATCCTGTTATCAACCTTACCTTAATGTAATTACTGAATTTTTTTATGTCCACTGAAATTTTTATATAAAGGGACATGTGTCAGATATGTAAGTGATATAATTGAGTAACAGATAGTTCTGAGCAAAAATAGTTCTGAGAAGAAGAAAAAAACAAAATGTAGGATATACAATTTACAAATAATAATCAAAACACCTTCTCCTATTTGAAACTCTTAGAACCACAAGAATATGTACGAAAGTATATGGAATTCTTACAATTAATAGTCACAAACAATCGTTGTAACGAGCACACAAAACGATGTTTTCTAAGCAACACCAACTGCTCTTCCATTTCTCGGGAACCTGCCAAGTTGGGCTTGATGCCATGTTCCGTTTCCATTCTAGTCGCGCACTTCAAACAACATGAATTTCGTAGCGTTTTATTAATGAAGGAAAGCTGTGATCTATTCAATATTAAGACCTCCACTGCTATTTTTTTCTTTTGTTTTGTACCTCACTTTTTTATAACCGATCATTGGAAGCCGATTAAGAGGAACTCTTCGTTTTGTTTACAGCTTTAATATAAAGGATTTATCAGCACTAGTCTCCTAAGTTTGTTTGAAAACAGTATATTTTTATCTGGGTTAAGAGGCTAGAGCGAAAAGTGCTGGAATAATTATTAAAATGTAATCTGTATTACGTTAGTTTTCAGTGTGTTTCTAAAGTACCAAAACCCAATTTAACGACTTTTGAAAATTATTCACAATTCTATTGCACTATCCTGAGATCCTTCGTTAGGTTTTGCCAACTTGCCCGATTTGATTTGATATATCGCAGGATCAAAAGTCTCTCCTCTTCCTGCAAAAACCATCGCTCAGTAATTTCTCATCTGCTTTCAGCGTTTGCTCGCACTTCAAATTGTGCTTCGCCACATCAAAGCCCATTTCACTCATCATCCTAATGTTGAGTTTCCATTTTCCAGACCTACGCATCGCTTGGTCCCTCATATCGCTTACAATCATATCGCTTCGCTCTCTGCTGCATTTCGTGCGTAATGGTTCCTTGAGAGCTCATCTCCGATGTTCTGTTCTCATCGGCGTGCGCTGTAAATCGCTAGGCGATATGGTTCGTGCAATTGCAATTCACCCATTCACACCACTTATTTCTGCTACTGAGGAGTTGTTTAGAGCATAAGTGGCCGAAGCACATGCTTGGGTCCTCTTCTACGTCAAAGGGACTATAATATTTCAAACAACATTTTATATTAGTTCATAAATACGTAAAAGTATGTTAATACGAGTACTTTCTCGAGTGTGTATGTGTGTTTCGGAGAAAATATTCTAATCTGCTAATAAATCAATGTCGAGAGATTGCCGGCCTGTATAGCCGAGGTCGCTAAAGCTGTAGGTAGCTGCCTCGGGTCGAAGGGTCGTGGTTTCGAATTTCACCTCGGGCACAAATGTTGGTGTGTGCTCGTGTTGTGTCGTGTTCCCCCTATAGTTACCTCAATATAAACAATTACAGTGATCGCTACATGACCTAATGGTTAAAAAGTGACCTTAAAAAAGTCGAGATTCGACGGAAATGTGTGTTAATACTTTCTATGTGTTATAGAGAAAATATTGTAATATATTCACTTACAAAATTACTTTACACTGTACGGTACATGAAATTGTGTCTAATTATGCAGCATGTCCACCATTAGACGTCTCCGTAAGAGCTAATGTTACAATTTCAGATGTTATATTACCGAGTGGGTGTAACTTTTTTTATGAGAGATCTAAAATGTCTAATTTTGCACACGTCCCGAATATCCTTGTCGAATTTTTATCCGATTAAATTGCTAAAGCACGGTAAGTCACAATAATAGAAGTGTAACAGAGTTTGATATTGCATTAACAAATTTTATCAAATATTATTTTGAAATTAACACACTGGTACTGAACCATCGACAGGAGTCACATTGTTTGCAGATCAATAATATTAATTAAACTACTTGAAAATTCTTGTCAGTTAAGAGGATTTGCCGTGAACATTTCAAATACATAATTATAAGAAAAATATTTATTTTTGAAACTTCTTGTCCTTCTGACATAAAAAATGAACACTTTTTATTTAAATCAAATGATATTAGAATATAAAATTCTTCTCAAGATCTTTGCAAAACGTAAAGACATACTTCAAAGCATTCCCACCCATCGTAGCTCCAAAATTGAAATCACGAACTTTTACCTTTACTGAGGCGTTACTCCAAGATTTGTTGATCATCGATTGATTGAAAATTTAAGGGCGCTTCATCAGCTATAACCATTGGCCCAAGATGCCATCGTTACTGCTAGATGTGTTGACCATCGAACCCTTGCCCTTGCCCTTTAAGCCTGGGGCGGCCGCCCTCCGTCGCCAGTGGGGCGTTAATTTTGCGGCGGGAGTCGGCAGCTGCCCTCGGGCGCGCTGTGTGCTGTCCAAACAGGCGCCGCCGCGTAATTGAGCCCGCTCCGCTCGCAGCGCTCCCCACGCGTCACTTAGCCTCCCCGCCACGGCCACCCCGCCGCCCCTCCGCCCCGCCGCCCCCGCCGCCCCGCCGCCCCGCCGCCCCGCCGCCCCGCCGCCCCGCCGCCCCACCGCCCCGCCGTCTCGCCGGCCCGCCGTCTCGCCGCCCCGCCACCCCCGCCGCCCCGCCGCCCCGCCGCCCCGCCGCCCCGCCGCCCCGCCGCCCCGGCCGCCCGGCCGCCCCCGCCGCCCCGCCACCCCGCCGCCCCGCCGCCCCGCCGCCCCGCCGCCCCGCCGCCCCGCCGCCCCCGCCGCCCCGCCGCCCCGCCGCCCCCGCCGTCTCGCCGGCCCGCCGTCTCGCCGCCCCGCCACCCCGCCGCCCCGCCGCCCCGCCGCCCCGCCGCCCCGCCGCCCCGCCGCCCCGGCCGCCCGGCCGCCCCCGCCGCCCCGCCACCCCGCCGCCCCGCCGCCCCGCCGCCCCGCCGCCCCGCCGCCCCGCCACCCCGCCGCCCCGCCACCCCGCCACCCCGCCGCCCCGCCGCCCCGCCGCCCCGCCACCCCGCCGCCCCGCCGCCCCGCCGCCCCGGCCGCCCGGCCGCCCCCGCCGCCCCGCCGCCCCGCCGCCCCGCCGCCCCGCCGCCCCGCCGCCCCGCCGCCCCGCCGCCCCGCCGCCCCGCCGCCCCGCCGCCCCTCCGCCCCGCCGCCCCTCCGCCCCGCCGCCCCGCCGCCCCGCCGCCCCGCCGCCCCGCCGCCCCGCCGCCCCGCCGCCCCGCCGCCCCGGCAGCCCGGCCGCCCCGCCGCCCCGCCGTCCCGCGGCCCCGCCGCCCCGCCACGGCCACCCGTCCCGAATCGCCCTCGACACCTTTGCCCACGCACCCCTTGTTCTCCTTCGCTGACACCCGTCGCCCATCACCCGTCTGTCGTCACCCAACGCCCGACAACTGTGCCCTGTAATCCCTTCCTCGCTAATTGTCACTCGTCTCCCACAACTCGTTTTTCGCCACTCGCTTCCCGACACTCGCTTCCCGACACTCGCTTCCCGACACTCGCTTCCCGACACTCGCTTCCCGACACTCGCTTCCCGACACTCGCTTCCCGACACTCGCTTCCCGATACTCGCTTCCCGACACTCGCTTCCCGACACTCGCTTCCCGACACTCATTTCTCGAAACTCGCTTCCCGACACTCGCTTCCCGACACTCGCTTCCCGACACTCGCTTCCCGACACTCGCTTCCCGACACTCGCTTCCCGACACTCGCTTCCCGACACTCGCTTCCCGACACTCGCTTCCCGACACTCGCTTCCCGACACTCGTTTCCCGACACTCGTTTCCCGACACTCGTTTCCCGACACTCGCTTCCCGACACTCGCTTCCCGACACTCGCTTCCCGACACTCGCTTCCCGACACTCGCATCCCGACACTCGCTTCCCGACACTCGCTTCCCGACACTCGCTTCCCGACACTCGCTTCCCGACACTCGCTTCCCGACACTCGCTTCCCGACACTCGCTTCCCGACACTCGCTTCCCGACACTCGCTTCCCGACACTCGCTTCCCGACACTCGCTTCCCGACACTCGCTTCCCGATACTCGCTTCCCGACACTCGCTTCCCGACACTCGCTTCCCGACACTCGCTTCCCGACACTCGCTTCCCGACACTCGCTTCCCGACACTCGCTTCCCGACACTCGCTTCCCGACACTCGCTTCCCGACACTCGCTTCCCGACACTCGCTTCCCGACACTCGCTTCCCGACACTCGCTTCCCGACACTCGTTTCCCGACACTCGTTTCCCGACACTCGCTTCCCGACACTCGTTTCCCGACACTCGCTTCCCGACACTCGTTTCCCGACACTCGTTTTTCGTTCGCAGTTGACGCGCCCGGAATCACTAGTCAACTTCATATCCCATGTAGTACATACGTAACAAGTGCGCGAACAGGTGGTTCGCCCACGAGTCCAGTTCCACGCCCGAGCGACGAAAAGCGAGTGTGCGGATCACCTCGCGCACATGTTGCGTGTATTATTTTTGAATATTCTATGTGCGAATGATGCTTCGCACACATTTCAATGTTACGCGCAAGCTTTGTAATGTTTTGCTCAGTATTAGAATGAAAAAAATTGGCATGAACAATTTTCTGAAACAAACCACTTTTTTCGCCCACGGAAAATAAGCACGCGGCGAGTAAAAGATCCTTATCTGTTACACTTTACCTGGCTGGGACTGTAGACCACCAGCTCCAAACAAGCCCCCTCCCCCCCCCTGTTCCGTATTAGTGGCCATGAAGCGTTCAGCGCAAGCCTTCTCAATATCCGTCTGACGTCAGCCGCATGCTGCCGACTGTTTGTCAATACCACTGGGCAAATTGGTCAAGCAGATGCGATGTCCAGAAAGGTTGCGTAATATGAGTAAGGGTGTGCTCTGGGGAAGAGTTAATGTCTACGGGATTCGTGATAATTTTCGCACATACGAGGTTTTTAAGAAAAAATCTTTTAGCCTTATCATAGTAAATATATTTTGTGTTATATTTTAATTATCAATTCCTTACCAAACGTACCACTACTTAATGCCGAACAAAAACGAAACAGGAAATACAGGGAAAAAAGAGACATAATATTGTACTGAAGATGAAGAAAGTCCATGAGATTCCTCTTGTGGGGAAGTAATGAATAAAGTGACAAGTCCCTTACAAATGCTCATACTGTAGATAATTTTGTAATTATTTAACTTCTTTCGGCATACGACAGTTCAAGGAATCTGTCAATCTGTTCACCGGTCCGTCTGTTCATCTATCCATCTATCTGTCTTTCCGCCTGTCCGTCTGCAGGTTTTCAGCAAAATTGATATTGCCCTGATCGACCTCGCTGTTATCGTTGCCCCTAGAACTTGAAACGAATCAATCGGTTTTGGAGTATACTTTACACGGAGCTTCAACCATATTTTGAAAAATAGCTCGAATTGTTTCGTATTTTTTTGACAGAGAAAAGTTCGCTTACAAAACTGGCGCCAGGTCCGATTTTTGTAAAATGTTCGAAAATTGTATTTTTCGGCATCTTCATTGCACTATAAGTTTGTGTAATATATAGGATGGAATTTTTTCTTTATAATTATATATATATATATATATATATATATATATATATATTTAATAAGGGTATGTACATATTTTTACATACGAACATATTATACATACGATTTGTGGTCGCGAACTTTTTCATGAAATAAAAGTAGTTTAAAACAAGATTTTATCCAAAACGTCTTCAAATATTTTCTTTAAACATATTGAATGGATATATATAAATGCATTGCATTACATGACATAAACGTTATTTCGATGTAATATTTTAATTTTTCAAAAAATACACAAATGTATGTACAAGCAGTATTGTAAGATTACGTAACCGTTTCAAATAACGCGAGAAAGTCCGTGCTGTTGTAGTACCACCAGGTATTAGTAGTAAAATAAAGAAATATTACCGCTCAAAACTAAAATACCGCAGTTGAAAACTTTCCGCATAAAAGCAGAGCATGATTGGCTTTACCTTGCTTTTTGCACGTGGGTGGCCGAGCAGAGTGTGTTTAGGTTGAGCGCCAACACACTATATTCAGAGAAGCCAACAAACGCAAAACATCAATTTTCTGCTCGGGAGCTTTGTCGCTATGAGTGAGTTCGAATTCTATACACGCAAAGCGAAGTGAAATAAAACGATATTTCATTATTATCCCGCGAGTGTAGTACAATACGCGTGGGAGAGAGCGCCACCGCACACTCGGAAATGACATCTGAAGGCCGGTTTTTGCGTAGTCTGACAGCACTGTGTAGGTTGGAAACAAACCGCTCATCAAGTTTTATTTTAATTACATACGTGGCTGTTTGAAACCTGGAATAATTTATGTTGCTCTTTCGTGCGTCGAAAAGGAACTTGACCACGTTGATGAAAATGTTACTGCGTAACATTCACAACGTGTATAGAGCAGCCAACGGAGGTCAAAGGTCGTGATACTACTTTCATTCACAGACATCAAACAAGATTTAAAAATTGAATGTAATGATGTTCTGTTTCTGACTACCAAGGTATTGAACCGCTTCCATTTTTATGAGCTTAAAGATTTCAAAAATTAATTTCTTATTTACGTTTTTTTGTTGATATATATTTTTGCTTTTAAAAAACATGTCTAGAGATAAGGTGAATTATAAATATCCAATCAAAATTATTATTCTTTTTGGGTTCTCTTTCTTTGTATTTATTATGTTAAATTCATTATATTTGTCATGACTTCTCCTCCTCTTTCAGTTATCTGGAAAATTACTGATACAAATTTGAGGAATATATTGCAGCACCATCCAATCTGGAAATATTGGTAACACATAGAATACAATGACTAATAGAAGGATGTTAAGAATTGTCGCGTGTATGCATAAAACATCATCCGAAATCTTTCTTTGCCTGTCTCTTGTCGAAGACTCGCAGCATCATTCATAGTCTTTGCCCATGACAGAGCCCAGAGCGTCCGCGCGAAGGCGAATTCGTCGGGAGGAGCAGACGGTGCTCGCTGGGGGCTTCGCGGAATTCGGCGGCCGCCATTGTCGCGCGGCGGCGGGGGCGGCGGGGGCGGCGGGGTCTTAGAGGGCCGCGCCGTCGCACGGCCCCGTGAGATTAGGTGGCTGTCGGGCGCGGCTTACATGTTAATGCGGCTGGCGGACGTGACCGGCGTGCGGTCGCAGGCCGTCGGCCAATTGAGTCGCCCTGCCTCGCCCCCGCCGCCCCTCCGCCCCCGGCGACCGCGCGCCACTCACTGCCACCTGCCACCTCCCCCCCCCCCCCTGCCCTCACGGTCCTCCGCAATTCTGCTACGCCAACGGTAGGTGGCCTGGGTGACCTGGCACTCGACTCAACCGGTGCCCGAGGTTGTCTCAAGTAGGGAGTCTACTTTCTGCCGCGCCACTCACTGCCACCTCCCACCTTCCCACCCTCCGCCCTTCCCCAACTATGCTGCCTCAAGTGCAGGGGAACGCAATGTAGTTAAAATCAATACAAATTATTTGCAAAACATTTTATGGAATTAATAATGTTCTTATGGTATACCATGTGTGTTATGTGTAGTATGCGTATTATAATTGTTATTGTAACAACGTTGTTTAAATCGTATTAATGAACTCTGGTTACACGCAACTGTCGATCAGTATAATCCGTAGCAAGTCTAAGGCACCGCTCCTACAGAAGGAACGTCGTGTTAGAGGTCCCATTGATTCATAGTCCTGACTAGTAATCCATCTTTTAGAAGCACGCCAACTTTCGTAAGGACCCACCAGACCCGTCTTCACGTCCCTATTCATCTGCGAATAGCAAGCTGCTTCTTAAGCCTTTGATAGAACCAATGATAGAGCGCCTTACTACTCTATTTTTCTTTCAGTCTCTTTCCAATGAAAATACCTAATTAGCTTGCAAGTTCATTATAAAGCCGTAAGAAAGTTTTAATTAATACTTAAAAAGATTATCTACAGCTGTCAGTGTAATTAATAGCCAGATTGTGAAAATTGACACATTGTTTACAGGACAAAAACGAACTTCAACATCCATATAAGTTTTTAACTCTTCATAAATGAAAGTTTTCAAGGAAATAAAATCACATTTAACAATTTTGAAATATTAATTATTCTGAAGAAAACATTTTATAAATTAAAGGAAATAGAACAAATAGTTCGCATCAATTGCTTTTTTTGTAAATTACTCAGTCTGTGATAAAATTCGGAGCATATATATTTTTAATTGTATGGAAATTGTAAAAAGCAATTCATTTTATTTTAATAATCAATTAGAAAAGTATAATGCTAGACATTGTCATCATTGAATTTGAGCGCATTTTACAAGATAGAAAAAATACATTTTATTAGTAGTGTTTGGTAGACACTACTTTGACTAGCAACGTACATAACAATTCGAAAGAATTCAAAACAAAAAGCATGCAAAGATACCTGCGCAAATTTTACAAAACTCTCGTAATGTCACTTATAAACTGTAAATGTGATAAATGCTCTCTTAATAAAGCAGATTTAATCCTCTGAAATTAAATTTTGAAATCATTAACCGGCTTAGTTAATATAATAAATTAGGAAGAAACTAGCGGTGCTACAACAGCACACGCTTCTCGCTAACTTTTCCAAATTTGAAAAATTCAGAGAATTTAAAGAAAATGAGACCTACAACACTTTTTAGACGTTGAGTGCTCCATTCGTGAAAAAAATTAAAGTAGAAAGTTGAAGCCGTTGTTTTTTAGATATTTTAAAAATAAATTGCATTAACTTCTAGCTAAAATTGCACGATTTTAAAACAATGTGCATGACGTACAGATGTTATGTAAGATCCACTAAACACAATTATTGATTTCATAAGCATCCAAAGTTAGTTTGGTACATAGCATACTCACGTGTGTTAATACACACCACGTATGTCTCAAAACGGGTCTCGAGTACAAAAACGACGGACGCGATGACAACTATATGCGATAAGGTTGCGGGCTCCCATTACACATCCTTAAGTTTGACTTTTATATAATCAAAGTGCGAAAAGTATTTTATATGCCATTATATAATATTATGTTAGTTCTTTTTACGCATACAAGTAGAGGTATGAGCCCGTTTTACCAAATGAAAGCATTGCGTCTGGACTACACGACAGCTTACAACGTAGAGTCACAGCAGACAGAATGACTAAGGCGCGGTGGTAGTTCTGCACTTAACGCCGACAAACCATCTCCCTGCATTTACGTTGCGAATCAAGTCTCCGACGGCGTGCTATGCAACATTCACAAGCGCGCCTCACAAGACGGGCACCTGCGACCTGCGCAAATCTGGGCAACTGCGTTATTCACACAGGCATCGTTACGTATTCATTGGGCGACGCGGCGACCAGTGTGGTTCCGGCGCCAATGTCACCGAGACGCGACGCGACGCGACGCGACACTCCGGCAGCGCTCGCTCACAGTAACACCCGGGCATCGAGAGCCGAGGTAATTCAGAGCAACACGGACACACGCGTGGACGCCGCCCTTGCGCCTGACGAGCAATTGCTTAATTGTATTGCGAGGAATTCCGAGATTCCGCGTAGTCATCCAACAGACTCCATGGAAACGTTCCGGAATTAAAATTAACCATTTTCGTTCTGTCGTATCTGATACGACGTTAAATTATGATGTGCATGTTAGCTATTAACTAATTTCATATTGCTTCTTTGGTTGTACCAGAAATTGGGCGAAAGGTAGCAGGCCTGCTATCACAACTTTAGCTCGCGCCACAAAGTAGGGTATTGCTTTTAGCAAGAGAGTGCTCAGCAAATTTTGTTCAGAAGCGACTTTTAGGCTTAAAGGAAGTTTACACGCCATAAGTGTACGAGGTAGGACGGACTGCTTGACTTGCTGAAGTAAGGTGTGTTAATTATGAAAATTTAAGCACTCAAAGTTTCTAAGAACTCGAACTTTCCAACATCTTTAAATTTTATCAAAAATGACTTCAAATTATTTCTTTGTTTCTCAAAACATTGTATAAAACTTATAAAAATTGTGGGGATTCAATTTTCATTACATCCTCTGATTTTTCGAAAATTACAAAAGTTTAAAATGTGTTTGGCTTCTATCCTGCAACATCATTATTGATAAAGTGTGTTTAAAGCCCCACATAACAATAAATTATCTGCTAATTTGAAGATGTAATAAATTATAAAAAGCAGTCTTAATATTCTAGCTGAAAGTAGCCTCACAATTGTTTTTTAAATGGGTACTTGCTTGTGGACGTCATTTATAATGTGTAGCAGACGCCGCATATAACTTTCAGTCTCATTGGTAGTGTAGCCTCGCACCTGTACTTCGCTACTAATTGAATGAAAACCGTCGATCGCTTTGAGAATATTACACAAACACGTACATTTCTGACGTCTCTTTGCAGTATAAAAGAGGAATACATAAATATACCAGTAAATAATTGACTGTGGCAGATGCACGTAGACAGCTTAAGTTGGGTTAAATGAGCTCTCTTCACAATTCATGTAGTGGTATTTAACCTTAGAGAAAATCGTAAAGGGAGTGGTTAAGAGCCGTATAGCAATTCTTTTGTGAAGCATATACAATTAATATTTCTGTAAGAATGTAATGAACTTTGCGATGGTTGACATTGGGCTGAAGGGTTTTAGAGAGAACTGCGCAATAGTTTAATTTTTGCCATTAGCTATGAAACCAAAACATCCACAGCACTATTGTGCTCCAAAAGATTACTCGACTATTGAAGAAATTAATCCTTGTTATAAAATCATAACTACTGCCCAGATTCTTTCTGCTTTATATATACATTAAAAATTAATATTTTAGTTCACCTTTCACAGTTTTATTTTCAAACTTTCAACTCGCTTTTTTCAAATTTATCTCCCTCGGTCACAAATAATTCAGAGATGGCAGTGCATCGAGCGTGGATTGAAGACGGGTCAGAGATAAAAAGCGTAATTCCTGGAAAAGCCTATAGTAGAGGAGCGCGTATATGATTGTCACAGAGCGTACGTCAGAGTGTGAGATAATGGACGATGTGACGTGCGTAATTTTATATCGGTTGCTCCCTTCCCAATGATGGACATGTCTGTCAAATGTGTCACATAAACATCGCAGCCATCGGCTATTCCAAATGCCACCAACGATTTCGCAATCGATTTCTCGTACATTGAAACGATTTCACGTTGCGATTTCCGGATTTCGCCATGGCGGATTACAGAGGAAGTTACTTATTTCAACTTTTGCGTCATCAGAAATTTTCAAAAATTTAGTAGTGTTGAATCAAATATTGTTAATTGTAGGTGATATAGAAGTACGTAATATTTATGTATACATTTCCTTGCCTCTTGAGTTATGAATAACTAGTTTTTATCAAAAATGATATACTCAAGGGTGGAAACATATTTCCAGCGTATAGCGATGTCTATAATTATATTAAAATTCTACGTAGAAGTTATATATTCATTATTTGTCATACTCAAAGTTCAATACATATGAAACGATTTTTTTATAAACATAATAGTAAGTATATGAATAGCATGAAAAATAATAGTAAATAATAGTCTGAAAACCTAACATTTCCGTATATTAGTTTCTGAATAATGTATCCCAGCGTATTGTTTCTCTCATAAGATATGTAGAATTATAAGTGTTTCTCTCATTGCAGATAATCGATATAGGTTTGGACGTTGTAAGATCAGAAGAGCGGGCGAAGCAATTCCCCACAAAACAATTCGAGTACGAGACATTTTTCAAAATGTTATAATTAATACTTGTACTTTTGACGTCGAGTAAGAATAAACATAATCTGACGATAAGAGAATAATAAATAGAAAAAGTAATAAATTTAAGAAGTAAGACGCATTCTTTCCGAAGAGAAACATCAGGCACATTGCAAAGAAACCTTCACCATTTGGGGATCATTCACTGTGAAAAATAGGAGAAAACTTTCCACTAGCATTGAAAGTCCAATTACAAGAGTCGTGTCGTGATCTCAGCTTGTCGTCCGTTTGTGTCGTAGCAGAGAAGAGCAAAGCGAAAGCACAGGCCACACGAGTGATATCTTGAACTGACATGCCTTAAACATGCTCGCATGCAACGTTCTCCCTCTCACTCAAGCCCAGCCTACTTCATCCTCTTCTCCTCCCCCCTCTACCTCTTCCCTTCATTCCTTTCTATTTTATTTTGCACGTTCTCGTGCTCTCTGCCAGTAGATACTCTTGCCCTGTCATTTACGCGTAGACGGGGCTTGTCCTTCAAACTCCTCCCTGCACCACTCGTATCCTTAGCGAGGTTATAATTTCGCATTCGAGAGCATTATTAATTTATTTACCAATTTCTAGTGCTGATATACAGCCTTTGCACGCGCTAGTCGATAATAAGTAATATCATTCAAAGCTATCTTCTCTTAATAAAAGATGTGCACGTAATGACTGGAATATTCTGTTTTTTACCAAACGCCTCCTAGATTAGTATGTCCCAAAAATCAAAAATACATTACATAATATCCACAACAAAAATTCTCCAGACACGTTTTTCTCTTTAAATGCATTTAAATATCAATATAATCCATTATATTTGAGAGCCGGTAAAAGCAGTTACAATAATGAAGGCGTCGTATCATTCTGTTAAACATCCTTTACACTATCCACCAACAAAATTTAATCAAAAACAAAGAGGCCATTTTTTATTTTGAAAATGTCCCAAGGGCTTCATATTAATTACCATCCAAAATTAAAATATCGGTTTCAAATTCAAGGTACCGTGGTATCAACCAGATCGATTGTGGATTATCACTTTTCAAGAAAATCGTCTGAACACCTGAGTCCCTAGCGTTATTCACACACAGACGGAGGGACGCACAGACAGACGTTTTGCCGTCATTAGAATTTTCAGTATCAAGGACCTACAAAAAGGATTCTGGCTACATCATTTTAGAGGATTTTTTCTACATTTACCATTTGAATTTATCTACTTTTCCCTTGGTTGGGCCTTGCCGAAAATTTTACCGCTTTTTAGTGCAGCATTACATTACTTTCCCTCTACCGCGTGAGCAGTAGTGAGAAAGAAAAATGTACGCATAATATTAAGAATTCAATTGAATCAAGAGAGCACGTCAATACAAATTGAAATTAATATAAATTATTGTTATTTTTATAGAAATACTTCATATTTTAGCATACATCTTATCTATCTATCTTCCTGTCTTTCTTTCAGCTACTTTAAAATCTCATATAATATTAACATACAATGTAGGCTTTCACTTTCTCTTCTGATGTCAAATAATATTGTGTCATCCACTCGTATTCACCTTGAGAGGTTCTACTGATTCCATGAGAAAAAAGAATAGGTCATTTCTAAGATTTAAGACTAAAGAGAAACAAGCGACATGTGCCCTCGCTGCAGTTGGTGTGCCCGCTGATGGGAAAGTTGGGCGCGTGCGACTCATTCCCCGAGCGACACATTCACATACTGGGAGGCGGATGAGAGCGCCACGTACCTCGTGTAGTAGGTGTCCTGGTTGCGGTCGGTGGGCACGCTGAGCTGCGAGGGCGGGCGCGAGCGCCACGTACCTCGTGTAGTAGGTGTCCTGGTTGCGGTCGGTGGGCACGCTGAGCTGCGAGGGCGGGCGCGAGCGCCACGTACCTCGTGTAGTAGGTGTCCCGGTTGCGGTCGGTGGGCACGCTGAGCTGCGAGGGCGGGCGCGAGCGCCACGTACCTCGTGTAGTAGGTGTCCTGGTTGCGGTCGGTGGGCACGCTGAGCTGCGAGGGCGGGCGCGAGCGCCACGTACCTCGTGTAGTAGGTGTCCTGGTTGCGGTCGGTGGGCACGCTGAGCTGCGAGGGCGGGCGCGAGCGCCACGTACCTCGTGTAGTAGGTGTCCTGGTTGCGGTCGGTGGGCACGCTGAGCTGCGAGGGCGGGCGCGAGCGCCACGTACCTCGTGTAGTAGGTGTCCCGGTTGCGGTCGGTGGGCACGCTGAGCTGCGAGGGCGGGCGCGAGCGCCACGTACCTCGTGTAGTAGGTGTCCTGGTTGCGGTCGGTGGGCACGCTGAGCTGCGAGGGCGGGCGCGAGCGCCACGTACCTCGTGTAGTAGGTGTCCTGGTTGCGGTCGGTGGGCACGCTGAGCTGCGAGGGCGGGCGCGAGCGCCACGTACCTCGTGTAGTAGGTGTCCCGGTTGCGGTCGGTGGGCACGCTGAGCTGCGTGGGCGGGCGCGAGCGCCACGTACCTCGTGTAGTAGGTGTCCTGGTTGCGGTCGGTGGGCACGCTGAGCTGCGAGGGCGGGCGCGAGCGCCACGTACCTCGTGTAGTAGGTGTCCCGGTTGCGGTCGGTGGGCACGCTGAGCTGCGAGGGCGGGCGCGAGCGCCACGTACCTCGTGTAGTAGGTGTCCTGGTTGCGGTCGGTGGGCACGCTGAGCTGCGAGGGCGGGCGCGAGCGCCACGTACCTCGTGTAGTAGGTGTCCTGGTTGCGGTCGGTGGGCACGCTGAGCTGCGAGGGCGGGCGCGAGCGCCACGTACCTCGTGTAGTAGGTGTCCTGGTTGCGGTCGGTGGGCACGCTGAGCTGCGAGGGCGGGCGCGAGCGCCACGTACCTCGTGTAGTAGGTGTCCTGGTTGCGGTCGGTGGGCACGCTGAGCTGCGAGGGCGGGCGCGAGCGCCACGTACCTCGTGTAGTAGGTGTCCCGGTTGCGGTCGGTGGGCACGCTGAGCTGCGTGGGCGGGCGCGAGCGCCACGTACCTCGTGTAGTAGGTGTCCTGGTTGCGGTCGGTGGGCACGCTGAGCTGCGAGGGCGGGCGCGAGCGCCACGTACCTCGTGTAGTAGGTGTCCCGGTTGCGGTCGGTGGGCACGCTGAGCTGCGAGGGCGGGCGCGAGCGCCACGTACCTCGTGTAGTAGGTGTCCTGGTTGCGGTCGGTGGGCACGCTGAGCTGCGAGGGCGGGCGCGAGCGCCACGTACCTCGTGTAGTAGGTGTCCTGGTTGCGGTCGGTGGGCACGCTGAGCTGCGAGGGCGGGCGCGAGCGCCACGTACCTCGTGTAGTAGGTGTCCTGGTTGCGGTCGGTGGGCACGCTGAGCTGCGAGGGCGGGCGCGAGCGCCACGTACCTCGTGTAGTAGGTGTCCCGGTTGCGGTCGGTGGGCACGCTGAGCTGCGAGGGCGGGCGCGAGCGCCACGTACCTCGTGTAGTAGGTGTCCTGGTTGCGGTCGGTGGGCACGCTGAGCTGCGAGGGCGGGCGCGAGCGCCACGTACCTCGTGTAGTAGGTGTCCTGGTTGCGGTCGGTGGGCACGCTGAGCTGCGAGGGCGGGCGCGAGCGCCACGTACCTCGTGTAGTAGGTGTCCTGGTTGCGGTCGGTGGGCACGCTGAGCTGCGAGGGCGGGCGCGAGCGCCACGTACCTCGTGTAGTAGGTGTCCCGGTTGCGGTCGGTGGGCACGCTGAGCTGCGAGGGCGGGCGCGAGCGCCACGTACCTCGTGTAGTAGGTGTCCTGGTTGCGGTCGGTGGGCACGCTGAGCTGCGAGGGCGGGCGCGAGCGCCACGTACCTCGTGTAGTAGGTGTCCTGGTTGCGGTCGGTGGGCACGCTGAGCTGCGAGGGCGGGCGCGAGCGCCACGTACCTCGTGTAGTAGGTGTCCTGGTTGCGGTCGGTGGGCACGCTGAGCTGCGAGGGCGGGCGCGAGCGCCACGTACCTCGTGTAGTAGGTGTCCCGGTTGCGGTCGGTGGGCACGCTGAGCTGCGAGGGCGGGCGCGAGCGCCACGTACCTCGTGTAGTAGGTGTCCTGGTTGCGGTCGGTGGGCACGCTGAGCTGCGAGGGCGGGCGCGAGCGCCACGTACCTCGTGTAGTAGGTGTCCTGGTTGCGGTCGGTGGGCACGCTGAGCTGCGAGGGCGGGCGCGAGCGCCACGTACCTCGTGTAGTAGGTGTCCCGGTTGCGGTCGGTGGGCACGCTGAGCTGCGAGGGCGGGCGCGAGCGCCACGTACCTCGTGTAGTAGGTGTCCTGGTTGCGGTCGGTGGGCACGCTGAGCTGCGAGGGCGGGCGCGAGCGCCACGTACCTCGTGTAGTAGGTGTCCTGGTTGCGGTCGGTGGGCACGCTGAGCTGCGAGGGCGGGCGCGAGCGCCACGTACCTCGTGTAGTAGGTGTCCCGGTTGCGGTCGGTGGGCACGCTGAGCTGCGAGGGCGGGCGCGAGCGCCACGTACCTCGTGTAGTAGGTGTCCTGGTTGCGGTCGGTGGGCACGCTGAGCTGCGAGGGCGGGCGCGAGCGCCACGTACCTCGTGTAGTAGGTGTCCTGGTTGCGGTCGGTGGGCACGCTGAGCTGCGAGGGCGGGCGCGAGCGCCACGTACCTCGTGTAGTAGGTGTCCTGGTTGCGGTCGGTGGGCACGCTGAGCTGCGAGGGCGGGCGCGAGCGCCACGTACCTCGTGTAGTAGGTGTCCCGGTTGCGGTCGGTGGGCACGCTGAGCTGCGAGGGCGGGCGCGAGCGCCACGTACCTCGTGTAGTAGGTGTCCTGGTTGCGGTCGGTGGGCACGCTGAGCTGCGAGGGCGGGCGCGAGCGCCACGTACCTCGTGTAGTAGGTGTCCTGGTTGCGGTCGGTGGGCACGCTGAGCTGCGAGGGCGGGCGCGAGCGCCACGTACCTCGTGTAGTAGGTGTCCTGGTTGCGGTCGGTGGGCACGCTGAGCTGCGAGGGCGGGCGCGAGCGCCACGTACCTCGTGTAGTAGGTGTCCCGGTTGCGGTCGGTGGGCACGCTGAGCTGCGAGGGCGGGCGCGAGCGCCACGTACCTCGTGTAGTAGGTGTCCTGGTTGCGGTCGGTGGGCACGCTGAGCTGCGAGGGCGGGCGCGAGCGCCACGTACCTCGTGTAGTAGGTGTCCTGGTTGCTTGTCGGTGGGCACGCTGAGCTGCGAGGGCGGGCGCGAGCGCCACGTACCTCGTGTAGTAGGTGTCCTGGTTGCTTGTCGGTGGGCACGCTGAGCTGCGAGGGCGGGCGCGAGCGCCACGTACCTCGTGTAGTAGGTGTCCTGGTTGCTTGTCGGTGGGCACGCTGAGCTGCGAGGGCGGGCGCGAGCGCCACGTACCTCGTGTAGTAGGTGTCCCGGTTGCGGTCGGTGGGCACGCTGAGCTGCGAGGGCGGGCGCGAGCGCCACGTACCTCGTGTAGTAGGTGTCCTGGTTGCGGTCGGTGGGCACGCTGAGCTGCGAGGGCGGGCGCGAGCGCCACGTACCTCGTGTAGTAGGTGTCCTGGTTGCGGTCGGTGGGCACGCTGAGCTGCGAGGGCGGGCGCGAGCGCCACGTACCTCGTGTAGTAGGTGTCCTGGTTGCTTGTCGGTGGGCACGCTGAGCTGCGAGGGCGGGCGCGAGCGCCACGTACCTCGTGTAGTAGGTGTCCTGGTTGCTTGTCGGTGGGCACGCTGAGCTGCGAGGGCGGGCGCGAGCGCCACGTACCTCGTGTAGTAGGTGTCCCGGTTGCGGTCGGTGGGCACGCTGAGCTGCGAGGGCGGGCGCGAGCGCCACGTACCTCGTGTAGTAGGTGTCCTGGTTGCGGTCGGTGGGCACGCTGAGCTGCGAGGGCGGGCGCGAGCGCCACGTACCTCGTGTAGTAGGTGTCCTGGTTGCGGTCGGTGGGCACGCTGAGCTGCGAGGGCGGGCGCGAGCGCCACGTACCTCGTGTAGTAGGTGTCCTGGTTGCGGTCGGTGGGCACGCTGAGCTGCGAGGGCGGGCGCGAGCGCCACGTACCTCGTGTAGTAGGTGTCCTGGTTGCGGTCGGTGGGCACGCTGAGCTGCGAGGGCGGGCGCGAGCGGCGCGGGTGGCGGCGCAGGCCCGCGTCGGAGGAGGAGGTGGCGCCGGCGGTGCCCGGGGGCGCGGTGCCCGTCCCCGAGGTGGAGGTCCACCCGCCGCGGGCGCGGGGGCGGGCGCGCCGCGTGGAGCGGCTGCTGAGGCGCGCGGACCGCAGGCGGAAGCCGCGTCCGGCGAACAGCGCGGGCGCCGAGTGGCCCGACAGCAGCCCCAGTATCTGCGGCAGCTCCCCCGCCTTGGCCAGCGCCTCCGCCGCGGAGCCCGCCGCCGACGCCGCTCGCCCCGGCGCGCTGCAGCCACGCAGTGGAAGATGGGAATGTTATAAATTGTAAAGTGGATAATATCAAACGGAAATTGTACATTTTAAAACCTCCTTAAATTTACTGTTGGTTAATATCTTGTACAATCTTCAATAAACGTATATTATTCCTACAAAAAAAATACGTCATAACCCTTCTGTGTATTTCGTTGGTTTTAAAAAAAGTTGATGAAATGAAACATTTTATATACTAAACGCTCGCTGGTTTACAAGAATTTCGCCGTAACAGAAACAAAATTTGGGTCCCGGGAAGATAACGTAGTGATACATATATCGGTGTGCTTGTCCCGAGAGCATGGACTGCGTGCTGTCTTTCCGTTCACGATCACGAAGTTAGATTTCCGTTCATGTCGAAAATAGAGCTGTAGCTTTCCATTACAGTCGTCACAGTTTCTATAGCTCTATGGTAATAGAAAAGTTCGTGCAGGCCAAGTATGCTAGACAGGGTGAAGAGAATACATCATGCTCCCCACATGTCTCCCTTACCTTCAAGGGTGGATAATACTAAATAATGAACAGCAAGAGAACTGGGAAAACCGATAGCTAGCAATAGTATAATTAATACGACCTTAAAATGTCAAATACATACACACGATAACGGGAATGAATTTTTATATCGCAAAAACTGATTATTTAGATAACTTAGAATTCATGTTGAAGAGAGTGTACTGTATGAAAGTTTCCACACTTTTGTAGGCAAAAGTGATTATTTTTAACACTTCTACATACCCTGGTTGATTAAATATGTTTTTCGCAGACATCTGTACGTAAAGGTGTTTTATCGGTGAAAACATTTAACATGCAAGCCAGAGATCCCCAGCGTCAATATGTTGTTGTACGCTTCGGCTGTTCCTCTGGTTGAGGTGGAGGGGTCGCGCCATGTGCTGACCTGAGCTCGCTGGCGCGGTCCACGTCCATGGCGCTGGAGAGCGCGGAGAGCGTGTTCTGCTGCTTGGTCGCGTCCGCCGCGTTGAGGATGACGGTGCCCACGTCGGAGGCGGACATTTGCCACGCGAGGCCCGTGGACGCGGAGGACAGCTTGCGCGTCTTGGACAGCCAGCTGGCGTTGCTGGTGCTGTCCGCGGGGCTTTTGGGCCGCGCGCCACCAACCCCACCGCCGTCGCCCACGCCCACGCCCTCGCCCCCGGGCAGCGGCGTCGCGTCGCCCGCTTCGTCGGGCGCCCTTTGCTGGCACGGGATTCAAAGTACTCGTACGGTTTGGCAAGCAGTCGACAGGAATGCACAGTGTTTAATCTGCGTGTTGTTGGTCATGTAGTAAGTTACTTACACAGTTTATCTGCGTGTTTTTGGTCATGTAGTAAGTTACTTACATAGTTTATCAAGTAGTCAATAGTAAAGTAAAGTGTTTAATATTCGTGTTGTTGGTCATGTAGTAAGTTACTTACACAGTTTATCTGCGTGTTTTTTGTCATGTAGTAAGTTACTTACATAGTTTATCAAGTAGTCAATAGTGTAAAGTGTAAAGTGTTTAATCTTCGTGTTGTTGGTCATGTAGTAAGTTACTTACACAGTTTATCTGCGTGTTTTTGGTCATGTAGTAAGTTACTTACATAGTTTATCAAGTAGTCAATAGTAAAGTAAAGTGTTTAATCTTCGTGTTGTTGGTCATGTAGTAAGTTACTTACACAGTTTATCTGCGTGTTTTTGGTCATGTAGTAAGTTACTTACATAGTTTATCAAGTAGTCAATAGTGTAAAGTGTTTAATCTTCGTGTTGTTGGTCATGTAGTAAGTTACTTACACAGTTTATCTGCGTGTTTTTGGTCATGTAGTAAGTTACTTACATAGTTTATCAAGTAGTCAATAGTAAAGTAAAGTGTTTAATCTGCGTGTTGTTGGTCATGTAGTAAGTTACTTACACAGTTTATCTGCGTGTTTTTGGTCATGTAGTAAGTTACTTACGTAGTTTATCAAGTAGTCAATAGTAAAGTAAAGTGTTTAATCTTCGTGTTGTTGGTCATGTAGTAAGTTACTTACACAGTTTATCTGCGTGTTTTTGGTCATGTAGTAAGTTACTTACATAGTTTATCAAGTAGTCAATAGTAAAGTAAAGTGTTTAATCTGCGTGTTGTTGGTCATGTAGTAAGTTACTTACACAGTTTATCTGCGTGTTTTTGGTCATGTAGTAAGTTACTTACATAGTTTATCAAGTAGTCAATAGTAAAGTAAAGTGTTTAATCTTCGTGTTGTTGGTCATGTAGTAAGTGACTTACACAGTTTATCTGCGTGTTTTTGGTCATGTAGTAAGTTACTTACATAGTTTATCAAGTAGTCAATAGTAAAGTAAAGTGTTTAATCTTCGTGTTGTTGGTCATGTAGTGACTTACACAGTTTATCTGCGTGTTTTTGGTCATGTAGTAAGTTACTTACATAGTTTATCAAGTAGTCAATAGTAAAGTAAAGTGTTTAATCTTCGTGTTGTTGGTCATGTAGTAAGTGACTTACACAGTTTATCTGCGTGTTTTTGGTCATGTAGTAAGTTACTTACATAGTTTATCAAGTAGTCAATAGTAAAGTAAAGTGTTTAATCTTCGTGTTGTTGGTCATGTAGTGACTTACACAGTTTATCTGCGTGTTTTTGGTCATGTAGTAAGTTACTTACATAGTTTATCAAGTAGTCAATAGTAAAGTAAAGTGTTTAATCTTCGTGTTGTTGGTCATGTAGTGACTTACACAGTTTATCTGCGTGTTTTTGGTCATGTAGTAAGTTACTTACATAGTTTATCAAGTAGTCAATAGTAAAGTAAAGTGTTTAATCTTCGTGTTGTTGGTCATGTAGTAAGTGACTTACACAGTTTATCTGCGTGTTTTTGGTCATGTAGTAAGTTACTTACATAGTTTATCAAGTAGTCAATAGTAAAGTAAAGTGTTTAATCTTCGTGTTGTTGGTCATGTAGTGACTTACACAGTTTATCTGCGTGTTTTTGGTCATGTAGTAAGTTACTTACATAGTTTATCAAGTAGTCAATAGTAAAGTAAAGTGTTTAATCTTCGTGTTGTTGGTCATGTAGTAAGTGACTTACACAGTTTATCTGCGTGTTTTTGGTCATGTAGTAAGTTACTTACATAGTTTATCAAGTAGTCAATAGTAAAGTAAAGTGTTTAATCTTCGTGTAGTGGGTGAGTTATTCCAGTTGATTGATTAGTGAGTGAGTGCGCGTCTACTGCTAAGATCATGAGTTCCGTAAGTGTAGTGCATCTTCTATAGCAAGAGGAGGTGATGATCTTTCCCCGCTGAATGGTGAGATGCGGCGCCGACTTACGTCGGCTTGTGAGAATTTTCCCCAAGTAGGTATCTTCCACCGGCGTGTCACCGCCCCAGCCGAAACATGCTGTAAGCCCGACTGGTATCGCGGCATGTGTGGCAGAGTAGTGCATGAGAGAGCAAGGTGAATCATTCGAGATAAAGAAGCATGGGATGTGGAAGCTCCCTCTTGACCACAACTAAATGAAAATTTGTTTATCTTGTCACTTCGTCAATGAACGTTTCGATAGAATTCTTCATGTTGTTTTGTGATTTGTATTGCAATGTCTACAATGTTCACAAAGTTGATTCTGGCGAGTGTAGTGTGGGGGTACTTTTGGTTTCCGAACAAGACAACTACTTCGACCATTAGTACCGCGAGTGTGGCGCATGTTATGACCGGGAAGTAGAGGTGTTTTCCTCCCGCTGAATTGTAAGCACCGGCGCCGACCTCGTCAGCTAGCGGTTTTTCCACTTCTAGGTACCTCCCACAGCGGCACACTGCCCAACTTCTATAAGTTCGAAGATCTCGACTGGTCTCCTGATATGTGTGCTAGTGTGTGTGTGTGTGTGTTTGTGTGTGTGTGTGTGTGTAAGGGGAGAGGAGGCAAAGATAAAGAAGGGCTGATCGGGCGCTGTGCATGGCACGTTTGTTACGGCATTCGCCTGGTATTGATTTACGAAACCACAAAAAACTACCGATCTGAACAGCTTATATAAACAAAACGATTGTGAGACCTCTAGACTAAAAGTGTTATTCTCCTCTTCCCCTGGAGCGGTTGTTTAGGTAAAAATATAAGTAAACTTATTCGAGACAATGAGTGGCAAAACGAGTTTGTATTGCTGGAAACTCTCAGCAAATAAATTGTATTAATAAATAGCGTGGCTAAGATAAGTATGTTGACTTGGAAACATAACATATATTCAAAAAACGAAAATATGAATAATAGTTTGACGTTGAAATCTTCTCATTAAATAAAATTCAGCATGTATTGCTGCGAATACTTTATGCGACGTTTATCAACGTGAAAGAAACATTTTGCATTAAACAGCATATTTTTCTCCCTGGCGAGACCTTGGCTGCGGTGCTGGTGCGGGCATTACCTTCGCTCCGCGCACCCACGTCCTGGCGGTGCGGGCGGACTTGCCGGAGCGCGAGGAGCCCGTGACGGTGCGCGTGGCCTCCGAGGTGATGAAGGAGCTGCGGCTGATGGAGCCCTTGCTGAGCGCGCTGCTCAGGCTGAACGTCCTGCGCGAGCAGCAGCTGCCCACCTGCGCCCACCCACGCCACGCCACGCCACACTCACTCCGGACCGCCTCAGCATACAAGGCTTAAAGGAGTTTGTTTTTAATACTTTGAGGCTTTTAATTGGATTCGAAACGATAGTCGCGGGTAACTGGTCGCGGATAACTTGGCTGAGTCGCGGTGAGTGATGCTGCCTTGTCACAAACTGTAGACTGGCAGAGTTAAAAAAAAATTCTTCGTATTGTTCACTTTCCTTATAAATCTATCTGTCCCCATGTATTATTGTTTTTTTTAATATAATAATATATCTCGAACGCGCCAGGTTTGAAATGTATCATCTTTTCTTTTTAATTGCCTTCAGAGAGAAGTGAAACTGAATGTGCTCGAAGCTTGGCACCAAATTTGACATAATTTGGTCGATAGACGGTTCAAGTTCTGCGTAAGCATGTTCGTATTTGTGATTGTCCCTTCATCTCTCTTCATCATTCTATTACCTCATTATTCATAATTAAATGTTTAACAACTTTGTCTTTTATCTTTCATCACATGTGTATCTCTCTGGGGCTAACTGGCCCTCGGAAGAGAACGTGTAGCGTGATCACAAATGGCCGAGAAGTAAATAATTATAATAATAATAATGATAATAATAATAAACAATGACACTAGTGTTTATAACTTGAAAATTAAGAAATATACACCGCTGTAGCAAGAGCTTCACCATTAATGGAAGCTTCAGAATAACGGCAGTTACGCGATAATCATGTCCACAACAGAATTAATCAAAACACAGTGCATGCAGTTCAAGTGTTGGAATTACAATTTTCATGCCTAGAGCAAATTCACAAATCAGTAATACTGAACAGCTGCAGAATGATGAAAGAATTCCTGGTGTGAACTGCTGATTGGGACACGATTGATTGAAATGTCTAAAGAGCAACATTCGCTCGTGTCTTGTCTGTGTGAGATCGCCCGAGCCTAGACCAGCAGTGGTCAGGTGAATGTTGCTGCACGTAGTGCAGATAGTGAAAATTCAAATTATATTATTATTATTATTATTATTATTATTATTATTATTATTTTCACGACGGTTACGAAAGAAATGATCACTTCCCTACCATCAAATAGAAGCATGAAACGACATTGGCTAATCTCAAACGGCAAGGGGAGGATTCAAATGGGTTCTAACAATGACGGAAGGACATAGACAAGAAGTACAAATACTATAATTGCATATTTACATCTCCAACCATTGTTAACATAATTAACTAATGGATGATAAGAGTTTTGTACGATTTATAAAAAACTATTGGCACGAAACCTCGGGAATGTGCTAGAGCTGGATATTGACCTACCCCCAGGAATCTAGCAGATTAAAGAGAAAAAACTCAGAATTTTCTAGAAATTAGAAGACGTCCCTGCTATATGCAATATATGTTTCACTACATTAAGTGTTATCAATGGAATAACTCGGTAGATTGATTGACTAGAGATTCTGGGCGCGTGAATTGCTAAAGTCATTGGTCCCGTAAGGTAGTGTATGTTTTATCGCTGGAGTAGGCTGCTATCATTCCCCCAGTGGATGGCGATGTCCGGCGCCGACCTGCTCGCCGGCTTCCGGAGCACCATCCCACCATCTATCTCCCACCAGCTGGGCACCGCTCCCCCCCCCCGAGACAAGCTCTCAGCTCCCGACTGGTGTCGCGGCGTGTGTGTGGTGTAGTGCATGTAAACATAAGTGCGGACGGAAAGATCGCGCGCGGTCAGTGGCCCGTTTGTTAGGGTACTGCTCGGGCATTCGCACGGTATTGATCGGAAAAACCATGGATCAGACTAGCCGACCGACCTTCTCCTCTAGACACCAACAGAATCCGACCTAGCAATCTACCTAGTGTCTACCTAGTATCCTGCCACGGCCGGGACTCGAACCCAAGGATTTCCCGGTCGGAGGCATCGCAGTGACATCAGTTTATGCCCTGAGCCACCTCTTCCGATGGTACTGCTCCGGCATTTGCCTGGTCTTCATCGGAGAAATCACGTAAAACTGCAGATGATGTCTAGGCTATCCGGGACGAGCCGCGTACGCTTCAGCAGTTCGCTCTGAAGAAGGCCACAATACGCTGGACGAAACGTTAGCTACCATGACAGTGACGCGGCTCGTCCCGGATAGCCTAGACAACATAAACTCCGGCTGCGGAAGCCTACGCAACCAAACTGCAGGTGAGTCTATTCCAGGGAGCAGATGAATTCGACCTAGCAGACAAGCTAGTCTGGGAACCACCGGCGAGACTCGCAAGCCAGGACCTCCGGTCCGAGGCGGAGCAGTTTCTGCCGTGAGCCCCTGCGCCGATGCATAACTGGCAAACGAAGAAAGGCGCTCACCGTGCTGGAGAGACCGCTCGTGGGCATGGTCTTGGAGGAGGCCGTGCCGGCGTTGCTGGAGCTGCCCGGCGCGGGGCGGGCGGCGGGGCGGCCCGTGGGCGGGCGGCGGGGCGACGGCGCGCCGTGGTCGCCCGCGGGCGTGGGGCGGCTGGGCGCCGGGCGCGAGCGCGGGCGCGTGCGAGGCCGCTGCAGAGCCATGGCGCCGGTCGGGCTGTGCGTCGCCGCGGATACCGTAATAATAGGGCGGGCTCGGAGGCATTCCCAAACGGAGCAAAATCTTTTCCTCTTTTTCTTTCTCTTATACAGCGAGGTAACGCTTTACAAGAGTGGCAGTTCTTCGTCCCTCCCTGTCCATCGTGCATCTGATGTGGCTTCGCACATTTCATCCCAGAACAAATATTTATTGAATCTAATTAACGTGTCCATGTACTCAATGAATTCACCTGTCGATCGCGTTTCCTAAACAATGTCAATATTATTCAGTGTACTCTCAACGTAACATACTCTTCTGCTGAGGGCCTTCGATACAAGCAGAAATAAATTATTTTTTTAAATTAAAATTAAAATAGGGAATCTATGAAGGTTAGCACTAGCGTTTCGAATTTGCGAGGACTCTCCCACTGGTGACCTCAAACAATCAATTTTTTTTAAGAAATGAGAATGGGGAATGCGGGAATAAATTATCATAATTTTTTAGATGTTTGGGATTTTAACGTTTTCTAAATACTTAGTATTTTCTGAATAACATGATACACACATCATTGTTAAATTTTCACTTTTAGTATTTTTTGGAATTTTCTTTCTACATCTGCTTATGTGAAAATGGTAGTCATTTTAATTACGATCCTTTCATTTACGTTACATCTTTTGAACGAATTCATAGAAAGTTCCTGTTTTCACAAAATGTTAGAGAAATGTTCATTGTTTGATATTGCTTGTACTGCTTTACCTCTTCAATCATTTAAGCCGGAAATAAATTTTGTTTACTTGTTAACATAATGAAGTGACTAATTTCGTAGAAGGATAAACTTTGATACTGAAAAATGATATTTTGACACATTTTTGAAGACTACTCAAATGATAATTTTCATCTTTTATAGGAGGTCAAATAAAACTACTATGAATATATGGTAGCAAAACGAGTACAGTAAGTTCCATAATTCAGAATGTGTTCATAAAAGTACAGAAAAAGGATGTAAAAATTAAAATTTTCTTCCAGTAAGCAATAAATTACAAAAATTCCAATGACGAATACCTGCTTGAATTTTCTTAAAACATTTTCACCAAGCTGCTCGTAAATGTCAGCACTAGGTTAAATAGTTTCTGGGATAATAGGTGAAATTTACAGCCAGATTAAAATGGGAGAGGTAGCGCTTTATGGCTCCTTCCAAAGGCACATTTACAGCGTTCTCAGAACAAATACTATAGAATTCTAGAGGATGCAGAGGCGTCCAAGGTAAACATCTTTTGTCTGTCAACATACAGTGAGGAATTTCATATAATGGAGTTACACATATAATATTTGCCACCGGCCATTAGGCAACTCTGAATGCATGTAATAGGTCACGTTCGGACCCAAGGAGATTTTGTAGAACTGCCGTACATCACTGCATACGGAGTAGTCTAAAGAGCAAATGATATATGATTATTCCAGTAAATGAAACTTCCCACTACATATTCATTTTTACGAAAGGTGATAATTTTCGATCCAGTTTTTGCTCTAGAAGTTTGTAACATTTACTCTGAGAAACGTGTAGAATTGTGTGTAATTCACGTTTCGGGACGGATGACAATTGTTTAATGAAGCTCGGCAATTTTCAGATGCCAACCTATGACGGGCAGTAATATTCTCCACGTCCCAAATGAAGGTAAAGGGTTCTAAACATTCGCCTTTCGTTGAGAAGCGAATAAATTCTACCCGAATCCCGAGTAGTTGGGGAAGATAACGAGCTATTTTACGAGAGCCTAACATTTGGTTCTTTCCCTGCACCTAACGTGTCAGTCTTTTGGGCGCATCAAAAGAAGCGATCAGCTGCCTCGCTCCTCGGCTACTCGTAATCGGGCGAGCAGCCGCTATTTACTCGCTAAATGCTAAATGTAGGAAGTCGCCAATTTCTTCATTTGAAACCTAAAGTCAATGGCGGCCCGTTATAGGTTGGCAACATAAAATGACTTACCCATTAAGTACGATTCAAACCAAGGTGTGTAACAGTTGCAATTTTACTTATAAGTTACTTCATGGTGTCCCCCAAATCATATTACTCTATCAAAATGCTTTTATGTCCAAATACATTTAGTTTCAAGTTCACCTATTATCATTAGCCCATTTTCTAGCTGACCACCGCTACAGCCTTCACAATATTAAATCATCTTAATTCTGTGCAACACACAATTTTCAACGCATATTTGTGACAAAATATTGCATAAAAGCTTGTTGAGGTCGGGAATGAATGGAAATCGAAACTCTATCGTAAGAACTTTATGCGCGCACTTTACTTCACACCGTCTAGACGCGTCTTCGAATAAAACAGTGGTAGTTTAACGCGCCTGGAATCCTGACGACAGATATGGTATATGGGGGTTCGGGCCAATGATTTTCTTCAGATTAAAAATACAGGAAAGGAACGGTATTATTATGACGGAAATGGCTATTCTTTTAGACTGATGCACTTGGATTTTCATTTTTAATTTCAAGGCAGAGTTTTTTATCTAATGCATTTGTTATTATTACTGACTTTTTCGATAATTTTCTACGTTTTATTTAGTACTTTGTATTATAAAAATGTTCTGCATAAAAACTCTGTCGATAATCATTTTTGTACGTATCACTGAAAACGTTCATTCCCGATTGGGTTATCATATGAGTCCTTGCTATGTGTATAATAAATAGTGCTGTTTTGGTTAGTTTCTCTAAAATTTTTGTGAGATGAACAATGATTGCTACTATCGCAATTAGTATATTTTCTTTTTACGTGTAAATTGACAAATGAGTGCATATTGTGGTGAAGGGTAACATTTTCATATTTCCTTTTCATTTTGCTTAATATATTTATTCTTCCAAAAATTGAGTATTTGTTTTGACTATTTTATTTTTCCTACTAATTTAAGGCTTTTTGAATATGATATAAGGTTTCCTGAACTGCTTTGCTGAAATAAGAAAACATTCATCAAGTAAATTCAGTTTGAAATGTTGGTTTGAAATATAAAATTGATTATAAAATTACAAATACATGGAACGAAAGTACCGTGTCGGTTGGTGGCAAAGTATCACTTAGGGGAATGGTCCAGGAATGATTAAAGTCATTTTTTCCTTTTCATATTTATTATTAATCTTTTGCAGCCAACGTTTCGAAGCATTATTCGGGTCTCAATACCAAGGCTCACTTGCGTTTGTGATGTAAAAGTGCATATCATTTATACCACAAATTCGTAAAGTGGTTACTTTTTTATTTTTTCTACTTTAAAAATCACAAGACACATACTATTAATCATCAAAATACAGAATTTTGTATTTCAAAGCTCACATAAACAGTACTCGTATTTGCAACATCATTACAGTTGTATAGCTTTGGATGTTTCATTGACTACTACGCTAATATTTCTTTTTCAAATATGAACACACTAAACCACATAAGAATATTTTTTTCTTCGTAAAATACGTTACTCTGTCTTTTTATTACCTTCTTATACAAAAACCTTGCTCTGGCACTTAAAACTAGACAAAATAGGTACCCATTGGCTTATTTGATATATTGAATAATTATAGATCCATTGAGGCACTTTATATGAAAAAAACTGTTTATTCAATAAATACAAATATAAATAAACCATAAAGTTATTTTATTATATTGTTAGTGTATATACTTAATCAACATGATTGTTTGGAAAATGGCAAGGCCTAAGGGATTTGTGGGATAAAAATAAACAATTATTTGATAGATAAGATTAAATTGAAATTTCCCACATTGAAATCACCCGCAACTCGCGAGAAAGCGTGGACACATTAAGAAATATTTGATGGTCGTGTGTGTCGTATTACATAATAACCAACGTCCATAGAATTCAGCGATCATTTTGTGCTTCTCTCTATTCCTTGTATGAAGAGTAGGAGTTATTTTCTTTGGACAGAGTTGCCCTCCTCTCTTTCATCTCTCGTCCTAACCTCCTTTAACCTCCATACCTCCTTTTTCATTCTCCTTCTCACACGACGACTTCGTCCTCCTGCATGTGGAATGGTGAAATATTCCTCCTTTCCTTACATTCTACTCCTTACTCATCCTTACATTGAAGGTCTTTGGACGGAGTTGTCCTCCTGTCCTTTATCTCTCGTTCTTCTCTTTGTTCTCACGGCCTCTTGTCGAGTTGGTACTTCTCCATACCTCCTTTTTCATTCTCCTTCTCACACGACGACTTCGTCCTCCTGCATGTGGAATGGTGAAATATTCCTCCTTTCCTTACATTCTACTCCTTACTCATCCTTACATTGAAGGTCTTTGGACGGAGTTGTCCTCCTCTCCTTTATCTCTCGTTCTTCTCTTTGTCCTCACGGCCTCTTGTCGAGTTGGTACTTCTCCATACCTCCTTTTTCATTCTCCTTCTCACACGACGACTTCGTCCTCCTCCTTGTGGAATGGTGACATCTTCCTCCTTTCCTTACACTCTACTTTCATGGAACATCTTTGGACGGAGTTGTCCTCCTCTCCTTTATCTCTCGTTCTTCTCTTTGTCCTCACGGCCTGTTGTCGAGTTGGTACTTCTCCATACCTCCTTTTTCATTCTCCTTCTCACACGACGACTTCGTCCTCCTGCATGTGGAATGGTGAAATTTTCCTCCTTTCCTTACATTCTACTCTGTCATGGAAGGAGTTGGAGGGAGTTGCCTGCTGGCGCTCCCTGCTAGCCGCTCTCGGTCTCGCGCTTCTCCATCTCGGCCTTGGCCTTCTTGGCGGCGCGCAGCTCCTGCGCCTGCTTCTTCTTGAGCTGCGCGTTGCGCGCGCGCTCGCGGTCCGCGATGCAGTACATGAGCACCTGCGCCTGGTCCAGCATCTCCTCGCCCACCATGCGGTCCAAGATCTTCTTCTCGCGCGCCTCGCGCGGGCTCAGCGGCGCCTCGGCCTGCGCCTCGCGCACCGCCTGCATGCACTGCGCACAGCGCGGGACGCGGCCATTGCGGGTGCGCAAACAACGCAACAGTGTTTTCGTAATATTAGCAATCAATTATTTACCGCTTTGGCGTCAAAGCATCGATTTTCATTATTAGTGTTCCTCTAAATTTTCTATTTCGTCGCCCACATACCACCGCAACGTAATGCGCGTTTACAAGGCACGAATAGCTGTTGTACAAGTGATTAGCGAGTGCACTGCAATTCTGACGACGGACAGGTGGGCTAGGGTTTTGAATCTAAAATCGCGCGCGATCGATGAGGCGCTGTCGTTATTTGTTTCCCAATTCTGTCAATTCCCAAATTTATTTTTTCTTTGTAAAATGAAAGATGTTTTTCTTCAGTAATACTTAGAACTAACCTAAGAGCTTCAATTGACTACTGACCTTAACAACGCCTTCTGTGTTAGTTAAGACGAGAAATCGTCAAGAAACGATTGTGAATGAACAAAGCGTTTCTCAGCCACATGGTATTACAAATATTTATTTATTGAATTGAGAGGACAGTAGTGGAGATTTTTTCACCTGGAATCATTTACCCGCTGTAATGTTCCAACGAAATGGTATAGTTTTGCATAGTTTATTGGACACAATTGACGTAATATATACAAGTGTTTACTTCTAGGAAGGAAATTACGCGTCAGTCCTGTAACAATCTGAATTAAAATGAAACAAAATAGTTTGCAGATTATGATATACGGGATGATTCGCATACAACTTTCACCACACGTTACTCTGCAGTACACTTCGCCATCACTCAACTCGGAACTTTGCCCCCAGATTTCGCGTTCCTGATCACCATTTATGTCTCCTAAGCCGTAATATTTACACTGAGAACAACAGGATTTTCAATGTTTTGTGAGACTACATATAAAAAGCACAATTGGAAACGTAAATAAACCTATCTTGGTAGCAGAGATAAATCTGACGTGTTCCACTATCAATCTCAGCTCCCCCATAGATTGTTTTATTGTTTCTAGACTCGTCAACTACTCTTGTTATTAGAGCAATAAGTGTAATACGTGTTATACATCAGGAGGTGACGGTGTTGGTCTCCTGATAGAACGTAAAATCCGTCGCCGACCTACACGTCGGCATGCTATAGTTTCCCCTCGGGGTATCTCCGCCAGCAAGACACCGTCCCAGCCTGTTCAAAAGCTATGCTCCAGACTAGACTAAAGGCACGTTAGGTAGTGTAATGCATGTACGAGCATGTGTAAATATGTGTGTGTAAACGGGAGGAGCTGTCAAAGACGAGAAAAAAGGTCACACGTGGTCCATTTGGCCCCTTTTGATAACGTCTTCCCCGTGTACTGATAGCAGAAACCACGTAAAGCTAACGATCAGAGCAGTCGGACACTTTAATTCTCCTCCAGTCTAGCTGAATTGCCATGTTGCCTAGTTCCGAGAATACCCCAGAGGCTATCCCGGGAACGAATGACGCTCACCACTTCCAACAACTCGAGCACGTCCTCGTTCTTGAGCCTGTGGGCGAAGTCCGTGGCCTCCTGCAGCGCGTGCAGGGCCTCGAGCTTGTTGTGCTGGATCATCTCCGACTTGGCGATGTACATGAGCGCGTTGATGCACCACGCCCAGTGCTCCACGAAGCGCGCCTCGGCGATGCACTTGCGCCCGTAGAAGCGCACCATGTCGAAGCGCCGCCCCAGGCAGTTCTCGAAGCACATGTCCGCGAAGATCCACGCGCGCTCCAGGTGCATGTCCGAGCCCTGCAGGCGCTGCTCGTCCACCGCCAGGCGCTTCCTGCGGGGCGAACGGAAGGCGATGTTTCAGGCCCAAGATTAGGCTCAACTATTTGATACTCAGGTTCATGTCCGAGCCCTGCAGGCGCTGCTCGTCCACCGCCAAGCGCTTCCTGTGCGACAAACGGAAGGCGATGTTTCAGGCCCAAGATTAGGCTCAACTATTTGATACTTAGGTGCGTGTTCGAGCACTATAGGCGCTGCTCTGCCCCCCGGCCTGCCGTCGTCTGTACTCGTCTGCCTCTGTGCCTCTCTCTATCTTGACCTGACTCTCTTTGCCCCCTCCCTTGCTCTCGCCGCCCGTCATGTTCTCCTCGGGCCTTATCCCGCGTCCCACGGCAACGCCCAGGAACAATGAAGCCCAGGTGGATTGGGAAAAGCATTTAACTGAACAGCCATCTTGTGCTGACGCGCCATCTAGTGACGCTACTGAAATTTTCATTCATTTACTGAAGCAATTTGTTTCTCATTACCTCAATATTATCCATTCTGCAGAATTTTACGGGGAAATGTGATCAAAATGCATTATGAGACAATATTTGTATCCACAAAAATAGTAAAAAAAAATGTTCAAAACCGTTGTTTCATTTTTATTCCTGTGGGACAGACTGAGGAGGAGAGAGAGGGAGAGAGGGAGAGAAAGAGAGAGAGACAGAGGGAGTGGGAGGGAGCATATCAATTTCTTCCGACTTCTGCTATTAGCACTATATATTTCTTAAGCTCTGCTGGGGGGGGGGGGCTCACTTGATGTCGACGCAGGGCAGCACGGTGCCGGCGAGCACCGCGTCGATGGCGTGGCCGTGCGGCGTCACCACCGACATGATCATCTGCGCCTGCAGCATGCGCCGCTCCTCCGAGTCGTCCTTGCGCAGCGTCTTGATGTCCAGGTAGCCGATGCCCGCCAGGTTGTACAGCGCCTCCTGGAAGCTCCTCTTCATCGGCATCACATGCTCCGACTGCCCCACGAGGTACTCGTAGCAGCGCTCCAGGGTGTGGAAGAAGTTCTGTGGAAACGGCAAGTGGAAAGAGAAGCACATTATAAGGAATAAGGAATTAGGCAGCAGTGAAATCTGAGTGTATTCTTCAAACAATTGAGGCTGATAAGAAAAGCTCGTGCCTAACTAGATTGCCTTAGCAGCACTCCGAGGTATGGAAGTTCAACGGAGTGGGACACTTCGATACAATTCCTATATGGTAGTTATCAAGCTCCGGAGCTCACCTCATAATTATTTTCCAATCCTGCCTTACAATTACAAAATGCGCACATTGAAGTTCATACCGATTCCTACATTATATTTTCCTAGTTATAGTGTTCGTATTATAATTCTTACCTATTCCAGCCTTAGAATCGCCCAGTTTCCCCTTGTAATTTTTAACAATTCCTACTTTGTAGTTGTGTATCTGCAGGGTTCACCTAATCATTCTTCTGCATTCCTAACTTGCTGGCACAAAATGCCTTAATTGCAGCTTTTTTTTCAATTCCTATCTGGTAGTTGTCAAGCTCCAGAGCTTACCTCATAATTCTTCTCCATTCCTGCCATGCAAGTGCACATTGCGCACTTTGTAGTCATTATCAATTGTAGTTGTCTATCTCCAGGGTTCACCACATAATCCTTCTTGCCTTGTAAGGACGAAATTGTCTCTTTGCAGCTTTTTTTCAATTCCTATCTGGTAGTTGTCAAGCTCCAGTGCCCACCTCATAATTCTTCTCCATTCCCCCCTTGCTCACTTTGTAGTTCCTATTCATACCTTGTAGGACTCGCAGCGGCGGTGCTCACCTTGTAGTTCTTCTCCATGCGCGCGCGGCGCAGCTGCTCGAGCTGCGCGATGGCCGTGTTGCGCACCACCTCGCGCTTCTTGCCCAGCATCTCGCGCCGCCGCTTGCGCACCGACTCCGAGTGGATGGTCTCGCGGTAGCGGATGGAGTAGAGCGGCATGCGCTCGCGCAGCATCTCCTGCGCACGCGCCACGGAGTGTTGCTGCCTCGTCCTCTAGTTGCGACTAGCGGGTTTGCGAATCTTTCACTCTCTACTCTTGTTACTGGGGAGTTGATACCGCTGAGACCGGCTCGCGGGCTGGGCTTTGAATGGGGTCCAATTATCCAAAATTATCAGAGTGTGAGCGCACTCGGGTTGAATCCCCGCTAATCAAGATCGCCATTCCAGTTTTCCGAAAGGGTAGTAGGACTCTTCTCAGTGGATGGAAGAGACCGATAGGCGATGCTGTTACTTAACCTATTGGTACCTGACTGCTCATTGTTAGTAGGAAACTTAATTTCTGACTATGTGTCTCGCTCTCTTTCCCTCTTCTCTCCCTGTATCTCCCCCTGTCTCTCTCTACCTCACTCGCGCTCGCTCGCGCTCTCTCTCTCTTTTTCTTTCTCTCTTGCTCTCTCTGAGCACAGCCTCTTCACTTTTTTAATCCGAAACAAACTTCATTCACGTAGCCAAGCAAGTAACTGATTCGTACGTTTGTGTAAGAAAGTATCAGAATCTGACTCCAGGAGCCATACAAACCGAGCAAAGCTCGGGAGTCGTTCATACTTGTGTATCAACCGCATTAGTGTTCCGCGTGAAAACTAAAGACATGAAATGACCGTGTTCAATAACTTGTTCACTTCCCAACAAAACAATGACTAGGATGTCATTGAAATTACAATCGTTACACGTTATGAATGAATGATAATGGGAATAAAATAGAATCTAATTGTTGAGATAGAAGGTGATAACATCAGTTACAGGTACGCATATCTCATTTCCCCGAAGAAATTTTAACGGCCTATCGTTAAATTGCAGGCTCTTATTGATCAAGAAAATGGTGTTATTAATAGTCCCTAGTGAATTAAATTAAATTATCTCTATAATACGAAATTACGCCTAATACTACAACACTACATTTTTTCTCAAAAATCACTGTTTTGGTCTACACCAACTGATTTCCATCACATATCTGGTCAAATCAAGAGAGTTTAAACCTGATATTTAATAATTTAAAGACAGTTAACGGATCCACGTTAGACATGTTTACCGGTCTTCCATTCCTGATAAAGCTACTAAACAAAATTTGAACCTCTTGGTCCAGGTGTATATCTATTTTGAATGATCTTCGTTCACCGAACGTATCTGCAGAAACGTAATCTAGAAATTTGAAGAATGATCTACTGATTTAAGCGAAAACCAAGTTTAACTGCACTTAAACTGTGCGAGATCTGCGACAACAGCAACCAAGTTGCAGCGCATATAGCCAGTGAACGGCGGTCGCGCACCTGTCGCTTCTGCAGGAAGTCGATGCCCTCGCGGACGTCCGCCAGCAGCTTGTCGATGCACTTCTGGTTGGGCCCCAGCATGGCGGCCGGGCTGTTGATGCGCTCGAGGAAGCGCTTGTCTGCGCACAGGCGGCCCAGGTACTTGGAGCACATGTAGGCCTGCAGGCGCGCGCGGCAGTGGCGCTGCGCCGACGTGCCGCCCTGGGCGGCGTCGCCCTCCTGGTCCTCCGGGAAGACGCAGGGGTCGTCGCGCCGCTGGCTCGCCAGCGTCTCCTCCTCCTCGCGCTCCTTCTCCATCGCGTAGATGAGGTCGAGGAACTCCAGCATGATGGGCCCCACGTTGCGCCCGATGCAGTCCTCGATCGTCTCCTCGGCCTGGCAACAACAATCGACGGTTAGAGTTGGTGTCGCTTCAGCCTGCAAACAACCACGGACGATTAGGGTTGATTTTCTTTTGGATTGCCAACAGCAATGCACGATTAGGATGGTTATTTTCGGCCTGCCAACAATCGACGGTTGGGTTGATGTGTCTGCCAGCCGACAACAATGGTCGATTAGGTTCGTTTATTGTCGGCCAGCCAACAATGGACAATTAGGATTGTCTCCTCGGTCTGCCAACTACAATGAACCATTAGGGATGGTGTATCGGCCTGCCACCAACAACGGACGATTAGATTTGGTATCACCTCATTCTGGCAATAACGATGGACGGTTGGGTTGGTGTCTCTTCCGCCTTCCATGAGGACACAGCATTGGGGTGTTGTTATAATGCCATAGTGTGTTTTCCCTCGGTTGAGTAAGCATGAAATACGGACAATTAACATCATTGTCTTTGGCCTGCCTTGCTAAACAGAGTTAGGAATGTTGGTACGATGTCTTCGTTCAATATCAGTCCGAAGGGTGAAATTGGAATTGATGAACCGCAGATGAAACCTGCACCACCGCAAAAGTAATCTCGTGAACATCCTTGGCGGCATTAATATCTAATACATCGCCACCATTTCCTCCACCACGTAAATGAGGTCGCGGCACTCCAGTATGGTAGGGCGAACGTCGATTCCTCAATCATCTCCCCTCGGCCAAGAACAACGTGCGGTTGGTGTCTGCTGCTTACGATGATGATCACTGCATTGAAATGTTGCTGCAATGCCATAGTCTGTTTTGCTTGGGTTCAGACTGACATTCGAAATACGAGTGTGAACAATTAAGACTAATGTCTTGTGTGTGTCATGAATAATATTTAATTAGTAATATTATTGGAATATCATAATCTCAATTGCCTGTGTTATCAGTCAGAAAGGTGAAATTGGAATTATTGCAAATGAACCGTTCTCCCACATTGTAATAGTAAAGGTGTAAACATGTTTGGTGTCTTTTATGTCTAAAAAGACTTTAGTAGCTCCTCCATTTCGTAGATTAAGTCGAGTAACTCCAACATAACGGATTTCACATAGTGCCTATTGTAGTTGTTGTGTAATAGCCTTCCCAGGCTGCCAAAAATATAATGTGCCTCTCCTGCCATTCTACATATTCATACTCGTACTTTCCATGTGTACAACGAGATACCCGTTGGCTTAGGACAGAAGTTTTAAGGTAGAATATCGTCAGTGGAAAGTCGGCAGTCGAACGTAGACAGTGGAATGTCGACAGTACATCTTCAGTGGAATATGCTCACTGGAATACGCGTAGTTAAATGTTGCCGGCCAAATGTTGCCAGTCGAACGTCTGGTGCGGTGGTTCAGTGATATCAAACAAACCGATTTAGAATGTTAATTAACCCACCCACGAGTAAATAATGCATCAAACTGCCATTGAAAGCGAAGCGTTTGCACCCACCGCGAATATAACTTCCGCGAACTCGGGCGGCGTCTTCCGCTTCTTCCAGCCGCGGTGCGCGATCATGAGCGCCTTCTCGAACTCGCCCAGGTTGTAGAGCGCCTGCGCCTCGATGAGCAGCGCGTCGATGTCCTCGTGGTCCTCGTCGAGGGCGCGGCGCGCGCCGGCCAGGGCCTCGTCGAAGCGGCTGGCGCGCAGGGCGGTGCGCGCGCGCATCACCACGGTGCGCCAGTCGCGGTCGTCCACGCCGCCCGCGATGTCGAAGTCGGCCAGCGCGCGCGTGAAGCGCCCGCGCAGCGCGCAGTGCCGCCCTTCCTCGCGGTAGTGCACCGCGCCGCATGGGATGTCCGCCGGCTCGATGCTCAGCACCTTCGGGTTGCCTTCCTTGTCCTGCAGGGAGGGAGAGAGTGAGGCAGTGCGTTAGTGATGAATGACTGGATGAGTGAGTGCGTGAATGAGTGAGTGATTATGTGGATGGGTGAGTGTATGAATGAGTGCGTGAGTGAATGAATGAGTGCGTGAGTGAATGAATGAGTGCGTGAGTGAATGAATGAGTGCGTGAGTGAATGAATGAGTGCGTGAGTGAATGAATGAGTGCGTGAGTGATGAATGAGTGAGTGAGTGAGTGAATGAGATAGTGAGTGTGTGAGTAACTAGTGGTGAGATCGGGAGACGCGACAACCAAGGCACAGTAGCCAACGTTTCGACCTTCACTCAGCGACCTTCCTGAGGCCAAAATGTTCTGCGGAAAAGCTCCCACAGAGCTGCGCGGGAGATCCGTAGCGGGTGCGGCACGGAAGCTCGGGACCAGAACCTCGGAATCCACGGGACCGTTCACACCCGAGCGTCCACTATGGCTCAGCGTTTGGTGACGGTTTTTGTCATCCCATACACAAAAGCAAGGGGAGCTCGATTCAGAGGGAAGCGAAGACCCCCGAAGGCCACAAAACTCGAGCGTTAGCGGTCGAAACGCGTCCGACTGCGTTCCCAAATCCGCAGATAAGAAACGCTGCCGCGACGCTCGCCTGCCGCGTAGGTGTGAACTTGGTGATAAGGCAACACATAACACGAAATTTCCACTTCAGCCATTCCACGTTGGCTGCGGGTCTTCCGCGCCGGTCTGTGGGAGCCTGAAGTCTAGTGGCCCGATTTAATTCTCTATGTATTGTTATAAATCAATAATGTAAGTTTTGATGAAAATTGGTGCTATGTTTTATAGACAGCTTTGGGTAGATTATTGCAACTTTCTATTATTTGTGAGTAATTTCCTCTAAAGATCTTCATAAACGATATATTCTTTAGGATTTGTTATACATAATTAGTAATAAACTTCCGAACCCCCCCGAGATCATTAATCGAGGTTCTGAAGTAAAAATATAAATGCTCAGGTTGCGTGCAACACAACCAGTAGAGGTTTCAAACAATTATTTCATTAAAGGAGTAAATAAGTAAAGAAAGATAATTCTCTTATTTTTTAGTCTTTATACATGCTAATAGTAAGTAAATAATTTATTTGGAGGATTCGAGGAGCGTGCCTACAAACTTGTATTCTTAGTTTTCAAAATATATTGGGTTTACACGAGTCCGAAAAATATAAAATATGCTGCGAAAGAGGTCAAAGTGCTCTATCATCATATTTCATCCCCAACACTAATAGTTGGTTGCCTGCACTCTTGCGAGTGCCTTTCGTTGTTCTCAGTGAAAAATAAAGGGGTTGCTAATTTATCTCTAGAATGAAGGAAATGTTACAAAGAATAGTCAGTCCTTGTAGTATTCAATACAGAGTAACTTGTACTCTATGTTTATAGTTTCGAAAAGGAGGGTTAGTTTGCCACTTCCTCGACCATTAAATTGTTTCCTGTGAGAAGGAGATATCCCATCTTTGTGTGGGTTCTGTGTATATTATTCCTTGAAAAAGAAAGAAATTACGAACGCCTGGTACATTATTTGAATAGGAAAATAGTAAAAAATGCTTAATATAAACAGAAATACACCATTTGTATAATTTTTAAGATATTGTTTGTAATATCTTTTATTAAATCCTAGATAATATACTTCTTAATTTTATTTTCTATGGTCACATATGTAATTTGTATCCGATAAAAGGACGTTCGTATAATCATAAGCTCCTTCTGCGTTTATGTGCGATTTTCATACATTTACGTGCTTGATATTTACTCACCAATCCAGTCATGTTGATGCCTTTTTCTTACTTGCACACAATAAATTGCCACAAATATTTACACTGACCGAAGTCAACAATTTGACAAAATATTCGTCGAGAGTTGTAAATCGACACTGAATTCCTTCCAGCCGCAATAACGAATGATGATAAAATTTTTGATAAGCGCTTACGCCTAAAGTAGATGAAATCGTAAACAGAAATTTGGAATTATTCTGAGGGAAATTAAATTATAAATTCACATAACAATTTTTTTCGTTGGCTTCTAGCGGCTGGGGTGGCCGAAACAATGGTCTATGTTGCCAAGTGATTTTAAAAATGGGAATGAAGTACATTCTTTGTTATGATTTCATATTTATAGATAATTTCACTGAGAATGTTACACTGATCATGTTAATAGTATTACATAAGATACAGTATTATTTAATCATTGCTAGTCAGTTTTATTTTTCTATTTCTGCTTCAAAACAATTCAATTTACCTCAGTGAATTCATTTGCAAGCAAATTCCTTTTCTATTTTATGTTTCATTTTGAAATCTTACATTTGAGTAATAGTAAAAGAAAATCACAGAAAATTATTCTGAAATGTACATCGACTGTGATACTATTGCGAGACCCAAACTATGCGACTCTTTCAAAAATCAAAGGAGAATGAATCTTTACTTATGTAATGCTTCCCTCCTTTCTCTTCGTATAGTAAAACTCATTCTAGGAAGATGCCCCTCTGAGGTAGCTAAATATTCCAACTTCATTTATTGTCTTACTTAATTAAAAATGTCTCTAACAGCGCATACATCGTTTCCTCAGTGCACAATACTTTTGTTATTTTTCATCTTTTGAGTGGATATGATTTTCTTAAGACGCCACCATTGACTTTATTTTCTCAGTGGGCTTGATCGTTTTGTTTTTTCAGCTGTTATTGAAATTCTCAAATATGTTACAAATTGTTATGTGGCCAAATATTAACCGCAACTTAATCATATTTTTACGTGTGTAGTACTAAGCATAATTGAAATATCATTAGTGAAGAAAAATTGGTTGAGCGGTTTACGCCCTAACGTTCATCACAGACTGACATTTTGCCGATAATCGATTTGCCCAAATCATATGTGCCCAAAAATATGAATTCCAACTACACGTGTGAGAGAACGTTATTTGCTATATACAGTGTGTGTATATCTCTGTAGTCCTGAGAAGCACTGCAACCTGTGTGGACCAGCGAGTGTCGCAGCTTGAACCGGGGCGACGGGATGGAACAGGACGTGTCTTACTGCGCGAGGTTCCTTCAACATCTCGCACACAAGAGACGTTCTGCTCCGTTTCGATCCCTCTTCGACCGAAGCAGCTCTCCACGGCCAAGACGAACATCAAGAGGATCTGGCATCCGCTGCGTTCGTTTCATAACGTGTTCCCACCCCGCACACCGTTCCGTCGTGCCTCTCTTAGTATTATAATTATTCTTATATCTATTATTTAATATTCCAAATCACTGTTTACACTTTAACCTAATATTTCTTACACGAGCGGCATTGACACTGGAACACTTACATTAGGATCGTGGGCTGAATTCCCTCCTGTACAGGATAGGGAAATGATATTTATCATTATTTTTTGGAGATGGGAAGGGAAATTACCTTTCCTTATCTGCAAACATAAAAACAACAACACATCATTCAAATATATTCGTCACCGTGACCAATGGTACAGTTACCTTATTCTAATGAATATCACGTTTCTCTCTCTCTCCTCTAATTTAAAATTTTTTACCACCTTTGTTATTATGGTGATTACAAATGATGATGAGGATGATTATGGCCATCGAAACTGCATAAGACTTAATTTTTTATAATATTGCTTTTCCTAATTTTACTTATTAACTAAACATTCTTGGCCTTGAACAATTTATTTCTGTAAGGTCTCTTTTCTATACTTAATTTCTAACCTTTGCTGATGGTGAGGAAGCATAAGTCGAATTCATAAGCCAGCGGAAATGCACTTAATATTTTTATTGCTTTCTAGGCCCAAACCACAAGAGTAGTAGCACAGAATAGTACAACAGGTTAGTTGCCCAATATTTATACTGTACGTCTGTGGACTCGCTGATCATGCCATCACATACAATGAGTTTTCAAATTATGGTTGGTTTCAGTGAAACGCATTGAAGAATACAGAATAATGGATACACCAGGTGTAATTAATAATAGTTTTATTGTAACTGAAGGTACAATAATTTTTAATATCCAGTCAGCTCTTCCACTTGTCGCCAGAAAATCAGTAGACAATGCCAAGCTCACTCGGCTGTAACCATTCGCCAGAAGTCCTAAGTCGTAGTCAAAATCACAATATCTCCAGTAGAAAGTAAAACTTCAACAGCGTTAACGACGTCACTGACAAGTCGCCTACCACAGCACTAGATACTTCACTTTTTGGCTCAAGTCGTAACTTGCTCTCCAGCGCTCGCAGGCCCCTTTAATAGTGGCGGCGACGTCGAGCCAGCGTCTCGCCTCGCAGCTCCGTTACGGTGGCTGCCTTCCATGCGCGCGCCGCCCCGCCGCGCATGAGCCCCGCGAGAGATGGGGGAAGGGGGCCCACAGTCGCCAGACCTGAGGAACTAGGCATGGTGGAAAGGCATGGGTGATTTACTCCGGCGGACCGATTTTTGCACGTTCTGTGCTACACCAGTTTCCGTCACGAACCACGTGACCGCAGCACGCGCACTTCGTTTGAAAAACCACACCTGACGCTGGCCGCCATGTTGGGTGGAGAGGGAGAAGTGTTGAGAAACATTTTAAAAGTAGTACAAAGTAGCAATTTTAAACGGTAACTAACCAAAAATAACACGATGTAAATGTTCGAGATGCAATATTTAAAATAAATGCTTCATAAATATGTTTAAATTACTTGTAACGAGGTGATAATTTTGGTAACTGGCTGGATTTTAGATTCTCGCAAATATTGTGACGCAAACTGGTGTATGAAGCTCATTGGCTGAAGTCGGATATAATGCGCCAGACACCCCTCCCAAGGAATTAGGGGGAGGCGGAGACGGTACCTGAGTCTCTCGGCGGCATCACGTCGCTATGTTCAAGGTAGACGCAGTGAGTAGGCAATGCTAGGCTTACTGTTGCCGGTTTCGCCAGGTGACCCACTAGTTGGGTCTCTAGCGCAACGAATTTCGGACGGGATTGGGTGCACGACTTTCCTCGGAATGCTCCGGATCCCACATGTCAAAGTCCAGACGGGCATCGTGAACCCCCTCTCAGGTTATCTAGGTTCCGTCTGTACTCACGTCGACACCTTCAAGGCGGAGGCAGTGAGGAGACTGGTTGGGTCCCGTGGCCTCGGCCCGGGTGGCCCTCAGATTGGCGCTTGGGTTCGTCGTGGCAGTGGCCCGACATTCTGAGCCAAGAGGAGGGACTTGTCCCGTTGCATTGTTTCGACTCCTTTACTGGCCTGGAAAGTCAGTAGATCTGAGCTGGCAGGGAGGCCCGGCCCAGGCATTGTACGGGGAGGTTCCCGTCAGGGTCAACTGCGTTCGTTTTGGAACCCAGATAACAGACCAAGAGTGTACTTGTGCGCCTGTGGGGGGTGAGGATAGAGTCTAATGCACATGTGCCCACTGCGAGGGGAAATTTCACTGGTAGAACATAAGGTGCGGGTAAGTAGAGCACACTACCGCCGCGCGCGCGGGCATAGTTTAAAAAATCCATCACATCTATAACACGCATGGAACAATGTAATAGATTACCGCACGATGAAGCTGCATCGATGATCCCGGAGGAGGTCGAGGGAGAAGCTAGAGAAGTACTCTGTTTCCAAAAAACGCGAGAGTAGAGAACAAAAGGTACTTGGAAAATTGAGAGTTCGTTTTCAGTGATATAGACCTTAGATCCGAGGATCCCTACATTCCCTTGGGGCTTCGGATGTGAAAATCTCTTTTAAAAAGTCATGCTTTCAATTCCCATGTTCGAAATTGTGTTATTGTAACAAGTGTGAACTTTATTTCCGTATTTTGCAGATGCAGTGAAGTAGTCGCCCACCATCATGTCGCTGCTCTTTCGTTTCGCCAAGCTCCATGACCGTGCCAACACGCACGTCTTCACTTTCGTGGTGACGAAATCGGTGACGCGAGATCTGGAGCGAGATGTCACCAGCAAGGAGTTCGCTTGCGGATTTCAGCGCTGGGCCATCACCTTCTCGCGAACTGACAAGGTGAGTTCCTTTCCATGGAGCAAGGAGAATTGATCACCACTCTCTTATGCTTATACTGCATCTGAATGTGAACTCTGTAAGTACACCTACGTGGCCTTTGAATGGAATTGAAGAAGGAATGATCTTGTGAAAGTGTGCCCGAAAATATATTTCTTCATAAGATACTCACAGTGCACTGCATCATTGTACTTCAAATGTGCCTTTGTGTACCATTGATAAGGGGAGCTGATGTCATGATGTAGTTCTCTAGAAAACACTGTGCCATTGCAAGGGAATGAGAAATCTTATGTAACTATTGAGGAGCTTCCCTGGGGAAAAAATGGAAGTTCAAAAAACTATCTGAAAAATCTTGTTTGAAACATTTATTAGCTTAAATATCATTAAATGTCACTGAAAAAATTAATGTTCAAGAACATTAACAAATGTTTCAAAATACTAAATTATCTACAAATTTTGTGGTAAAAATCCTTGTACTTCTTATTTAGGATGTTTCAATGCCATTTTACCTAATTACTTGTTTTCGTGTAGGAAAAGATTCACCAACAACAGAAGCGTCGTAACTAGGCAGAATACGGATATGGACACGCGTGCTTCTCTTTGACAAGTCGCAAGGGCTTATAACTGATGCCATCATGAGGTGACCTTGGAAGATAAGCAAAACAATACTTGGTCTTAAGCCCTTTAGTATGTCATGAGCGACAGCTTGTACGTGCAAGCACATAAAAAAATATGATTTTTTGGACGTATGTGCTTTCCCACGAGAGCTCCTCAAATTTTTTTTTTAAATACCGTGGTAAAAGCCTCCAAAAACATATAATAATATTTGTCAAAAAGTACACAGGACGAAAACACGTGTTTTGTGTGTGAGAAGCAGGTTTGATTACCAACAACGTGACCCATTGTAATAAAATATTGAGAACATAGGCAAAATTATATCACAATACCGAAAAAAGAAGAATTGGTGTTTTAAAAAAAAGTTGATAGGACAGTGTAACAACATTTACGAGTAACATTTACGAGTAAACACACATTTACGAGTAAAATACTAACAACATTTACGAGTAACATTTACGAGTAAACACACATTTACGAGTAAAATACTAACAACATTTACGAGTAACATTTACGAGTAAACACACATTTACGAGTAAATACTAACAACATTTACGACAACATTTTACAACATTTACTAACATTTTACATTACTAACAATATTTACGAGTAAATAAAATTGAACCATGAAGTTATATTAGTTTTCATAACACACGGTGTATAGTTCGTCATTTGCGAAAGGCACGAAAGATTATCACCAAATTATCGTTCCCTAATCACCATTTTATGAAGTAAAAATCCTATTCGTCTGCACATTGTTGGTATCTATTGACAGACTTAAAAGTAAGATATCACATATTTTTGTAAAGTATTGTGGGATAATATTCTGCGGGTTGTAGATGGGAAAAATTCTTAATTGAATAAATATTACATTTCTTCGGGCAAATGTGACCCATTGATATTGTAAAGGTTAATATTATAGTTATTAACGAGAGCGCTGAGAGTTAATATTATTTGCATGTTATTTTTTTCGTGCAAATGCGTGTTACAACAAATAGTAATAAAGGTCAGTCCTTACATTTAATGTTGTTATAAAACCTTAATTGTTCCATAAAGTTCATTTTCTGAACGTTTTAACGCATTCAAACATGACGTTTATTTTGTGGTAAACCACAAAATAATTTTCTGAACTTTTTAACTCATTCAAATCTGATTTTATGAATGGTAAATCACAAAAGAAGTCTTTTAGGGAGGGTAGATGACGGATGGAAACATAGTAGCACGATCGAAAACATTTTCCAGCGTGAATGCCTCTTTCAATTTTCTCTTCTCTCGCTGCCGTTTACACGTAGTACAATACATCGACCGCTCTGTGAAATGTTTGCCTCTTTAATGTGAATAGCGTGTTGAACATCAAGAGCTCTTGTGAATAAACGCACTAGAAACCCCTCCGGCATCATTTACTCGTGTTTCATTTTGTGAAACGTTTATGATGAATATTCAAGTACAAAAAATTGGGTAAACACGGTTGGAAGGACCGTTCTGCACCAACAACATTTTTCGCCTAAACAATTTTATTTTTTTATTACAACGGAAACTATTTTTATTTTACATTTTCTTATGCAGCAAGGTAACGTTTTACAACGGAAATTATATTTCGTTCCTACAATTATATTTTAACTGTAGACGCATAAACGAAAACGAATTGCTTGGTAACTAACTTCCTCTTCTTTTTAGGAGGCGAAAGAATTCACACGATCAAAGGATAGATTTTGAAGATTTTATTATTATTAATGTTTGTTTTGAATTACTAAGTGATAGAGCAGCATTTCTAGTTGAAGGCACTTAGTATTCGAGTAGTTTGGAATAGGTTGTTTGTTTTTAGAATGAAAGAAATCAGGTGATTCGAGAATCACTGAATTTGAAGGTTCAAATGACGTTTTCCTAGATAAAGTCCAGAGTGAGTATGCGAGGTCAGCGTTCTCCGTTATGATCATGCTTCTAAGAATCTATTATGAATTCTAAGTTCCATTAAAATTCTAATATAATATATAATTGTAATCACTAATATCTCTTCTTCCTTTTACTTGTTCTATCTCCACTCCTTATTTAAACACACGTGCGAGTACACTCACATGCACTACACTGTCAAACTGTTTGGGAGACCATTCGGGAGCCCACAACTTGTCCCGGCTGAGACGGGCCACGCTAGTGGGAGAAAACTGGTTGGGAAAAATCGCCACAAAACAATATGTTTCGGAACCGGATCTCGCTATTCAGCGGCGAAGATCACCGCCACCTCCCGTGTTAAACAGGCCCTACACTTACGGGACGAATTACATTAGCAGTTGACGCCCTGTCAATCAATCAACCAATGAATGAAAAGCCCGAGCAGGGGCAAGCTCTAATCCCTCGGCTAGTTTTTTGACATGTTTGGTAGCGTAGTGCATGAGAGCGTAGGCTTCTCTACGTAGACGTAGCTGTCCCGCTACGTCCGTCCACGGACGGAGCGCCTCCTCCCACCCTGCGGAGAGCCCGCCCCTGATTGGCCGGTGCTCTCTCCGCATTGGCCGACCACCCGGCCAACCGGCACTCGGGTGAGGAGAAACTTAGCCCCATTTAAACTCGTGCGCAGCACATCTCCGCGCATTACGCCCTGAGGAAGGTCGCAGAACGGCGACCGAAACGTCGGCACCTTCGCCATGGACGCGGCGTCACCCGGACAGCCTAGTAAATAGCGTAGTGCATGCACGTGTGTAAGTAAAGTGTGAGGACAGAAGAAGGAAGAGGAAGGAAACATCACGCGCGTTCCTTGGCTCCAGAGAGTGACTGAATTTAGCTAGGTTCGAAAATCCTGCCACAGTCGGATCTCGAACACTCGAACATCCCGCTCGGAGGCACTGCAGTAACATCTGTTGCGCTGAGCCGCCCATAATTTCGAAGATATTTTTTCCACTCCAATTGTACAATTCTGTCAATTTATGTCTATAAACGGTTGTATAATTATACTCATTAAGATACAGATTTCATTATGATACAGAATCTTGATCAATCACAGAGAAGTTTACAAACCAAGTAGTGACAATTAATAATTGAGAATCGTTGTAGTAAACGTTTCGTTCGATTGTGTACATGAAAATTCCATTTAATATTATATTATGCTTGTCAGTTTTAGATTCGTTTTATTATCAGTAATTTTAATGTGGTATGTTATTGAAAATAAAATGGATTGTAATTTCATTTACACCCTATTTGACTAGCGCAGTGGTAAACCAAAGTCAGGGTTGGTGTAAGCAGTGGTAAATCAAAGCCATAGCCTGCGGCAGGGCAGTGAGCTGTCCGCTAGGTGGCCTTCACTGAATCCTGCATTACAACTGCCATGAAACGATTCAAAGTAACGATTCAAAGTTTAACTTTGAATCGTTTAATGGCGGTTGACATGCGGGATTCAGCGAAGGCCACCTAGCGGACGGCTCTGTGGAGAAGTTTAACTTATAAAAGTTACCGTAAGTCGTAGAAAAAGTATCGCATGAAACTCGATTTAATGGGTATTAATACACTCGTGTGTAGTTGTGAAGTTCATGATTCTCGCTCGTGTCGTAGTATCACACTCGTGTCTTAATACCCACCGTCGAGTTTCGTAATGAAGGCGCGTGTAGAGCTGTTTGCTCCGTGCTGCGCAGGTGCTGGGCGTGTACCTGGTGTGGCGCAACCCGTCGGAGGGCATGCGCGTGTACGTGGACTTCACGTTCACGCTGCTCAACCGCGAGCACTTCAGCGTGAACGAGGCCTTCTCGGGCAAGCAGGTGAAGTTCTCCGCCGACGCCCCCGCGCAGGGCAACCGCAACTACATCCCCGTCTCCGACCTCTACGCGCGCAACTTCACCGACACCAACGGCGAGTTTCAGGTGAGATTTCAGCAACAGGTGCTTTCGAGCAAACAACTCAAAGTAAGTTAGCGGTATTGACATCTAATAATATTAACAGTCGTAGATACTAGAATCCTCTCCGTTTGGTATTTCTGCACTGGTGTATGACAGGTAGTATACGAAATCTCGTGTCTGCATCAGAATCAGAATCTGGATCTGCCAAACACGAATGCAGGATGAGGTGTCTATAAACCTGGGCGCTGTGTTAAAAATAGGAAAATAAGTTCTTTAAATGAAAAAGATATGTTCCGTGTTTTTCCTCATTATTTTAAAATTTGAATTTCCTACTTTAATTCCTCTCAAAAAATATTTTGACGCTCTTCTTATTATTCTAAATAGATAAATTAAATCTATTATCTCAATGGTTATGCTTATGATTTATGGTTTGAGATGGTGTGCGTTATGTATCATATTATGTATTGATGGTTAGGCGTAACATTTAAAATAATAAAACACTAAACAACATTATAAATTGTATTCTTAATTAATATGTCAACTGATTCATCCCAGTAATCTCAACGTCATTCTATTTATTCTATTCACAAGTGTTTGTATGGTTCTTGAAAGATCAAAAGCAAAATAGAGAAAAACATGTGAGTGGGAGGATTTCTTTTTAATACCTTCAGGGCTTTAATGTTCTCTCTTGCAAACAAAGACATTCTTTACTAATTGCTTTATTACGGAATAGTGCGTTACTTGTAAAATATAAAATAAGTAACAACTTTGGAATAAATAAATGTGTTCTTTGTCCATATCAATGAATCGAATTGGATTAAATCATAACGTACAAAACTACAAACTAAAGGCACAGCATCCTCAAAATAGCTGCACCCCAAACCACTAGATTCAGAATAAAGCGATTATCATCTATAGCACATTCCTAGTTACCATTTTAGAAATCGTTTTGGCTACAGTGTTCCTTTCGGAGAGGACAAGGTCTCACCAGGCATTGTTGGTCATTTTATGCGCTATAAGTATATTTTAATGCATTAAAAATAATAGATGTTTTTAGAAATACGATGTTACGATAAGAAAATCTTACGTTTTATCGACCTAGTGAAAAATCTGATGTACTCTAATTGTTGATTAAATATTCAATAAATTTAACTACTCATCATGGTAAAAATAACAGATGGATGTTAGTAGTTAAGAAGGACTCCTGGATTACTAGAAAATACTTGTTACAAAATCAATATTTAGTAGTTAAAACGAGGCCATGAAATAAATAACAGGAATGACGAATATTCTCTGAATTTTGAAAAGTTTCGCTTTATATGAAGGTTGGGGCATACGTCATGGCAAATATTTTTGTGAGAATACGAGCACGGATGGAAAAAAGTGAAATATACACATTTAAGAACAAAGTATATACTAAGTGAATGAACATTTAACAACGCACCAAAACGTTGTTTCTCATATTTATTAAGGTATTTTAAATGACAGTACCGGTTTCATCAAAGCATTTTATATGTACGAGTTTTATCATAGACAACTGATTTCACCTTGTTCTTTGTGCTAGTAGATAGACTCACAGAGCCATTTGTGTATCTCTGTGGTTTTGAACAATCCCTACTGCAGCATTTCTTTCACACTACAAATAACATTGTTTCGATAACATTTATTTTAGAAAAATATAGACGCCATTACTTCTTCCCCAACCCTTATAGTGTGATGCAAGCGAATAACAATAAATGAACGCGTCGGTACCTTTGTTGTCGCGTGTCAGCTGGAGCTGACGATGGGCCACGTGCGGACGGTGTTCGACACGGAGTTCCGGGTGCCGCAGTCGTTCTTCTCGTCGCTGCACTCGTCGCACCACCGCCACCGCCACCACCACGGCGGCTCGGCGGCCGCCGCCGCGCCCGGCTCGTGCTCGGGCAAGGGCAGCCAGCAGAAGTTCGAGTCCACCTACTTCACCTTCGGCGGATTCGACTGGAACGTCTCCGTCCTGCCGCACGGCACCAAGGAACTAGGTGAGCCCCCGCCACGGCGGCCGTGACGCAGAGAGCGCGTTCTGAAAGGGGCCGAGCGCCGCGGAAACGTCTCTCTCAGCCGACGAGCCTTCCCTGGGCGGCGTCCGCGCTTCGCCCCGTCGCTCACCCGACATGTGCCAGGGGTATGCGTAAGTCTTTTCCGGTTTCACTAAGTGATGGCTCCTGCTAACAGTACGCAGCGTATGCATTTGTCACTGCGTCAGTTTGTCCCTCTCACATTAACCTACCGATACACACGAGTTCAATCCGCCAAACACTAGTGTCTGCGTTGTATCGTTCAGTGATCATGTCGACGTTTGAGCCTGAAAAAGAACATTTGGGCGGCCACAGCGTTTTTTATTTAATTAAAAGAAACACGCTGTGTAAAATCGTAGTTTGCAGGTAGAAACATATGGTAAACACACCAGCTATTAGAACATGTGAGATATGGTTTTGACGTGATGACTCCAATGTCAAAGACAGTGCGCGCTCTGGTAGACCACAAAAGTGCTAATTATAGGAGTTATTGGATGATGATCCAACTCGAACTCAATATCAATTGAGGAAAGCATTAAATTTGTAACAATAAACAATCAGCAAACATTTACGAGCTAAGGGGAAGATCAGTTAACTCGGTAAATTATCCCATGTGATTTTAATGAACGGAAAATGCACGACAATGCGCCGTCTCACGCAGCAAAACCACTGAAAGACGCCTTGAAATCGCTTGGATGGGACATCCTTCCGCATCAGCCGCACTCACCCAACCTAGCGCCATCTTACTGTTACCTCTTCGCATCAACGGGGCACGCGCTCGCCGAGCAGCACTTCAGCAATTTCGAGGAAATTGAAAAATGGCTCGACGAATGGTTTGCCGCATAAGACAAGCAGTTTTTCTAGCATGGTATTCATAACTTACCTGAAAGATGGATAAAGTGTGTTGAATCCTATGGTCAATATTTTGAATAAGTAAAAAATGAATTTCTCCGAAATAATGCGTGCTTTTTTACCACAAAAAAACCGGCAAAAACTTATGCAGACACCTGGTATCTTCCTCGATGCTTACGTTTCGGTCAGTAGAAGAATTGCCAATCTATCCGCCTTCAGCGTGTCCGAGATGTCCTTGGGGTCGAGTCCCAATAGCACTGATTGTTCGACCGTAACTTCATACATTCCATACCACCTACTTTCGATGACTGTCTGGAGGAGAATTTTAGCGGTTGAATGCTCTGATGGGTAGTTTTCTGTGATTTCTCCGACTCTGAAAATGCTCGTATCAATGCTCCGAAAGCACTGGAACAGTACCTTAACGCACGGACCACAGACCGCGCGAAATCTTAATTTTCGTATCTTTGTCCCCCTCTACAGACACATACACTTGTACACGTAAGCCTCCGCGGTTAGAGTTCATGACTTCTTGGCTGTCCGGGTCACGCCGCACCTTGGTGAAGGCTGCGACATGACAGGCGAAACGTCGGCCTCTCAGCCAACGACGCGGCGTCACCCGGACAGCCAAGAAGTTACATACTTACTCTTACACTGCCACCCTTGTCTGTATCCCAGTCGGGGCTTAAAGCTTGGCCCGGTGTCACTCCCTGAAATACCTGGGGAGTGATGGCCATGCAAGCCAACTTGCATCGGGCGGTGTCGTATCTCGGGTGCCAATAGGTGAAGAAAACGGCCACTTCTCGGGATATACGTACTACACTTACGTAACTAAAGACAATAGAAGTTGTCGCACCAGAAATCATTAAATACTTAGTCATTCAATATATGCTTGCGATCCGGGGCAACTAGTTGTGTAGCGCTTAGGTCGCTTGGCTTCCACTGCTGGGACCGTAGTTCAAATTCAGATGGTGAGTGTGAGATTTGTTGTGAATAAAACGAGTTCTCGAGGTTTTTCCATTTCCCCTGCTTCTCATTCTGTCCCTGATCATCATTCATGTTACTTTGTAATGAAATCTTTGATAGATTGCAGATATGGTCATAAGACATTTCTTAGGCATCGGCATCTTTACAAATAAGGCGTCTTAATTCAACTGTTGCACTCCAGACATCTCACAGTAAAATCTGTCCCACTCATTTCAGTAGATTCTGCCGAATCTACGGTATTCCGCGATGAAAGACTCCTCAAACACAGATTGTGACTTCCCAGATACCCTGATCTTACGGACTGTGACTTTTCTGCGAGTATACTTGATTAAGGGTAGCCAAATTTCTTGCACCCAGGGGATGCCATTACAAGTCGCATTGCTGCCATTTAACATGAATGTGGCAAATAACAAGCGAGAAGAAAACCTGCTCATTTGGGTTCACGCGAGTGCTCCTTGCGGGAAGCGATCAGAATCCCCAGATACAGAGGGCTGAATGATTGATAGATTAGTGATTCTAAGCGACTGCTAATTTCGTAAGTCCCGTAAGTGTGGTGTATGTTTTATCGCTAGAGTTGGATGTGGTCTTCCGCCGCTGGATAGCGAGATGCGGCACCGACCTACCCGTCGGCTTGAGGATTTTTCCCAAAACGGGTATCTTCCACCACCGCGATCCATTGGTCTCCCGACCGGTTTCCCGGCATGTGTGGTCGTGAAGTGCATGTAAGTGTATGTGAAAGTGAGATGAAGACAGGAAAGGAAGGGGAAGGAAAGATCGCACATAGGCCGTTGCCCGTTTATTTGGTAACTGCTCCAGCATTCGCTTGGTATGATGAGAGAAACCATGGAAAACTACCAATCGGACCAGCCGGCAGCTAGAATTCTCCTCCAGACAGCGCGTCGGGACTCGAACAATAGGCCCTCCTGGTCAGAGGCCCTGCAGTGAAATCAATTGGTGCCCTAATCGACTTAAGCTGCTTGAATGGAAGATATCACTTCATTATCTCTTTCTACGTTTCGGCCAATCAGCAAACGGGAGTAAGTAAAGTTGATAATGATTTAAAGCATTTCTTCGAGTTTCGAATATATTTATATCGGACTGGGATAAATTGTTGATTCCTTCCAAAATTCTAACCATCCTTATAACTGTATATTAAATTGTGTAAAAGGCATTGCAAAATAATGCACTATCTCTATCAAATGCTAGCAGCGATACTTCGGAGGCTGAGAGAGATTTCTGCGGCGGCTGGCGCCTTATAAAACGCCCCCATATAAAATGATTTGTGTAAAGAAGGATACCCCTGCCCTGTACGTGTCAATAAATGAAATGTATATTAAATTACTGAGATTCGATGCCGGTTTGTGCATAATGAAGTTTAGAGTACACATTTGATAATTTCTCACAATAAGCCTGACAGATGTTCTCGAGTTAAAAATAGAGAATTTTCTTTGAAAATGTATGTAGGCAATGCGAAAGAATTATAAAGAAGCCAATTATCTTGATTATAAGCCAATTACAATCATATACACGTAAAAATCTTTCTGGGTGCAGATACCACTTCTTCCTGAATCTCCATAATCACACGGCACTGGATTGCGAGTAACAGCAGATTTTCTGTTACTGCAAATTCCAAGAACGCCCACATTTCATATTTTTTTACTATTTAGAAGGAATAATCGCTACTTAGAATTTGATGTCTGGCGAGGGAAACACAAATCAAAAATTCAAAACTGTGAAATTGTAAAATGTTTAATTATGTTGTGACCGTTTGTGAGATATTTTTGACATCATTGGCATTACTAGTATACACTTGTGATTCTGAAGCTCTTTTCGGATCATCCTATATATTCTAGATAATATTAGTAAAATGAGTATGAAATAGGTAGCGAATTTTATTTTAAGAAAATTGTTGCCTAATGAAAAATTCTTCTTGGAGTTTGAATATCTATCAAAGAGAAAAGGAACGTATTTCCTCTGAATTATTGTTACACAAAACAAAAATATTTAAACTTATTTAATATAACTCGTTAATTCGAGGAAACTGGTAAAAACTGTCTCTTCAGTAACCGTGTAAGAGAAAGTACAATATGGCGATCTCGTTATAACTGTTCTTCCCATTTTCTAATAATCAAGTAACTATTATGAAAGACGAAAGAAGCAACATTGACAAATTAAGAAACCATTCCTGACGACACTAATATCCCTTATCTTCATTTTAAAGACTAAATTTTATCGTTTCGATCTGAAGACTCCCCACAATCATGTATTGCAAATTTGGTTGTTAAAACGTGTAGAAAATCTTAGTGAACCCGTATGCAATTCGGAAACATTTTGAAAGAAATCAATAAAGTTATTTTGTCCCTACAGCTCAGTATGGCACAAAAATGATCTGATAACCGCAGTAGATAAACGAAGAAAGAAAATTCCCCCACAAACCCTGCCTTTTTTCTCCGCGAGGCCGTTTTAAGGAACCCGAGCAAGCTGTTGCGAAGTGGCTAAAAAGGCGACGCGCGGCGCTTGCGGAGACGTGGCGTGCAGAACGCAACGGCGCCGCCGCTTCCTCGGAGGACGTCAGCGCTATCTTAATTTCATCGAGGTTTTCTGCTTCATTATCGCGCCCCCTTTGCCAAGCTCTGGTGCTTAAGCTTCGGAGTTTTATTAAACGGCGCAGCGCTCGGTGCTGGACAAAATCTTGGAAGTTGTAAAAATTAATAACTGTAGTTTTAAATAAATAAATAAATATGTAAATATATAAATGAATAATAGATTGAAATAATAATATTAATAATAACAATAATAATAAAATTAAGTTGTATAATTATAATAATGTTTATATAATTGGATGCGCTACAGAATAGTAGAAAATATAGTTCAAATGAATATACACGTTAATGATTGTAATAATTAATAATAATGTAATATATTAATATATAATTATTTTTTAAATAGTAAAATATAATAATATGTACATCAAAAAATAAATAATAACAATAATATTCTTGTGGCCTGCATCAACCAAAATGCTGTTGAACAAAGCCCCTCAAAACACTTTCTTACAAAAAAGTAGCATTCACACTGCAGAAGACCAACAAAATAAACAGTCTTCTCAGACCTTTAAGTTGCATTGCAATAACCTATTTGTATAGGACATACACAGTACAATAGTTATTTTTATACCACGAATATCACAAAGTTACAGTTTATAACGCAACAGTGAATAGCAAATAGTTATTGACGGCCTCTTTCTTGGAGCCTTGCTGTTAGGCGACGGAGGCTGTTGCAAGGGGTGATTAACTTAGTATGCCCATTTAATAAGAATGAGCACTGTGAGGATAGACGAAATAACATTATCAAGTATTTGCATTTTAGTGGAAATGAATCTGCTTCATTTATTTGTATTTTTTCGAGTTTCTGAATTTGTAATGAAACCATTGGTACCTCTCACATGGTCTTAGATTTTTTCTCAATTTCTGCGTGCATACAAAATTATTAATATGTAATATAATAATTAATATTAATAAAAATTATAATAATTGTTATACTCTTATACAAAGAGACTCAAGTTTTGCCAAAAGTTCATTGTTACCGTAATAATGCGGAAAGTTTTTTGGGAACTTCGCGAAACCTCGACGGCTTCAAATGTTTCAACAATTTTCTATTCTAATGTTTGCACCACAACATTGCATAGGTTCAATTATCATTAAAATCACTAAAATTTTGAGAATTGCAAAGATCAGCTTCCTTTTCCAAGCGTCGAGTGTTGTTCGCACGCAAAGAGCCGGGTGGTGGGGTGGGCAAGTTCGTTGCACCTGGAATCTATTTGCTCGTGGAATGTGTCTGTATTCGAATTTTCGCGGGTTGGACACTCTTTTATGGGTTCAACTACTACTACTACTACATCTCGTAACCGTTACAAATAATACGAGAAAGTATGTGTTTTGTAGCACCATTAGTTCGTTTTTTTCTTGTTCCACGAGTACTTTTTTAATCCGAGTGAATCATCATCAAAAAAGGAAGGATTAGAAGTCACTATGGACTATGACTCAGTCCCTTACGAGAAAGTCTCATGCAAGGGGCAACAGTGTGACAGCATCTTGAGAGGCCGTCTGAGCCAGTGCGTAGGCTAGTATTTTACAAACAGGGTGTCGCGGTGAGACGCCTGAAGGTTTACGTGTTGTTTAATACTGCCCGACATATTAATTTCTCTAAAGGTGAACAATGGTCATGAAAGACGAAAGTGGCTTGACACCCTTGCGCTGTCAGTTAGTTCTGTGTCTTTGGTAGAGCGTACACTTCGACCTGGTAATGTATTTTATTCTCTTCCAAACGTGGAAGAAATATGCAAGATTCGACTAACGCATGTGAGCAAGTGAGCATACGATGCAAACTACTTATTGCTTATTTCATTCATCTTACAATTTTACACATGGATTTTATAGAGCTCATAAAAATGAAAAATAATACTGAAAATGTGTTTTTGTTTTATTCTTCTCGTGATGGGTGCATACGTATCCTACTAAGGGGTGATACTTTCATTTTAGGGACTTAATGACTCAGGAGGGAAAATGGTGTCCATATGTTGAGTTTTGGAAACGCTGGTTTAAGCTGTCTATTAAGTAAAAGTCAGTTCAGTTCAGTTTTTATTTTATGCTGCGAAACTGGGTCCAACACGCCTCCTCTTCCGTTTGATCTCGTAAATTTTACAACGCTACTTTGCCGCCTTGCGGAGAAAGAACGTATCACTCGGGTGACAAAACTGGCGATATGAATTTAGCTAGAGGCTTCTTTTAGGATTGAAGTTTTTTTACATGCAGTAAATCTACAACATGGAACCGCTGGATTTACTTCCTCTCTGAAGAAGGGAGTGCGAAATTTGATTCGCCCTTAAAACGCGATCTTCGAGATCGCAGATTTTTCCGACTTTAAACCTGTCAAGTACAATCCAATACAGTAACCGTTTTACCAACGCAGTCACTTTTTTGGTTGTTTTTTTGTTTGTTGTTGTTGTCGTAGTTGTTGCGAAAGTTACGCGCGAGCACGACGGTGAAACTGTATTCCAAAGCCCGTCTACGCCGACCCCTTTCGAGAATGTAGCACGCGAACGTAGCAGAGCAATATCCCGTAAGACAGACTACCCAATCTTCGTTTCATCTCGGTTTTAATCTAGTAATTAGAACCGTTAGGGCGGAGTCTCAGAGAGTCTTGCGACGCTCTGGAGACCGCAATTTCCTCAGCAATTAACGTAAAGCTGCCTCGACAAGGTGCGCGTAAAATTATGTAATTATTTCGTATTGTTCCTTGGACCATTTGGTTCGCAGCTGCAGTCGCCCGCTGCAACGAAAGTTCTATGCGAGGAAAATATAGATGGCCGACGCAGTGTTTTCTGCTTTGCAAGAGGCATTTCATTCTGTCAGTTGGAGAGTGGAGCAAAATTAGTGCCTCTTCGTTCTGCAAGTCGCGTGGTGCTCTACAAGTTCTTGCGCCCAGCGGTAGAAGTAAAGCCAAGGGAACATCAAGAGAGAAATACATTTTCTCGTCAAAAACTCCCTAAGATTTTCTTTATTTTTTTCTTATGTATTGGTATATTTAAATAATCAGTTGTGTATTTTCATATTTAATAAGCCCGTAATTGCTTATACAATTGTAGTATTTCATTGAATGACATTTGAAAAATGCTCACATCTCCGTTACATAAACAACTGCTAGCGTTACTACAGAACAAGTGCTGAAATATGAGTGAATCGCAGGACAAGAGGTTGATCATAAACCTGCTACACTTCTAACTAATACGAAAAATATGTTTCCTTTTTGTTCATTTTGGAACGTGAAAGGTAGCTTACCTGAATTATTACCGAGTCTAGTGCAATTTTTATGTGAATTTGTTTTCAGAACTAAAATACCAATCAAATTGAAAAACCTACCTTTTTTATTTAAGCATTTTTAGAAAGTTTGAAGAACACTCAATATCAATATATTCAATTTTAGGGATTATGAAAAATGTGCTCCGTCAAATTAATTAGTTAATTGAATTTGAAAACAATGATATGTAGATTTTATTTGCACTTTACGTTTTAAATGAATCCTTTCAAGTTTTTCATTTAACGTTCTAATTTCGTAACTTCTTTTATATTCATAGGGTAGAAAACTATGATTGTCTATAACTGAAAAGACCATTGACTTCAAAAATTATATTATTTCCAATTATTCGCAATGTTTGTCTTCCTTCCATTGGTTATAATATATAACTTTATCTGTGTGAAAATTCTGTGTTAAATAGTTAAAATAATTTACCTTATCCAAAAGTGCTACCAATTTTGATAGATTTAATAGATAATTTACTGGAGATCGAGGCAGAAAAACAAAGGATCTTGAAACAAGTGCAGTTATGTTGAATTTCCAATACAGTTCACAGTGGTAAGAAAAATCTCGCTATTCCTGGAATGGTAGAATAGATTCCCCTGCAATTGCTTTGTAGTGTTAAATTGTTTGTGCTCTCGCAAAAGGCTGTTAGTGTCAAAGGTGTAGAGGATCCCTACTTGCGTGAAATGTTATTCAACATCCCTGCAGTCGGTGTTTAGAATAGGAAGTAAAGTGGAGTTTTATAGACAAATTTTATACCCAGTATTTATTGTACCATTACCAAATTCAGTTGCAGCGTTACACAAAGTTTGATTTATTAAGCAAATATGATTTGTTCTGTCAAACTAGTAGTACATGTATATTATAAAGGTCCCTATGGACGATAAAGAATCGTTTGTGGATTAGAACAATGTAAGTTCAACTTCCCACATCAATATCGGGTGTTTCAACACCAATTTTTAAATAACACGTAATCTAAAGTGAAAGACTTTTAGAGTTTCTTCTAATGTCAAAAATATATAATATAATTAGATTCAGAACATTGTTCTAGACGAGAAGAGTCAATATAACCGTACCCTGAAGTTTAAAGATTCTGTGTCCAAAAAATTAGTTCTAGTTCCAAAATAAAAGTAAACTTATTTCTAGTCCCAAAAAATTGTTAAAAATATTTTACCAATACGTGCATTTAAATAAACTCGCCTACTACACTATTAGCGCGGCAGAACAATCAAAATATATTTATTTCTTGTAGAGAAGATGGTGCAAGAAAGGAGCAGGTTTTATGTGCCTCACTGACGACACAACGTTTAAGTGTTATGGAGTTGTATATACATTTTCGTGAGTCAGTCTTAAATAAGTACAGAGTTTTACAATAGAATGAATTGGCATAAACTTGCGCCATCTTCACTTATTAAGCATAGAATAAGTGCTTTGTTTTGTATGATAATGCACAGTGCCCTAATTTGTATTGTGTGACCAATTCCCTAAACATGTCAACTACCATCAGAAACAATTTTCCACAATCCTTTCTAATCTCATCCAATCCAAGTTGGAGCTCTCTCAAATATTTTTATGTGGTGCATTTTACACTCAATCATATTTTAAAATGTAGTCACACATGCTCATTCTGTTGATGATTTTGTGACCAATGCAGCAAAATGTCAAGCGTCACACTTGAAATTATTTTTTATGTTTAGACTTGTTCATATTCGTAATTGAAAGTTCAGCATTACATGAAGTTCAATAATTTCAAAGTTTTTTATGTTTCTTTGCCATGACATTTTTGCTTCATTGCTACTAAATAATTTTACATTCTGCATAAGTGTTAATGTACATGACAAACCTTGCTTAAAAGTTAAGTTGTACCCGTATGACATTTACTCTTCATAGCGTATTGTAGAAGTGCTTGTTGACTTCTTATGTTCAAGTAGCGCTTCTTACAAAAGGTAGAGCTTCTTAAATGCGAGATTGAGTTGAAGAAACACCTTTGCATAATTTACATATTAAATCATTCCGTAAGTTCCTATATTACACAATTAACTATTTTGGAATAAAGCAGAATATACAAGTTTGTAATTACTGATGTATAGATCATCAATGTTCAGAAAACGTTTAAAAATTGAAAGGCAAAAATTGCCACGAAAATTATACATACAAATCCATTCACTCAAAATCATTTAAATTATTTTTCATATTACAATTTTTCATTGAAAATTACAATATTTCAGAATATTGCACATTCACTATCGCGGATCTGTCTTCATTGAATGTCCCTTCCGAATAAAAATTATCTTTACGACTTTAGTCTTGGCATCATCCACAATATCGAAATTTTGAACTAGTAATTTCAAGTTTATAGATTAGGTAGTAAATTAAAAATTAAAAATAATAATAATAATAAATTTGGGAAAACAACTATTTTTAATTGGTTAATGCATTTTTTCATTATTTGTATTTCCAACAATTGTTTAAAAACTAGATTACTTAATCAAAAACTGCCTCAGTTATCGTTTATGAGCCATTATAAATTTGTTATAAATTTAACAAAAATTGATAAACCTTATTAGAAAAATAACCACAAATTTTTATCAGAGTTAGAAAGAGAATTGAGAATTTAATATTTTGACACGAAAGTTATGCATTTTTAAGTAGATTCTTGGGCATTATCCTTAAAATTATTTCTAGTCCAAAAGTGACTGTCCATAAGGAAGTTTCAAACGGACTAAAAAATCTTTCAAAAAATAACTTTTCTTTTCACGGTGCTTTTTGTCCAAAGTAATACGAGTAGTAATAGAAGTCAGTTTGGACTTGTTTGGAAATGTTTTGGACATGTTCGTAAAAATCTTATTAAAAACCATTACCTATTCGAACAAACTGAAAAATAAAATGAAAATATATTAGACATCTCTTAAAGCACACTTGTTTCACAGATAATATAATCTTCATCTTTTTATCTTCTCTTCTTTCTTCATGTTCGATTTTTTTGCTTACTGTTATTTTTCATAATCGTCGACTTCTTGATCTTCCTTATTCAATATGTTTTGCTATTTCTTCTTCTTTCTTTGCTTTTCGTTATTATTTCAATTTGTTATTCCTCCTTTCTCTTTCTTATTCTTTCAGATTTATATTTTGTTACTTTTACACCTTTTTTTGTCCGTCTTTCATCTATTGCTTGTGTCATCTCCTCTTCCTTTTCTCATCTTCATGTTCTTCTGTAACTTGCTCTTCTTCTTTTCTTTTTATCCTCTTCTTCTTCTTCCTCTGTAATGCATTTCGCACACAACCCTTCTTCACGTTCTGGCTGCATTCAACAACACCCACAGCATTTAAGAAGCCTTCCCGTAGCGTAGCATAGTGTAGGGTGTGTGTGTGTGTGTGCGTGTGAGTGTGTGGCCCGCTTGTAACTGGCCGCTGTGGCGGGCGCGCAGATCCGGAGGAGCTGCTGCTGCTGGCGGACGGGCGCGGCGCGGGGGCCGCCGGCCGGGCGGCGTGGGACAGCCGAGGGCGCGGCGGGCGCCCGCCTGTTGCAGGCAGCGGCGGCGGCGCCGGCGCCGAGAGCCGCATCTCCGTCTACCTCAACCGGCTGACGGGCTTCGACCACCAGTGCCGCGTGCGCTACAACGTGGTGCTGGGCGAGGGCGAGCGCCGCCTGGACTCGGGCATCGTCGACGACATCAGCGACAGCGACGGCAAGGGCTACGGCTGGCACCCGCGCGTGCGCTTCTCCGACCTCGTCTACAAGGTACGCCGCAGTGCCTCTGACTGCGCTTCTCCTCCCGACGGTGGCGGGGTTTTAGACACTAGCCACTTAGCTAGGTCGAATTCCGCCGCTGTCTGGAGGAGAATGCTAGCTGCCGGCTGCTCCGATTGGTAGTTTTCGATGGTTTCTCTGATCATACCAAGCAAATGCCGGAGCAGTTACCAAACAAACGGGCAACGGCCCATGTGCGATCTCTCCTTCCCCTTCCATTCTCCGATCAACACCAGTAGTTTTCCTTGCTTTCTCCGATCAACACCGAATGCCGGAGCAGCAACCTAACACACGGGCCACGAAGAGTGCGCGATCTTTCCTTTCTCATCCTCGTTCTATCCTCACCCCTTACTTACACATTCTTACTCTTACATGCACTACACTACTGCACAATCCGGGAGACTAATGTGGTGCTTAGAGATTGTCCTGACTCGGGTGGTGTCTCACTGGTAGCAACCACCAACCACCTCGGAGGGGAAAACCCGGCAAACCGACAGGTAGGTCGGCGCCGTATATCGTCACGCAGGTAATCACCAACTCGCGCGATAAAACTCTCAGGATTCACTTCACTCACAGGATTAAATGACCTTCGGAGTTGATGCGGAGGGAATCTCTAATCAATCAATTAAATGAGGCAGTTCGGGCCGACAACTGCTGACACGGCAGAGTCTGTCTCTGTCGCAAGGACATTGCATGTGGAATAGCTGAGATACTTCAGGGTAGAAGCCGTTGACAGCGCAGTGTTCGAGACCTGGAAGTACAAGAGTTCGAGTCCCGACGGTGGCGAATTTTCAACACATCTTCCAAGATAGGTCGAATTCAGCCACTGCTTCGAGGAGAATTCTATAGGACGGCTGTTCTGATCTGTATGATTGCGTAGTCACTTCCGCAGCCGGATTTTGTATTTTCTAGGCTATCCGGAACGAGCCGCCTCTCTTTCATTGTAGCTGGCATTGTGTCATATTGCAATATATTGTGGCATAATGGGACTTATCGTGGCAGACTACCCCAGTACTCTCTGAGGAAGGCCACAATATGTTGGCCGAAACGTCAGTCGTCAGAGACGCGGCTCGTCCCGGATAGCCAAGACAACCGTTCTGATTTGTAGTTCAATGATTTCTCCGATCAATACCAGGAAAATACCCGTGCTTAACAAACGGGTCACGGACAGCACGCGATTCTTCTTACCACATCCGTGCTCCATCATCTCCCTTTACACAAACGCACTTACACATGCATCCACCACCACGGTGATAGGAGACAAGGTAATATCTCAGTGTGAATCCCGGCTGGGGGAGATACGGGAAAACTCCGGTGATAGGAGACAAGGTAATATCTCAGTGTGAATCCCGGCTGGGGGAGATATGGGAAAACTCCGGTGATAGGAGACAAGGTAATATCTCAGGGTGAATCCCGGCTGGGGGAGATACGGGAAAACTCCGGTGATAGGAGACAAGGTAATATCTCAGTGTGAATCCCGGCTGGGGGAGATACGGGAAAACTCCGGTGATGGGAGACAAGGTAATATCTCAGTGTGAATCCCGGCTGGGGGAGATACGGGAAAACTCCGGTGATAGGAGACAAGGTAATATCTCAGTGTGAATCCCGGCTGGGGGAGATACGGGAAAACTCCGGTGATAGGAGACAAGGTAATATCTCAGTGTGAATCCCGGCTGGGGGAGATACGGGAAAACTCCGGTGATAGGAGACAAGGTAATATCTCAGTGTGAATCCCGGCTGGGGGAGATACGGGAAAACTCCGGTGATAGGATTCAAGGTAATATCTCAGTGTGAATCCCGGCTGGGGGAGATACGGGAAAACTCCGGTGATAGGAGACAAGGTAATATCTCAGTGTGAATCCCGGCTGGGGGAGATACGGGAAAACTCCGACATGCCGACGAGTTAGTCGACGCCACATCTCAAGTTCTGGTGGAAGAGAAATATCCCTACCTGCCGTCGCTAACGTGGCATGCCCGGAAGTACAAAAGAATCAACGGGTGCACAAGAAGTTGTTTCTTTGCATTGGATTTGAACTTGGTTAACTTGGTTTAAAATAAATTGTCACTGGCAATTCAAAAAGGGACTGGAAATAATTACAAATGTTTCATTAATAATAAGGTTTCATAGAACTAGTACCGAGAATTACATTTCGTGTAAACGTTCAATGGAAAAATTAACAGTATGACAAATAATAGTAAAGTTAATTGCTTTTATTCTGAATTATTCTTACAAAAATTAATTAATAAATTTTCTAGTACGTAAATTACAAACAATTAGGTTGGTTTGGTCACTTATATCGTAAACAATTAATCGTATACCCAAACAAATATATACTTCGACTCCACATGGCAGAAGAAAATGGGAAGAACAAAAAATACATGGAATCAGGAAATTTGTAAATTGCTGGGGGGATGAAAGAAAGGGCTCCTGTGATAGAGAAAAATGGAAAAATTATTAAAATTAGTGTCCATAGAAAATGTAATGTTTCAGCTATGTTACCCATTGAAAGAACAGAAAAATGATTAATTTCATTGTATACCGGTTAAATGAATGAATTATTCTTGCAGATCAAAAATTAATTTTAATATAATTTAAATATATATTTTAAAATATTTCCCAGCTTCGGTGTTCCTTTTGGTTAGTTCAGGCGAATGACCTTTGTCTTTATCACCACTACAATCAAAATAGGATGACAGAGAAAACACAATTTGATATAGTAATAAATATTAGCTAAGATATTCTTTCACGACTTTCTTTGGTCATAGATACAAATTTCCATCATTAATTCCCATCAACACACTCAACATATTAACAAAATGCTTCGGCATGTGATCTGATCCACTGTTCCGTGTTAATAGGTGAGCTTAAATGATTAATGTAATGGTAATTACCAATCAGAATTGGCATTATGCAGGTTTGAGTAATTTCAATTATTTCTGAATTCCATATGTAATGTAATCAATCGAATGCAATTGAAATGGATACCGTGTGTTTGACAGAGCTTTTTGTACGCGTGCATGCCATAGACTAATTGAAAATATTTTTGTTTATGCCCTCATTGCTGTACATTGAGTTGTGTATGCCGAAATGTGTAGAACATTATGAACTCATTATACATTTATACACATGTATTTTGTGTTAATATACAATATATAAACAAATGTTTGCAAAGTGCATGGAAAAGAAAAGTAAATAAGAATCACTGGAGCCCAGTTACACGAACAAGATATTCAAATATTGTCAAGGTTAGATAATCATATTGCAATGGTTACAGAATAAAATTATACAACACATGGGCTGAACGGACGACATCAGTGAAATAAAGGGTGTTAATACTCACGGAGATATAGAGCTCAATATTTTGCGTTTATCAACGCATCCTATATTACTATTGTCTGATGGAGACACAATTCTGCGGTTTTACTTTGTTCTTTCAAGTGAGTGCTAATATTACAATTAGAACGCGTCAATAGTATTGTATTAAAAGAGCGTATTGAAAGTGTGTGGGGGGATCAAGTAAGTTACGGTCAGCCGTTATCTACCGACATAAAATGTGGCAAAAAACATGAATTGCCTCTATTTAGCTGTCATGGACTCATTGTGACTGTTACTCTCTCCTTCCTCTCTCTCTTTCTCTTTTTCTCTCTCCCTCCCTCTCTGTGTCTCCACTGCCATATCTCTCTCTGCCTCTCTCTCTTTCTCTCTCTCTGTCTGTCTCTCCCTGTCCGACTCTCTCCCTGTGCCCCAACCTCTGCCTGTCTGTATAGTAGCTGTGTGTGCCTTGTTGGTTGGCGTGCGTTATCCGCGCGTGTGTGTGGGTGCGGCGCAGGGCGTGGTGCGCGTGCACCTGGAGATGCTGCTGGCGAACACGCTGAGCGAGCTGTGCCTGGGCACGACGGCGGGGCCCGGCGCGTCGCCCGTGGGCGTGGCGGGGGTGATGCCGTCGGTGGGGGCGGCGGCGGCGGCCGCGGGCAGCGCCGCCCCCGCGCAGTGCTACGACCGCGACAAGCAGGCGTGGACGCTGCGCTCCGACTGCCACTCCGACACCGTGCGCCTGCACATGGTCTACAAGGACATCCACAACGTGCCACGCAACCACCTGCGGTGAGTGCTACAGCTAACCTAGCGACTAGCCACGGGAATAAATCGGTTATAGCTAAACTTTTATTATTACTCTGCCCACTGTGTAAATTCTCATCTTTCGGCTAAGGACGGGGATACATCGGTTATATTAAAACTTTTTGTAGATTCTCACCTTTCAGCTAGCTACGGTTGTATTTCAATTTCACTTATGTCTGTACACTTCTTGAAAATTCTCACACAATACATGGCCATCGGGTTTAAATGACGGTCTTCAAATTGAAAGAACTAAATTTCAAGACAGTCTTGCATTTCTTTATTTAAATAAGTATCAGTTCTAAAAATAATGTTTCGCACAATTATAAAATTTTCCCCAGTTCAAACGAGTTGCAAATTGCACGATGCTATCGGCTTGTACCCGATCGACGCTGTCTCGTGCCCGACGACGTCGCAGTGGGAGCTAGTGCTATTTTGTCGCGCACTACTCTTATGCAGCATCGACAGCGTTCAGTGCTACATCTCCCCGAGAGATGGTTCTATCCTGTTGTTGATTTTTTTAAAGGTCTCTTTTGAATGGTCCGTGTTCGGCCGCCTTCTTCTTCCTCATCAGTCTGTCCAACCTATGTATCGAATCTGAGTTGGATTTAAGAGCGCTGGCTTCCGCGGCCGGAGTCAGAATCTACCTGGCGATCCGAAAGACGCCGCGTTCTAGGCGCTAACGCTGACACCGACGTCTCCCGGACAGCCAAGTAGCTACTGAGTCTTATTTGTCTGCAGTGCCTATCTTTCAGGTAATTGGTGAATATTCGTCACATAACGCGGCTTTCCCCGATTTCTGGGCGTCATTGTACCGTATTTGTTAAGTCGGATATGGGGACTCCCAGCCTCTTACATAACTCCGATAGCGGAGTTAACGTCACCACATTTTCTACGGAGGAGTTTTCCGGATTCGTGCGTGTATTTCTAATATTCCCCAGTCCAAAAGAGTTGCAAACTACACGATGCTATCGTTGAACATCTTGTGCCCATCGTTCGCGCCTCAACGGATCGCCATATCATAGTGAAAGTATTAATATCTACATTGTTTTCTCGACCTAACGATAAATAAATTACACATTTTGGACAAATGTCGACCGATTTCTATATGTATCCCGGTTGCTTGTTGGCGAGAAAAAGATAAAAATATAATTCTTTAATAGGGGTGGATCCAGAATATATTTTAGTAAAGGTAATTAACAGTTCGGTTCCCCATAAGTTTATTCAAGTAAAATCACAGCTCTTGCTGCAGTAAATTTCTTCTTGAAATGACGTCCGCTCGGACTTCATAGGAATACTTCTCTAGAACGTCACGCCATTAATATGTGACAATAATTGTTTTGAATAAATTGCGAAAAATGAGAAAAAGATTGCAACATGTATTCCCACCTCCGAATCCCTCACTGTTCTGCTTTATGTTTTACCTACCCTGAACATTTGTTCGCGAAATACAACTGAATCTTATCCAAACTTTGTTCGCAAATATATCCTCCTGTGAATAAGGGGACTGAACAATTAAATTTTTTTACCCTCCGCAATGAGGATGAAGTCCGGAGTTATCAATCGGCGTTGGTTACGAGAATAAGACATAACATAATCCGAAGAATATTTTAACTTCTTCGTCGCGAATTTCATACCTTTGATCATTCCAACTGTTTTCAATTATACTTGCCAAAGTTGTGGTGTTGGTAAGGAATAATTGTACCTGTCCTCACCGACAATTGGTGTATCAGAGTTGGAAAAATGCAGCCTTTCCTGTTTTTAGGCGGCCATTTAGCCGCTTGTAACGTGGCCGTAGGAACTCTCACAAGCGGGCACTAATTATGAGGGTATGAAGTCGTACTTTCGGCCTAAGGTAAGACATTATGACTTCAAGTAGCGAGTAAAACTCCCTAATAAGAGGGCAGGGAGCTTCACCTGATGATCGGAAGATTAAACTGAAGTAAAACGCACGATGATGATGATGATGATGATGATGATGATGATGAACAAATTCTGCTGAAATAAAGTTATGTGCTTGAGAAATATAAAGAAATAAATGTCTTCAATGCTAGCGAGGAGCATATAGATATGTGCTCTATTATCCTGATCCACAATCAACGTTTCCCTGCTTTGCAATGGTGTTATTGTACAAATGATAAATCACTATTATTATTTTTCGATGTCAAAACTACATCGAAACAATGTGTTTAAATAACGCAGTGAGTTTTTTACAATCATCTACTAGTCTCAAACTTTTCATAAGAGGTTTGATTTTAGAAACTTTAGTCTTGGATGGATTTTACTCTAAGAAAACTAAAGCTGTTGTTGTAAATCAACCCTAAAATGACTAAAAATATCATATAACGCTAAACAAAAATGTTTGCATCTAGAAACGAGGTTATTCTTCTATTTCTTAAAAACTAAAATATTCTCTCATACTTCATTTACTCGTGCACGACAGACGTAGCGTGCGTTTCCATCTTCAGTGCAGCTCCATCGAATCCGTGTCCAATCCCTTCCCTTGACCCAGCGCGATCATAAATCCGAGGTGAAAGCGAGGCACCTCGCGTTATCCATCACCCGACGCGACACGCACAGTGGTTGGAAATGGGCCTAAATGCGGCCATTTTCAAAAAGTCTATTACGATGAATGTATTACAAAATGGTCGATATGAACGAATACCAATATAAATTTTAAATGGTTGAAACTTTCAACGTGTTATGTCGAGACAATTGATCTCTAATGGTTATTTTTTGGATTTGTAATATATTGTTTGAAAGGTGTATTTGTAGTAGGTTTTAATCGATTAGAGTAGTTTAAATAATATACGGTATTAGCAAAGCATTTTACGTGTGACTTTATTATTTGAAAATCCCTAATAATAAAATTTTCCTGTATAGTAAAATGTATATTGAAATACATTATACAATGTAAACGGCATATCGAGTTAGTATTTTGATCATTAATTCTCACCACGACATTTTCTTCCTCCAGATCAGTCAGAATATCAGCTTTGCTCTTTTCGGTACGCTCATTGCGTCGTAGATTAATTGTTTGTTCTTTCCGGGCGCGTCGTGGTCGTTAGTCCAGTAAGTGTAGTGTATGTTTTTCACACGGTATCTGGTGGTGATCACCCCACCCTGGTACGATCCCGCCTAGCCTTTGCGGGGTTCTCCGTAACCAGGTATCTCCCAGCAGCGGGACACCCTCCAGCAGGGACAAGGTCTAAGCTCCCGACCGGTTACTGGGTATTTGTGGTAGTGTAAAGCATGTACGTGCAAGTAAGGGATGACGATATGACAAGGAAGAGGAAGGAAAGATTGCGCGCGGCCCTCGGCCCGTTTGTTAGGCACTACTCCGGTATTCGCCTGATGTTGACCAGAGGAGCCACAGAGAGCTACCGACCAGGGCAGCCGCAGCTGGCATTCTCCTCCAGGCAGCGGCAGAATTCGATCTGGCTAGTTTCGAAAATTCTACCCCCGTCGGGACTCAAACCTCAGGACCTCCGGGTCAGAGGCGCTGCAGTAACATCAGTTAATACCCAGAGCCGCCTAAGCCGGTCACCCAGAAGATCGTTTTTCTCCTCCGCCAGAAAAGAAATTTCCCTTCAAAACCTTTTTTTTTTCCTGCTCTCGTCTCGCGTGTTCGGCCCGGTCCCTAGCAGCGCGCATCGCCCCCGGCTGCTGAGCGCCTGCCCGTCGCATTAGCCCTCGCCCCGCGCCTTTCACCCACGTGGCCATTGTGTCGCCTCGCTCGCCCACGCGACGCGACGCGACGCGACGGCGCCGCAGGCAACACCTACGGCAGAGGGTGCGGCTGTGCTGCCGCCACCAGATCACCGGGAGCACAATGTACTTTTTCACTTGCTCGAGACCGCATACGAAGTAGAGAAAAAGTTATGAAATGCTCCCCAAAAAACGGCGAATTTTTAGCAGAAAAACTCTCTTTGAGGGTCGTAATAAAGAAAAAGTCGATAAATTCAGGTGCTAAATTTAGGGGGGGGAAACACGTGATGTAGCCAGAATCCATGTTTTGTGGGTCCTTGATATTGAAAAGTTGAATGTCTGCAAAATGTCTGACGTCCGTCCGTCTGTCCGTCTGTGGACAATGCTAGCAGCTAAACCGTTCAGCCGATTTTCTCCAAAATTGGTATTCCTTAATGGATCTGGATATTGTCGCGGCTCCTTGAAACCGACACTTTAATATTGAGGATATGTTACATGAAATCCCTGAGAAATTTTCCAAATTTTCAAAAGAATAGCTATATCGTTTTTGATTAATTTTTGCTGTTGTATAGTGTAATGCACGTTTAAGAAAATGGTGCAGTTCTCGTATTCGTTGAAAATTTTCAAATATTGTAAAGTTTTTTCGAAGTCTACCTTCAACTAAAGCATTAAAAATAGAGATTTTTCCCTTAATGAAATCTATTTCTCGAAGATAAACTTTGAAATAAGTTCACGTACAATTTTTCGAACATTTGAGTACTTTTCGGGTAATTTTGTGTGAAAATATGGGCGAGAAAGTACGTGCTGTTGTAGCCCCACTAGTTTCATGATAGGTACTGGTAGAGAAGGCTGAGGGAAAATCACATCCGTGTTTGGTGGTGCTGTGTCTCTAACTCGGAGTTCCTAGGATTTTAATTTCGACAGTGGCGGAGTTTCCACAGCTAGATACGTTCCAGCTAGATACGTAGGTCGTATTCACCCGTTGTATGGAGGGGAATTTTATCTTTCAGCTGCTCTTATCGATAGTTTTCCGTACTTTCGCCGATCACTACCACACAAATGCCTGCGCAATGCCGTAACAATCGGGCATGGACCGCGCGCGTTCTTTTTTCATCTTTGTTCCATCGTCTTTCCTTACACTCACACACACATGTACACTACACTACCACACACGCGGTAGCCTAGATGATATCCCGGCTGTGGCTGTGTCTCATTGGGGGGGGGGGGAGATTCCTGAGGGAAGCCCCGCTAACCGATGTGTTCATCGACGCCGGATATCATGTTCCAGCGGGGGAAATAATCTTAATTGTATTTTTTTTATACAAGTAATACTCTGTATGCAATTTTTTGTTTTGATTCTTAGTACATTATTGTAGACTGACGTAGTTGGATGTATCAAATACAATTTATACAATCCGATGGTGAGAAAATTTGATAAACCCCAAAAGATACTTTCTTCCGTATTGGTTTCGCCGTAAAAGGTCAATATGCCAATACTTGCAGGCGATAATGATGACGAAATACATCGCTACCAACAGAAACGAAGCAATAACTGATGGTATCACATTTCGAACGACTCGACGTGAAAAAAACTTCAAATAGCGTTATGAAAAAAGCCCGTGGAAATCCGAATGCTCGATCAGGCAACGCGCAGGCTGCCTCTGCCTCTAATCGCATTCGCGGCCACTGCGATGGGTTCCCTGGGCGCCGACCGCGCCGCTACGCAGTGGGTCGCAACAGGAAACTAGGCGCGCAAAGCAGTTCACTTAGCAAAGTGGGCAAGCAAAGCAAAGTGAGAAAAATTATGTACCTGTCATTCTAATGAAAATAAAGAGGTTTTCATTCAGCTAAAAAATATGTTCGTTTATTTTAAAGTTGCATTACCATTTTTATGAGAAAAATTGTCATATATTGGCACTTTTTGTGATAAAGGTATTTAATAACGAGGATGGACTGTGTTCAGGCCATATATTTCTCAGGATATGTTGAAAGAATCTATATTTTTGTGTAAGTAGTTGTGAAGTATTCTTTTGTGTTCCAAGAGGTCTCACTAGAATTTCCTTAACTCCTATAAAGACAATATAAAAGTTTGTAATATACAGTAAGAGAGGGTACTTCAAATTGTTCAGACCTTCGTACTCTATATTCGTCATTGTCAATTATTTATAAGCAAAAAACTATTGCTCGACAGTTTAAATATTTATATGTTTAAAGTTAACTCATATTTACAAAAAAATCGAAAGAATGTTTATCAGAAAGAAAGTCATATTTGATTTATATTTGTATGAACTTATCAGTTTTTCATGGATTGATTGTAAGCTGTAAAAAATTCTACCTCATCATCATCATTATCATAGGTGGTTCAGATGGATAAGCAACAGTATTTTGACCAGGGAAACTACCACCCATTCAGCGCATTTTGAAATAATCATTCTATTTACACCAGTGAATAGGTGCCACTTTACCAAAAAATATAGTATTTGTAATAAACTATTGCGACATTTCCGTACACTGCCAAGATAGTTCTAGTATACTCTTTTACTTGGTATTCACGATGAAATTATCAATCATATGATCCGATATTTCTCGTTTATTTTATTCAAAAGTCTTCAAAAATTCAAACACACCAGCAAATTGCAGAGAGCCACCAACAAGTTATATTTAATGCTTGTCGTGTGCCTACAATATTTATGTGCGTTTAAATACTTTCCAAAATATAGGAGCAACAAAGGCACATACTTTCTCGCATTGTTGTTTGCTGTTTCCCAAAATTATTATATGAATCTCCAAAAGGGTTTGCAATCAGCAATATTTTCCTCTGCGCTGGGCTTCAAACTCAGATTCTTATTATTAACACACCATTAATTTTACACCAACACCACCACTCTCACAGGTAAAATAAACCTTCAACTACTATACAAATTTACAAGTTGAACATTTATTTACAATTTACAAAATTTCAGAGACTTTTATTTCTATAATAACCTCAAGTTATAGTTTTAAAGAACAACTTTATTAAGAAAAAGGTTCTAACATCGACATTGTAACTTTCCCATGTCCATTTATGTTTGCAGTGTTGCAAAATTACGTAGAAATCATCGAAAACGGCAGCTATGTCAAGCTCTATTTGAAGAAAAATATTTAAATACAAAATTTTATGTCAGTTTTGAGAATTTATTTTTATTAATCGCGTTAACTTGAAGCAAAAATTTCTCGAAATCTACTAGTTTTCTCAAAAAAATTGTACATGTCCTTCTCTTAAACTGTCACGTGCTAACTGCTCGCATTTCACGTGGAAACTGCCCAAAAATTTTAGTTCAATGTATTTAAAGAACTGTCTTCGAAGAACATTTTTTAAAGAAAATATGTATATCGTTAATTGTTGTAGAAGGACGCCGAAAAAATTTTGAACTTTTGCAACTTTCTAAAATTAGTAACCCATCACATTTTAGCACTCCACCACTCTTTAAGCGTATTTTGTGCCATTCAATGGCAAACTTAATAAAAGAATTTGAAGCCAATTTTTTAGACAATTTTGAAAATGTTGTTGAGACTTCATGTAAACTACACCTAAAAGCAAAATACCCGTTTCAATCTCCCAGGGCTTCGAGTTAGTCCTGACTGATAAGGCAAAATAAATTTCGGAGAAACGGTATTAAAATGACTTCTCTTTACTACGTACGTAGTAAGGTGAGAAAGTAATAATCACCACCATATAGAACATTGTCTCTGACCCATCACTCATCGACTATAATTCTTCTAAGACGCTCATTATTGCAGCTACAATAGATACAATGATGTCGTTTTACTTTCACGTTACATTGACGTTTCTGAGTCCCCTACAATTTTGTTTCGACATCCATTCCGGGTGTCTGCCACATTTGCTGATGTCAAGATCCATGTGTATTGTACTTCCACTATCTGAATTGTCCTCTCTCAAGACAAGCAGTCCTCTTTTTACCACAGAACAAAAAAGAAACAGAACCACCTAATAATTCTTGATTTCTTATTAAGTAATACCCGTTACCTTAAGCATACAGTATTGTCCAGTCAAATGAGCTCAATTTAATGAATGGAATAAGTAATGTCGTCTAAGCTGAGAAATTTCAAACAGTGACAAGCATACTTCCGAAGTATACCTAGGGTTGTAAATTCATAGATCTCTTTCTTGTTTTGCGAAGTTCGATGACTTTTGATACAATAAAACTGTACTGTAGCAACTCAACATGCATATCAGTAAGCAGTATTTCGTATTGTTAGTCACTTCCAGTTACTTAACTTTTGAAATGAGACTTTTTTATAATAGATGAGAAACGTAAAACAAATTTCAGGATAACTTTAAATATTTAATTTGTGATATATAAGGAAATTGGCTTGAAAACGAAAGTAATCCCATGAACCACAACAACCTATATTTACATGAAGCAGAATGAACCGGGTTTTTGCTGTTACAAACGGTTTAATAATTATGTATCGGTTAATATTCGGTATAAAATATTATAACAATAAATTATCATATCAAATCATAAGCATATAAAAATCAAGGGTTCTATCGTGTCGTCGGAAAAAAATGGAAGTAGAATCGTGTGGGATCTACGTTTTAACAGTTTCCATATGATCACTTCATTTAAGAACTGATGGCAGATTTGCCTGTTTCTGTCACTTATCGTAAAAAGTAGTCTAAACTGACATAATATGTTTACTAACTGAAACCATGGAGACATTTCGAACATTGAAGATCAACCCATTCCTAAAATGTGCATTACATCATGTAAAGCGATTTGGTGTGTGAAGAATTATTAGTTTTTCTTGTTCTATTTTTCATAATCGTTTATTGACAATAATCCTTAAACCCACGACATCACGTCGTATAGAATATAAAGTAATGAATTCATGTGCATGAAGGTTTTTTGAGACTCTACACATTTCAGGCCACCCCTGCTACGGGAAAAAAGCACCCATAAGAGTTGCATTCAAAAAAATGTAGTGAATTTTTTATAAAGTCCTCGTATTGTTTATTTATGTGGAAATAATATAACTCATAAGACTTTAACACAACGGTTCAAGGGTCAAAGACACTTCGCTTCTGAGTTATGCATTGTGAAAAATGTATGTGTTGCGGGCTGCATATCAACGCCAAGGCCTCGCGTTTCAAATGTTGGGATTAAAATCTACTTCATGAGAAAGACATGAATGGGGTAAAATTTTAACTTCCGTACACTCACATTTTCGTAGACTTCATAATGGTGTTTAATTTGGCTAAGATGCTTCATTCTTTTACCAAAAAATTGTAACAATGTATACACGTACTAATTAGATCATTAACTCATAATTCACCTTAGTTTGAATACTATCATAATGGAGTTAGTTGCAATATGTGTAATAGATCCTAAAATTTTATCATAGATCCTATTGTCGCCTACTTTAGATGCTCTTAAGGGAGCTGCTTGCCTCAAAATGAGGAAACATTGTAAAATTTCATCTTTCAATTTTTATTGATTAATATTTGTTAATATTATCTGCTTTATTCTCTTTTATAATTCAAACCATTTCTTCCTACGTTTCTTATTTTTTGAGCAAACATTTTTGTTTTTCGAAGAAACATTTTTTAAAAATATCGATCTCTAAGAACATATAGAAATCAAATGTGCAAGGAAAAACAAAACAGAAACAATATACTATTTGCTCAGGTAGGCAGCTGTTTTAAATCATTCTTGGAAACGGGGCTTGTGCGTCCGTGCTGAGGGGCAGACCCACTGTGCTCCGTCGGTGGCATTTGCGGGGCGCGAGCGTCGCGACGGGCAGGGGTGGGGGTGGGGAGGATAGCGGCCGTGAGATAAGCCGCAGGCCGTGGGAGGGGTGGGTGGAAGGGGCGGAGGAGGCGGCGCGCGGCGGCGGCGCGGGAGAAAAGGGGATCGGCGCTGGCGCGCGCAAGCCGCTTAGCGCTCGTGGCGCCTCCCAGCGGCGGAGTTTCCAACTAGCGCCAGTCGCTGCAACCGCCTGACCTGTCTGAGCGCCGGCGACCGACGCCGTGACACGCACATGTTTGCAGGGCCCCGGTGCTTGGATGCAGTAGCATAGATTTCATGAAATATTAAAAATTATTTTAAATGTTAATTTATTATATTCATAAGGTTAACAAAGCTTTTTAATAATTATTAGTAAACTGTTAAATAACCTCATTATACTTCACGGCTGATATTTAACTATTTTTGAGGACGCTTCTTTATAATAATAATAATAATAATAATAATAATAATAATAATAATAATAATAATAATAATAATAATAATAATAATACCTTTATTAATGGCGAGGCTCAGGCCATAGGGCCTGCTCTTCCGCCTAACCACTGAATTTACATACATATAGAGTAGTAACATTTGAAGAGGGGAAGAGAAGCTGTACATTTACGTCATCGCGTCATCTTAAATGATTGTTCTTTTTATATTTCTCTGAAACAAAAGGCGTAACATAAATATTGTACAAGACGATAAAGAGTTTGTATCTATTCGAGGAAGATATGTCACTTGCTCCATCGTCACTAGTGCGGTAATACCTTCCTCTTGTAGATAAAGTATTGCTTTATCATCTTGAATAAGAAGTCACTATATCTTAATTTCAAAGCCGACGGAACGTACGGCAGACGGTAACAGCTTTAGCTGTGACGTAAGGTAATGGGTTCCAATCCTGCAAAAGGGATGGACGTTTCAAGTTGTTATTATCATTACCACTATCCCACCACTATCACAACCATCAGTATCATCTTTTACTAATTTATAATAGCTCAGTAAAAGTATAAAGCCTCAAATATGCCAGTAAGTCCGGAGATCAGGCAATCAGTCAGTCAATCATCAGTCAGATCATCAGTCAGTAACTTTAAAAGTTATATTTTTTGCAAAGATAATATGTAAGGTACAATGCAAGTTTCTACCCTAAGACTCTGATAGAAACATTGAGTTTCTAGCAATCTAGTTCCCAACGTCGAAGTGATTCCACTCTTCAGCTTCTAGGTTCAACCCTCTTAACGACACCTTCCCGCAATCTTCTACAACGTCTTTTTCTGAACTGAGAGCCATTTCTTTGTTTTCTGTGATATTTCTGTGACTTTGTTTTCTATACACATTATTTCCGTATACGTATCCATTCATTTTAACCATATTGTCTTGTATTAATTAGCAATAATTTTATATTTCCATTGTTTGAACAATTTATGAATTTCATCCATTTCTGTCACAAAGAAAATTTCCTTAATTGCTGATTTTTATCTGAGCTTCAAAGTAAGCATTATTGTTACTGGAGTATTTTCCAAGCAGAGATAATTTGAACTATGTTTAGAATGTGGATAATTGTCATTGATGATATTAACGTTGCTCATAATAATGATTCTGCTCATCATGATCATGGTGATAACAATAACGACCATTGTCATATTCCACTCCTGTGCATACAGGCTAAAGAGGATACTTACACATTTATGTTCTGCATTTTTCTCACCAAATGACTGCAGTGGAACCTTTGCCATCCACTAAATGAATACTAATGAAGGAAATTAATGATTATGGTGTAACGGTGGTTCAAAAATAATTTTTGGTGATGTGAAAGGCCAATTAAGCCACAACCACATGGTGAAAACACTCACTCTTTACAAGGAATTCAAAGCCTGGGGTTGAAAACGTGGTTCGACAATATTCTGATACTTTCCACTTTACTCCTGGAACATTTCACAAGTTTTAAAAAAGATGGCTCCATCGTATTTGATGAAATTTTGTTGTTGGATAGTGTGAGGACATTTAAGAGAATGGTGCAGATCTCATGTTGTTTAAAAATCCTGCTTTTTCGAAAATTGCAAAATTTGCAATTTTTGTCGGAATTTTCCTACAACTAAAATATTAAAGATTTTCCCTTAATGAAATATGTTTCTTAAAAACAGATTTTTAAATAATATTATGTATATTTTTCGAAACAAATTACTTTTCGCATAATTGTGCGTGAAAGTACAGGCGAAAAGTACGAGCTGTTTTAGCACCACTACTTCCTGCTAAGAACTCGAATCATGAGCTATTTTACAGTCGGAGAAACGCATTTCTTAAATATTTTATTTACTTCGATTATGTTAAGTCACACTTTACGGGACTGAAATCACTTTCCTAATAAGCGTTATTAGCACACAAGTGTTTTAATAATCCTTTACCCCTCATCCTTTAAAACTCCGCATTATTTTACCAATCCTTTATCTCTTTTTCTTTTAAAAATTGCACCATAACTTGATGTAAAAAGTTTAAACTCCAGGGAACATTTTGTTTTTCTCTCGACCAGAGGTGGTTCTCAGTGACAGTGGTTTTCACATATAAAAATATAATTGCAAAAAAGAAGTTTCCTCAACAAGAATCAATTATATTTTACATTTATTTACTTGTATAAAAGCCACAGCTTCCAGATAGAACATGCAAAATTGTTCGAGAGAATACATTTTCAAATAGGATTTTAGCAAACATATCGATATCGATTTTACAAAACAAGTCCTGGCTTGACGGAAAAATTGGAGGTCATTTTTGGCATTGGCAATAACACGAAAATTACCACAAACTTCTCATGTATTTTTCAAAAGCTTTAATTTTGCAGGCCTGTGTTATGTAAGGTTTTATTTAAGTATTACCGTGAATACAAAATTATATTGAGCACGACGGATTATACATACTTGTATATTATGTATGATTATAGTAGAATTAAAAGAAAGAAGGTAAAATCCCTCAATTTCACCTGTTTTCAAAATCTTAAAATTTAAAATCTTTTTATCTTCATGCACATTTTCGAGACCCTTTCTTTGAGAAGATACGTTATGACATGTTTGATCATTCTCCTATGAGATACTAGATTTTATGCAAACTTTTAAGAGTTAAAAAAGATGTTTAAATTTCAAGAAAGACTTCTTAATGGCCACTTTAAGAATACTTTTTTTTCGCGTATAGGCCAGCTCGGACCACGCGTGCATTCTGCTTCAGCAGGTGCAAGTATCTTACTGGGGGGCGATAAGTATTTTAGCTGAATCCTGAATTTTTATCCCCCAAGGTTGTTAGCCCGGGGGTATGGATAATGAGATAATGATAATGTTGAGGGATGAAAGGACGGCACACACGTATAGACATACACAAATACACCCGTGCCCGAGACGAGACTCGAATCCGCGGTCTTCTGGTCTGAAACCGCTACGGCCCTAACAATCTCGGCCATCTGACTGGCGGATACTCTATTTAATACAGTACCATAATACAATATTTAAGCTCTTAATAAATTACACTGAAAGAGAAAAATAAAGCTTTTGTCTAGTTAACTTGAAGGTTGTTAGGTGCTCATGATTGTATGTATTTCTTCGAAAATATTTAAACAGAAGATTCTGATATTTTCAAGAACAATGGATTTGCTTGGACACAATCCAAGAGCAGAGCAAGACGAGTATTCTTAACCCTTTCTTTTCAACATACTTCTAAACCAGTAATCTCCAAAGCCGTTTGTGTTCTCGTTCCCTTCCACTCTTAGCATCCCCCATCCTCTCACACCCTCTCCCCGTCCACAATCCCAATCCGTGAGACTCTACGCTACCAAAGCCTCGCACCTCTTAGTTTTGTTTTGAAATTCCATTATTCCTCAGACAGGTCCGCCTCCAGGAGATTAACTCAGACCTCAGCTCAGTTCAGCTGAGGACGTGTATCCTCGCGCGGTTTCAGATGACGTCTCGCCTCTCAGACCGTCAGAGCGGCTTCCGGAAATCTCGCCACAACAAATTGTAATTATTTCTTTTCTACTCCTTTCCTTTTGTGGACTTTTTTATTAGTTTGCGTAAATGGAATAATGAGTAGCGCTGTCTCCATCAGAGATTTTCCTGGCTGAACTCAGCTATATTGATTTTATGTTAATGTGAAGTAATTCGAGATACAAGAGTCAAGTTCACTTCTTTACCAACTGGAACGGGTTTCGTCACTATAAATTAATATAATTATTATATTCTTTTGCAGTAATTTCATTAAACAACAATATAAAATACACAATTGGTGCACGTATAATCTTAGTTAAATTTCAAAGTAACTATGAATTCTGTTAACCTGCATTGTATTCAAAAATAATATTGAATGAGGCGCGAAACAAATGAGCTTAATGTAGTTGCAAGCCACGACAAGGTACGCCCTTTAATAATATGTAAGGCGAACTAACAAAGGAAATCACAGAGAGAATATCAAAAAAATAAACGGGAACCAGCGTTAACTCGCAAACTAAAATCCTCGCACGAAACCTTCAATATAATATCGAGAACCTCCAAAACTACAGTTTAAGCACGAACACAATGAGAGCTATAGAATATTTTAAAACAATGAGGTTCGAATTAGTAAATCACGCGTGCAAAAATATATAAATGCAAATAAATGAAAATCCACATCCTACTTAGTAATTAGGTAACTTACATGTGTTCGTGTGCCCGTCCGTTATTTTGGGTTTACGTGGCAAATGAGGTGCTCTCCGTTGCGTCTCAGTGAAGCGCAGAGGAATTACCCATAATTTCGAATTCGGTCTAATTTTTTCGGAGGCTTTTCCAGGTTCTGAGAATGTCTTTTTTCGACTATTCCGGGACTATGCCGGGAACCCGCTATGTCCCTCTTGGGGACACACATTAACCTTTACACTAGACACTGACAGACTTCCGGGCTCCTCGGTCTGTGGTCAGTAGAGTCACAAGGCCTTCCGCGATAACACACATACATGAAAGACAAAGGACAAACAACCATGCACATGGTCTCGAACACGCGACCCTTCAGACGGAGGTACAATATCAGCACACGTTCTGGCCACCTCGGCCATCCAAGTCAGCCGGAATATGCCTCGAAATAAATCTCGAAAAAAGTGCCTGTGGGGGTAATCATTTAAAACACATTTTGAATAGTTGCAATGCACCTAAAAGGGTTATCAATAGCTCATTCCGATCCGATAATAAATTGGCAACGTTTTAAGCCAGTTTCTTTGAGAATCTTTTTGAATAATTCTAAAAATACGATTTTGTGAGTTTCAACACACAGGACTAAGACAACTTCCTTTCCGGCAAAATATGAAATGTGCCTGCTTGTCGCAACAGACTGAAGATTATTAAACATAATTTCGTTAAAAACCAAAAAATATTTTAAATGATTTCTTGATAAATGATAATTTTTCTTGTAACTCTCTATATCCGAGAATAAATGAGTCAAGCATGCTGAAGTGTTGTGAAATCAACTGTATTATACTTCAAATTAATTTTTTGTGAACTTGTAACACAAAAAACGCATGCGTAGTAAATATTCGTGCGATACATCAAGCTAGTTATTACCAAGAAATTCAATTTATTGAAACTCCAGTAGCCAAGAATATTAATATAATTTTCCTGTTACATCTTAATCCCTATCGTTTCTAAACTAGCATTCATAAAACCACATGCTCAGTGTGTGTTCATGAGCTACTCGTTTCAAATGCAACAGTATGTGACAAATGCTGCCATCTAACAAGTGTAATAAACGAGAGGGTATTGGAACAAGAAGTGCGGCATATATCCTGTGAGATCCCACTGCCACAAACCCTTTTTCTCAAGCTCCTCGAATACGGAATACCTACCGTAAAGCCTTAATGTATTAAATTCAAAAAAATGACAGACATACTGACACATCACGATTTGAATAAGTCAATGACGTGGGCTGAATGAATATATAAACAAGCAGAATTTGAGATAACATCCACTTTTTTTATTTATAACAAAAAATTTACAATCTATTTTTTTACAAAATATTAAGTAAATATGATGTTGTAGAATTGTTATGACAATGATTTCCAGTGAAGGTATCCCTTCGGTACTCTTCATCTACTTCTTCATACTAAAACAAAAAGCAAGTTTTATTTTGGGTTGGCTGCAAGTGGGATAGTTTATTAGCAGAGGGTAATGTTTCAGTTATTTGTTGAGAATCTATATGGGAGTTGTAGGGGTGAGGTTCTGGTTAGTCGATGGATATGTGCACTATTGTCTAGGATGTTGTGGGCTAGGTGGTTTGGATGGTTTTCAAGGCGCTGGAGATAGTTTGAACTGATAAATTCTATTCTTTCCAAGACAGTGGGCATTTTTAAGTCCTCGTGCAGTGCTGCATTTGTGATGAACCATGGTGCTGCCGCGATCATTCTTAGGGTCTTGGATTGAAATCTCTGGATGATCGAGAGATTACTCTTGCTTGCTGTGCCCCAAATCGGGATGCCGTAGGTCCATATTGGGATTATGATAGCTTTATAAATCAACAGTTTGTTTTCCAGTGATAGTTTTGAGTGGTATCCTAGTATCCAGTATAGTTTTCTTGTTTGAAGTTGTAGGTGATTTTTTGGCTAAGATGTGATGCTTCCATGTTAGCCGTTTGTTAAGATGTATTCCCAAGTATTTTACACTTTCCATCTGTACTATTGAAATGTTGTTGATGTGGACAGTAGGGCATTTGTTTTTTTTCTCAGGGTAAAGGTTATATGGACTGATTTATTTTCGTTGATTTTATTTTCCCCTTTTGGCCCAATCTTCAATCATTGTGAGATGTTCTTGTAAATGTCTTGATGCGACATTAGGAACTGAACGTAAAAGGAACATTCAGAGAACAGTCGGTTTTCATTAATCACAAAACCATCACCTATGTTTCTAAGGCATAGCGAAGAAAATAAAATATCTATTGTTAAATTTCAAGGAGAGAGTAGACTTAAATCGTCACAAAATAGTTTTAGAAAGTTAATGACGTTTGAATAATACATTTGCAGCACTGAATAAATAAAATTCGGAATATCAAGCAGTTCGATATAACGAATTTGGTAATTACCCAGATTCGCACTTAATCCCTAACTTACATTACAAAGCGAGAATGAACTCATTAGCAAGTGTGCCAAAACTAGTGGGATTACGTAAATAACAAAAGCTCGATATCACAAATCTGAAGGTACAAACATAAATAAAAATAGTAATTTAATTTATTTTTATAAAACTATAATCTCAACAAGTTTCTTTTGCAAAAGAAATGTGATTGGAAATAAATAAAATTTGACTTGTCAAATTCTGTTCTTTGATATGTCAAGTTCTGTTCTTTGAATCTCGAAAATTCGGGATCATCTGTAGTACAGCATAACCTCGACTGATCGCAAAAATGTAATCCCCAAAGAACCGCATGACCAGTACGTGTTCACGTACCGTTGAAAGCAACCCTCTGCGATGACAAATGCCGCGTCCCCACAAGTGCGATTACGAGGCCTTTTTCTCGACCGCCCGGGGTTTCTCCGGCCGCAGTCTTGAGCGCTCGCGCGTAATATCGATCTCTCGAAAAGAGGCGAGCGGCGACGGCGCTGCGGGGGCGGCCGGCCAGCCTCCTCGTGGCGGCGGCCGTTTCCATGGCGACGGGGCGCGCCATCGCAAATACTCGCAGGTCGGAGTCGAGCGGAACGCTGGCAACGCAATGCTCGCGCCGGATGCTCTCGGAACCCTCTAACCCCCCCCCCCCGCGACATTCTACGGAGACAGAGTCCGGTTCCGCTCCGACCGCGCCCCTCCTGCACCCATGACATGCAACTCGTCATAACTAGATGCATGCCCGTTTGCATTCAACTAGCATTCGCAAAAAACATAAAACTTTTAAAAACACACACACACAATTTAGGATAAATTCTGAATCGTGATTGTGCACTCAAACGTGCACACGTGGAAATGTAAACAACATACATACATACATACATGCATACAGACATACAGATATACATACTCGTATTTATGATTCTGACGGCCGTTTTTATTGCTGCCGTTGCTGGCCTGGCGGGAACGGACAGAAACATACATATATTGAATAGATGTGTGAGTTCTTTGCAGTTTTTTTTTTTTTTTTTTTTTTTGCAAATGTTGGTTGAATTGAAACTACCTTGCGTTAGGATATAACGCATTGCATATCAAGGGAGGGGCGTGTTCGTTTTGGGACCGGACGAAGCAGAGCAAGGCGTGAAACAAAGGCGGGGATCGACAGTGTGGGTGGAGTAACAATAGCGGGGTGGGGCAGAGTATGATGGAGCGTGGCCAGTACGGTGGGGGACGAACAAAATTATTTATTTTTTATTTATTGTTCAAATTAATTCATTTCCCAGTCTAATAGTTTGAGATAAACACCCAAGTAGCACTAGGTTACTTCAGTAAGTACAAACAAAAAATACGCATAATTATGTCAAAAGTATGAAAATGCATTAAATACATGAAATGATGATGCTGTTCGTTGTTGTGATGGCCTTTGTTGATTGAATAAAACTGGTGTAATGCGATCAATTGTTTTTATGACAATATCCTACTTAGTATAAAAGTACTCCCAGCATGGAAGTGTTTTTGTTACTTAAAATATAATTGAATGGGTATTTAAATATACGAGAATAATTATGGGATAATTTCACATTCTCACGGCTATCCCTCATTATCAAGAAAGTTTCCGATATGCAGCGGAAATACGCGATGACGTAATATCTGAGAGACCCCTGCCAAAAAAATATGTGATCTTCCTAAGATCTGTGATTTGAGATCTCGCAAGATGTCTTTTGTTCATCTAGATACATCGACATAAAGAAAAACGTATGTTAGATTATCACCACTCATCCACCTACAAACGATACAGCGAGTTTTTGAAAATGAATGCCTACCATTGAAAATGAACTCTACGTGAAGGTTTGCTTCAATCTAATGATGTTTTCAAAATATTTTAAATGGAATGAATAGATTTAGATTCGAAGTTCAAAAGTGGTAGTTGAAGAAGAAGAAACAGCTGTCTTCGTCATTGGCTTCTTCCTTACAAACACAGTTTACATTTCCTTCTTGCCATAGTTCCTTGATTACAAACCTTTCGACACAAATCATCTCCCAAGTGAACGAGATAGAATAGTACTTCTCGCTTCAATGTTTAATTCCAATCCTGAATGTTCCTCTACCATCTGAGCTTCCTAATTCTAAATTCAATTGAAATTCTTTCCGTGAGTACCTTTTATCTCATTGAGGTGATCACTGACTTTCATCCCTCAGCCGCTTCGATTCCTCCGAACTTCCAGACGATCTAATCGCTCTTTCCTTTGGTTGAACCAGCGACTCCTGCAGACAATCAACTATGCAGTTCCTAAACCAACAGAGTGTAAGAGAGTAGGTAGCTACAAGTTCGCGATTGAAGTTTCGAAGACTGGTAAATTCCAACTTTTAATCAGAGGTTGTCGGATTTTCCCTAGCAGCGAGTTTTCAGAATCAAAGCTGATCGCAGTTTTGTTAGATATTTAGATGTCGGTTGTTCTAATCGATTGTTTCATGATTCCTTAGATAAATTCCAGATCGATGCCGCAGATATTTCTGCAGCATGCTGCAGACCGTTCTCAACCCTTTCTTTTGCAAACTTGTTCCAATTTTCATTAGAATCACGATTCACCATTCTTGTCAATTCTTTATAATATGAAAACGCACAAAGACCCAAACAGTGGGCACAGTGGGCAAGGAAAAGAGGATATCATCAACAACCTCTATCTCTTTCATTCCCCGTGATATTCGTGTTTTGTCTGCGTACCTCTTCACCTTTCATGGAAATTGTCTCATTTTTGACAAATGTAACTTTGTCTTGTAATATGAATTAGTACATAAGCTAACGCCTCTGCGTCCTTACCATCCTTTCACATTTCGGGTTTCTATCATAACAAATCCCCTCATGGTTTCATTACTCATTTTTCGTCTGTTTGTCCTCCCGACAATTAATCACAGCTCATAAACGACAGCGAACAAATTAGATAGAATAATTTAAAAGATTCCCCTCTCTTTGATGCTGACAGAAAGTGTCTAGGGTAAATAAAATAATGAATAACACAGAATACTTCACACACGTTCACAAGAGCTAGATACAATTTAAGCTGAGCAGATGGCCGAGTGTGTGTGTGTGTGTGAGAGAGAGAGAGAGAGAGAGAGAGAGAGAGAGAGAATGAGTGAGTGAGAGATAATGAGTGAGTGAGAGAGAATGAGTGAGTGAGAGAGAATGAGTGAATGAGAGAGAATGAGTGAGAGACAATGTGTGAGTGAGAGAGAATGTGTGAGCGAGAGAATGAGAGAGTGGGTGAGAGAGTATGTGTGTGTGTGTGTGAGAGAGAGAGAGAGAGAGAGAGAGAGAGAGCGACAAGTAGTGAGCGGCGCGCAAGGCTGAATACCGTTGCTACTGTAAAACTACAGCTGTTATTTTATTGCTGTTTGCTTCTTAGCAACAAAATTACAGCAGTGGTTTTCCCAAAGTCGTATCAAATAGCAGCGATAGTGGCGTAACCACATGCATAAGGATGCATTTGTACACAGACGTAACATACACAATGTTACACCTGTGGTTGCACAGTTGCTGATGAAGCCGCGAGCAGCTATTGCTCCCATCCTCCCAAGGTCAATAATCTTTCAAATAACTTACACAGAATTTCACTGGACACCGTGCAATCCTCTAATTATTCCTAGTTATTCCATTTCTCTAAAAATTGTGTCCCTTTCAATTTAATACTTCCATAGATTTCTGTCAATCCATGATATCAATATTAAGTTATACCACACCAGTCCGGGCCACTACATCTAACTTCCAGCTTTGCCAAGAGAACTCGGTATCGTCGTCAGTACGTTTCTCTTTCCAGTCCTTCAATTTCTACTTCAAAATAGCTCCAGCATCTAGACGTCTCAACATCATAAAGCAGAATCTGCCACGGCAAGGTTTAAAGCGAAAACTACCCAGGATATTATCTGACCCTCCTTAAATAACTAAACTAGCTTACTTTTTTCTTACAAATATTTCTGAAACGTATTACTCAGAACAAAACGGCATGAAAAATCTCTACTATCAGTAATATACACCAGTATAGTAACGGCTGCTGAATGTTATAATTGATTAATTCATTGTATTTTAATTAAATTTAAAAAACGGGTTTTGCTAAAAAAAGCTCACAAACTGCACAAATGTTCCCAACAGTAACTACTTCTCCATGTTTAAATGTTCTGGTTTCCAAGTGCTCTTCGAGTCCTGCGTAGACATGGTCGTATTTGTGATTGTCCCTTCACCTATCATCATCATCATCCTATCATCTCGTAAGTCACACTACAAGGCGTAACAACCTTGTTGTAATCCAAGGATACAGCTGAAAAGCTGATCCTGGAAGAATTACACACTTTAATCGTGTAGCGTGGTCAGTAATGGCCTATACGCCAATAATAATAATAATAATAATAATAATAATAATAATAATAATAATATATAGTGTGTGTGTGTTGTGTGTGGGGGTGTGAGGGGTGGATGTGGGTGTGAGTTGGTCGGCGTGGGCGCGCGCGCGCGCGCGCGTGTGTGTGTGTGTGTGTGTGTGCGCGCGCGTGTGTGTGGTCGCATCAACTACTTTGGTCATTAGTGACCATCTTGGTATTCTTTTCAACATTTATAAACTATAATTTTATATTACAAGATACTTCACATGCAAAATAATTATTACAATGATATGATTATAATGGCATAAGAAGAGTTTTATAAATTTTGTTATTTGCATGATCAATTTGCATACCTTAGAACATTTTTTTATTTTTAATATAAAAATACCCTACTTAAATAACAAAATTATATTTAACTAGGTTAATTTCAATTGTTTATCTTTTTATTTTATTTTATCCAAAACATTGTTTTTACTTACTATTTAAACAATTTCACATTGATTCTTAGTTTCTGGGACGGACATACGTAAATTTCCGTCTCTTGCTCTTAGTGCAGCCTGGTTCAAAGAAGCTCTGGTGCACGGAATGCAGTAAATTATTCTAAACGGCGTAACTTGGGTTAACGTGTAGGACTGTGACGAAAAATTAAACCCACAGGATAAAAGAGAACTTAAACACATGGAAACAATTATTACACATTCCAGGAACAATAAAAAGTGGAACTTTAATCCTAGGGAAGCTTTAAAAACATACATTTTATGGAAACACACTTGACCGAACTTCTTCTGTTCCCTTTTTCCCTGACTCTTCTTATACTTCGTTCCCAATCTTGGTTGCAACTCTAAAGAGTTGTACATCCCTACTCTTTAGTGTGACCAACTTCTCTGCTTTTAAATCTCAGATAGTGTGGCTGTCATTTTCTTTTTTACTTCGTTTTATGTTCTGCGGTTCCCCTCTCTCGCCACTCCCCTCTGACAATTCAACTCTTTCTGACACTTCGTTTTCTCCAACTATCACTAGCAGCGCAATGCTCACACTTCTCACCATTCCACTTTCTTCGTCTATTTACATTCCTTCGTCGCACTTAAATTTTCTTTCCCCCAAGCATTCCTTTAAAGCTTCAATTCAGTAACGAAGAAACTTCGAGAATCCACTCATTCTTACGCTCTGTTTTTTGATTCTTTTAATTGACGAGTAGTAACATCTCATTTTATCTTTCAGGCAATTTTCTGCGTAATATTTACTTTTCCTCTGAGAGCATAAAACTCGAGTAATAATGCTGTACGAGCCATTATTACATCTGAAATTAATATCACAATTCCAAAGCTTAGAATATCCTAGGGTTTGTAATTGCTTAAAGGGCTTCGTCCTGATCAAATATCGGATAAAGTAGTTATTGATTGTAATAAATGACATACCGAATAACTATAATGACAATACTAATAATAACAATATGTCCCCCAAAACTATTTTGCATTCCTTCATCCAATGTAAAGACACGAAAGTATCGCATGCAGGTAGTCAATAGGGAATGACCTCTTACTTAAATTAAAAAAACGCTTATAGAGGGAAAGGTGGAAAAACAAACTTGACAAAAATTTCAGGTAAATAACAGATAAACAAGGAAGCTTACTTGACCGCTTAAGGCCTAGATATTGATGCTACCTTAAATAACAAAATATAGGAAGCTTACTTTGGCGTGTCTCCTGAGTAGCTATTAAAGAATTAGTCAGTTTATTAATGAAACACGGTAACTTCTCCTAGGCACAACATTGTAATAAAATCATTTGAATCACAGCAAACATTTTACTTAATTTTTTTCTAATTATTTTTTAGGGGAGTTACTTAACTTGCTTGAAAATGAATAATAAATTAAGAAAACCAAATATATATTTTAAGAAAATTTCCTTAGGTTCCTTCTTTTTGTAAAAGGTTACTCCCTCTTATTCTATTGAAGAGAAATACTACTTAACATGGGATAAAATAGACTTAATGGATCTAGCAAAACTGAGCTGATACGATCTTGGAAATATTATTTTATTATTGATACATAGGAGTTTGTTTAGCTCTTCGAAAACGTTTCATGAGCAGATTGTTGCAAATACCCAATTATTATTGAAAATACATTTCATAACACACTTCGGGAAACTTTTGAGGAGTAAATAGAAACCTATACATCAGCTAGTATATTTCATCTCGCACTTTATTGTGAATATGTGTCTGCTTTCCATTTGTGACATGTTTTTAAAAGGAAAGTTTTGTTGTTCAATGGCCGCACATTCCTTTGCTTATGATACAATCGTCGCCTTTCGAGCCCCTTTTCTCATCAATAGAACCTTGCCGACAACACTGAAGTACAAATGAGTCACTCGAAATATTTAATTCACCGAACTGAGGAAATGATTGCAGAGTCGGAAAATTCATTTGCAGTTCCTTTTTTTCGAGTGATTTGAAACAGTTGTGAGACGATCGTGCATCATAGGATAACTGCTAAACTTGCCTGTATTTTATAATTATTTTATTTTATTAGAGAGAACATCTCTGCAATACAAAGTATATATAATGATTTTCCTTAAATTATATTTACATTTAATAATATACAATTGCTCATTCCTGGAATTAAACGTTTCATGACAAGAATACCGTTTTCCATAGCTTCTTTCATACATAGTGGCCTAGAATTTTCCTAGAGTAGTCTCTATTGTGTACGGTGGATTTAAAAGTTTATTCGTTTTGTTATTTGGGAAAAACTAATAATTAGGGTTCGAAAATAAATAGATTCCAACCCATTTATCTCTTTGAAGTGTTACACGCACAACCACCTTTCATGTCAGCGGTTTCATCAAATTAACTGGGCCCGTCGACCCATCTTGAGCGGCTGCTTCCCAATCGCTCTTGCACCCTCCACCCTCTCCGCCGTCCGACGCCATCGTTTGGGGACGCCAACTCCCCCAATTCCCCGGGGCGAGCTCCTAATTACAGCTGCATCCAGGCGCTCTGCCAGCCCGCGAACTCGGTACGCCGAACGGCCTTCGAACCACCGCCCCGATGTCACACCCCGACAACCTCGACGCTCCGAACTCCCCTGTCGCCTGCGCGTCCCCGCCCCGTACGCCTCCCGCCCGACGCTCGTGACGCCCTCGGTACCTCAGCGGCTCCATCAGATCAGCCGTCCCTGCTGGCCGGGCCAACCCCATCGCCCACCCTCCTCGCTAATGCATCCAGCCGTTCTTGCCGCTCTCCCTGCTCCTGCTGAACTTGCGTCCGCCCACCGGCGCCCTCCCTTCTGCCTCCCCCGCCCCCCTTGCTATTCCCGCCTCCCGCAGTCCAGCAGCTCCAACTAGCCTAGACGGCGTACTCGAGCCCCACAACCGTCCTACCCCTCTTTCGATATTACAACGCCCTCGCCCCCTCCCCGTACCCCTCTCCGCCCTAGCGTACTTGTTACTTCCACCTCCCGCAGGTTTTTTAAAGCCATTGCTTTGACGGGCTGCTAACCCTCAACTCTAACAAGTGGATGATCTGTGTATCCGCTTGCGTAACGCGGCGACACTCCTACCCGGAGATGAAATAGAAGTATACGTTCTTCTAATGAAACAGAATATTAGTCTGTATTTAGACTTGCTACTCTCTCAATGTACGTCTTTCGCTGAAGAAAATTTTGTATTCTCTTTATGTTTTGACAGCTTGACGCCGGAGATATGCCTTCCTTCTCATAAATTTATATCTTAAATCTATAATATTGTTACGCCTGTGGGTTGGTTGTACATGTCCTTTGAGTTCACATGAGAAAGAATAACGAATAGCACACAAAAAGTTAAATCATCAATGATGTCATCCATCATACTAGTAAACTTCAACCACTAAACTTTGGGTGTTTTTCACCGTTCAACATCTTATATAAAAATCTTCTTACATCCTAATTTGTATGTATACAAGCAAGTTTAGAAAAAAGTGTTATTATTTTAAAAATATAATAGTGCTTAAAACGCTTGGTATACAATAGTTAACAATTGTCAAAAACGTATAATAATTATAATAAAAACGATTTTACCAGAAAACGTAACACAAAGAGCTTTAAAATGTGCATGCAAAGAGGACATTATTGATAGAACGTCAAGATACGAGTTACGTATGAATATACTCTTTCGAAATGTATTATTTCAACTTCAAAATCACTCTGAAGCTCCTTTGAAGAAGAAATAAATTATCTTCAAATTAATCTTCGTCGTTTGTCGTTCTGAACTGTTGCTAGTCACATTACGTACTTTCGTGTTGAACTCTTTTTCTGTGCTTGTATATTTATCCACTTTTAAATTTGTCAAATAGTTTTTTAATACATTTTGTCTCCACCTGCGGAGAATTGTATATACTGTAAATTGGGAAATTGCCCTGTGATACCAACGAAATACATATTTACATCAATGCGATTGCTGAAGCCAGAATTTATATTCACAATCAACTGAAACATTGTCAAATAATAACTACGGTAACGCAAACCTGTAATTAATTGTTCCCAAATTAATCATCTGTTTTGAAAAATAATTGCCTTACTTGAAGACCAGAAAATAGAGAACAAAGGTGATGTTGAGAGAATTTTGTATATTTTAAATTCAAATAAACGTGACCATCTCTCAAGTGTGAATCTCCAAGGTTGGTGTCCGATTGCCCATAACTCCGATTGCTTTTTGTTATCTTTGTTGTTCAGGAACTTTGCCTTCAATTTATTTTAATTTATTTATCATTTCTATGGCTTCGATATTTTTTATTATTTATTTTAAAACGTTTAACATAACACTAAGAATTTTGTCTGTAAAGTAAAATTAAACACAAGAATGTAAGTTATGAGAGGTGTTCATAAATAATATGAACACTTCTCATGTGTATAGATCTCGTTCAGTTACGCAAACAGGTCAGTCATATTTTGAAATTAATTTCAGAAGTAATTGAAGTCTTCATTTTGTTATTTGCGTAATAATTAAAATTCATTACCGTGTTTGTAATTTCTAAAAAATGTGTTCTTGAAAATATCGTTACAAGCATTACATTAAAAGCAAACAGATACTGCCTCATTTTTATATTATTATTAAGAATGGTAATATTCATACCTCATACGATTATTTGTGGTATTATTTTTAATGGTTTATTTATAACTGAAAAACTTACATTAAAGACTTTGTACTCTCAACTTCCTCTTTGATATATATTGGTAAAAATTTGATGCAACTGTAATAACAGCAGTAGTATTTTAATTGGTTTCTAAGTGAGATTATAAGTCTCAATACATCTTTTTCTTTTGAGTTTTATGTCGTCATCTGAAATAACATTACACTTAAATTCTGGTACCTATAAATATTTTGTAATTTTTTTTTATTTTTGTGTATTTTATTTTTGACACTGTCATGAAAACTATATTTCAGTTTTTAACATTCTCAAAAACATAAAAATCTTAATATCCTTCATTAAGGCATCAAAACACTAAATGAAAAGGAACTTGATCCTAAACTGCAACTCCGTGATGTTCTCCATTGTCTCACGCATTGGATTCTTCTTCCTCCGAATAGTGTGCCTCTCCTTGGAAGGGGGTGAGTGCCTGCATCGGTTCGCTGCGTAGTTCCTGGAATCCGAATGCCCTACATGCTCCGGTCGATTGCCTCCTTTAGCCGCTCGCTGAAGTCTCTGAAGGTGCGCCACGCGCTGTCGTGGTTACACGCCCCCGCGCCCTTGGCGCCTGCGTCTCCACTTGTCGTTGCGCTCATGAATAGGTAAGCTCCTTCATCGCGTGAGGGAACAGAAGGAACCGGAGATATATATACACACACACACACACACACACACACAAGGCCTGAAAAAAAAGGTGATGCGCTCAGATGGAGTGGTTGGAAGTGAATGAAACTAAAGTCGTAGGCTTCCGCGGCGGAAGTCATGTAAATGATTTGTGCCGTCCGAGTGACGCCGCGTCGAAGGCTGTGTTGCCGACGTTTCGACCATCTTATCGTAGTCTTCTTCAGGGCTGATCTGCTGTCTTCTCCTCTGAAGGAAAAAATACGACCTTTTTCGTCCTGAAAAATCCACGGCTTTGATCGTGTTTCAAACCTCAAACATGGGTGCAATAGCTCGATACGCTAACACTTAATTCGGGGTCCCCGAAAAATTTTTACGCAACATGAATTTCCTTCGGTAGATATTTGGGGGGGGGATTTAACTGTAGTTGAAATATGATTCACTTTAAAATATATTATTTTATTGGAAATAAGGGGCCCCCTTGGGACTTCTGACCGAGGCCCTTTATTTTCTCTGAACGCTCCTGAGTTATAGAGAGATTATTATAAGAAGGGACCGTTTGGACATCTCTTTGGCCATTCCTGGGAATAGGAATATAACTGCAAGTTACATCCATGCACTAATTTTCTCAGTGCGTTCGTTTACAGTTAGATTATTTGCAACTGGCTTCATCACTTTTGCTGCAACGTCATCGCCCTGCATGACGCTCATGTGTTTCCCAACCTGTCAGAGTGGTCCCTTCTTAAGCCTGTTTTACACGGTCATTTTTGCATCCTTTTTTCATCATTTTTCTGTACAGAAAATGGATGGAAAAAGGACGTTCGTTTCTACGCAGAATGTTTCGGTGCCGAAACTGGATGAGTGTTTTACACTGTCATCTCTTTGTACGTAATCGTGAAGAAAATACTTCCTCCGGACGCCGCATGTAGCGCTGAAGTTCAAACATTTGAACATCGCATCTGTGGTAACAAATAAAGTTAGGTTAGGTTAGGACTGAGCTCGGATACGACAATATTATGCATAGTTTATTTCTCTTTACATAACCACTTCACATGACAATTCAACACATCAGAACGCTCTCAGGCAACTACAAAATGATCATATCGCTCTACACGCATAACAAACTAGAGAAAGTCCCGTAAAGTTCTGCCAGGAGCGCGGTAGACAAACTGGATGAAATCTGTACCGAAAAATTAAGCATGCGTGATTTTTTCGTACAAATTACATCCAGTCTGGCCTGTATCTTTTCTGTGCCGGCGAAAAATGATGAAGAAATGATCGTGTAAAACAGGCTTTAGAGTCACTCCTCTCCAGCCGCAGGCCGGATGAAAGGGCGTGGTGGCCCGCGCGCCTGCGCAGTAAGTCGGAGCGCAAGTCGCTGGCGCAGCTGAGCGGGCTGCTGGTGCTGGCGCTGGCGCTGGTGGCGGTGGCGGTGGCGCGCGAGGAGCGGCAGGCGCGGCGCCGGCGGGTGGCGCTGCCGCCGGCCGAGTTCGCCGGCGACGTGGCGCCCGACGCCGCGGGCCTCTGGTGGCAGAGCATCGGCGGGGCCGCCTTCGCCGTCGCCGTCGAGCAGGGCGCCGTGCTCTTCATGCCCATCCCCGAGTTCGGCCCCGTCATGCACTTCGGCCCGCAGGGCGACATGCCCTGGTGGGCCTTCTTGTAACGCTCACGCTGCCCGAGAAACCATGCGACGCCTGCTGGTGAATCACGTTTCCACGTGAAAATAATAACATTTCTATCCCCATCTTTGTATTTTTTTCAACTGTTTAGTTTTTAGATGACAGCAGTATCCCTATGCGCCCACTGCTACCACTCATTTTTTCCCAAATCATACACAAGGTAATAACGCACTTGGAGTGTCTTCAAATGTTAAATCATCGAACGCATCCAATTAACTAACACGAAAATCAACGCACCCAAGACAAGATTCGTATTGCCTGTCTTCGCATGAAGGCATTCAATTGGTTTGCGTTTTGTGCGCCTCCATATTTCAGATCGGCGCATTTGAATTTCTTTTACTAACTTACGGCTTTCGTGTAGTATACGTTCGTCCCTCTGGATGTAGAGTATCGGCGGAGCCGCCTTCACTGTCGCCGTACCACAAGGCGTCCTTCATGCTCTCTTCATGCCCATACCTGAGTAAATATCCCGATATGCTCTACGTCCCGATGGGCGACATGCCCTGGTGGGCGTTCTTTCTCATTGCCCGAGAAAATTTTTATCGTTCCGTACTGAATATCTTATGGCTGATACACTTTTCACATGAAAATAATACGATTTCTATCCCCACTTTTGTAGGTTTCTTTCTGTATAGTTTTTAAATGAAGGCAGTGCCCTATGCGCATACTGCTACAACTCAATTTATTCCACATCATACCCAACGTATTACTGCACTTACAGTGTCTTCAGTTGTTGTATCAGCAGAACACGTTCATTTAGTTAACGCGATTATTAAGGCAGAACCGTCTACACCTAAAACAAGATTCATATTTCGACTTCTCGTGTGAGAGCGTTCAATTGGTTTGGGTCTTATTCTCCTCCGTGTTTCAAACTGACGTATTTGAATTTCGTTTGCTAAATTACGGGTTTTGATTGCATTATTCCCTCGCGGGCATCATGTAGTCCACGCTCGTGCCTCTGGTGACAAAGTATCGGCCATTGTCTTTACGCCCGTGCTCGAGTTGAGTCCCATTGCACACCACGGCGCGCAGGGCGACATGGCCGCCAGGGCCATCTTGTAACGCTCCCGTTGCACGAGAAACTATTGTATCCTCTCGCACTGAAACCCTTACTGCTGATACACTGTTTTATACGAAATAAAAAAAGTTCTACATACGTTTCTGTTATTTTCTTCTATTTTTTTATTTTAAGTCAGTAACTTTCTACCCCCCATACTACCAATCATTTATTGATAAATTTAAATTATTTTTTCATGAAACATTAGGCCACATCAAGAGTGTACAAGCTTATTTTTGAGTCATTAAAAGGAATATTATATTTGTAAAACCGGCTATAGCATTGCTATGATACTTTTATAACTTTTCAACAATGATCTCCAGTTCAAGAAATATGTAATTACGTGAGAGAAGGGGAAAATTTGGATATAAAGTTCACTGTAATTGGTTACAGATTTATAAACATTACTTGTAGTTTTCAGAAGTTGACTATAAACATTACTTGTTAGTCACGCAAAATTACCTGGAGTTTCTTCTAAATTTAATTTGTTGTCTATCAATATCAAATGCAATATGAAATTGCTAAATTTCGTCTTATTAACAAATGTGTATTCAAAGCCTGAATCGTGCCCGCTCGTTGAAGACCATGCGCCATATCTGCAGAAAAGCAGAATTATTGGGCAGTTCCTACATCAGCAATGGCGCACTCGGGGGAGAGGCGCTTGGGACTTCAGTCTCCTCCACAATCCAATAAAAAAGTTTTACTAATTTTCTACTCTAAAGAAGGTCATTCAGTATATCAATTGTTTACGCTATAAATATAAAACATAATTCAACAAATTTAAAAAAAACACTTTAGTGGTGGTCACATGACTCTCCAAACCTGGAAATGTTCACCACCTAGTCTTCCGTATTCGCCGTATTCGTCTTTTCTGTAGGTTTTCGAGCTATGCAACCTGTATATTAGTGATCAACAGTAGCGCATGAACCAGGCATGCACTACGCCTGTTTCCGCGGGCATTCTACGCTCAAAAGCCGAGTGAGCGGCTCCAGAGGTCAGTGAAAATGCAAAATGCTGTGCAGTTCTAGCATAAACCACAGCGCACAGAGGTTCTTCAGAATATGAGTACTGCCCGATCGACCTAGTTGCTGCCGCAGCTCCTCATGTTTGATACGGTTATTTTCATTTGGGGAATTACGTTACCTGAAGCTCTTAAACTATATACTAAATTACTTTTTTCACGACAGTCAGTTTCTTTAAAACTTTTGGATTTTCAAAAAATAAATAGACGTATTTTTGAGAAATAAGTTTGGGCTTATAAACTGATAAACTACCTGGCGGCTGAATGTTTGCTGCGCTGACCGCAGAAACCTACGTCCTCCTTTAATATGTCAGCTCGAGCAAATACTTTACGAATTGTAACTTTTCATCAAATCATTCGTCATGAATTTTCCCTCCAGTTACGTAACACGTTGCAGGACGCCAAAACATGCAAAACGGTTCAAATATTTGCACGGGTTCAGCTAGTTTTTTTATCACAAAACACAATTTATTCTTCACTCTAACAAAGCACTAGTGTACAGAAAAGGGAGCATTCCAAATTTTGAGAGACACGTTCTCGTTATATGGAACGAAGGTCGAGATCCCTCGTATTCAAAAATCCTGCAGATTCTGTGACAGGGCAGACCCAGGTGTTCTTCAAAGACTAGGCCGGAAGAAGGGACGAAGAGCATAATTCTAGCGCGCTTTAATTTGCATCGAACTCTTGTTGGAATAATAGTCCGTGAACCAACCGTTTTCAATCCCTTTCAACACCATCCATAAATCGAAAACGTTTATGTAAATTCAACTACTTTAAATTAATCCATTTCTCTTTATAGTCAACTAACAAGTGTAATTGACACTTCACGATCCGGAGGACTAGCAAAGCACCGGAGTACAAGAGAGCGCGTTCCAAAATCGGAGGGCAACATTGTTGCTAAACATTTTAAGATACATTGTATCCAGCGCCTGCAGCACCACCGAGAAGACAGGAATTGTGACTTCCGGTTTAGACAATATTTGTGAGGAACTCGTTCTCCGAAGAGGCTGAAAGGAGGGCGAAGGGGGGGGGGAGGAATTCCAACGTGCGTCTATTTCCATCGAATTCGCGCCCCGTGGGTCGACAGACTGTTCGCCAACCTCCGCTTACACTTCCTTTCAATCCCCGCCCGCGAATCGAAAATGTTTCTCTCGTTCTCCTCCTCCTCCTCCTCCTTCTGACTTGCGGCCCGGAAAGCGGTCTGCAATAAGCGGAAGTTGAAATCGCGAAGGGCGAGGGAGGAGGGGGAGGGGCAAGAGTCGTACGCGGTCCAGGCCAACCCCTAACCTTATCGATTCCTCGAGACGGTGAACGGGGAGGGTGCGCGGCAGGTGGACGGTGGTTCAAGATGCGATTCCTTGCCGATTCAGATTTTGGTTAATTTTTATTTCGTCAAAAACAGTAAAAACTGTATGTGACGTATGGGGGAGAAGATCGTTTGTGCACGATTTCTTAAGTTCCAGAATCGCTTGCCATCATTTTAACTATCAATAGTTCAAAGATGAGTAAAAGTTGCGGATAAAGAAATAAATAAAAATATAATTTTAAAAAGCGCGAGATTAGCAGTATTTGAAAAACACTAGACATTTTCCAGAGTTACAGAAAACGTATTTGCAACAAACGAAGGCATCGGATTTTCGGTAAAAGAATTGCAGGTATCAGATTTTCTGCATTGCTAACAAAATAGTAACTCGCCCTTACCTCTACTCCTATCACTACGAGCAAAAGGAGAGTTCAACAAAACGTGCGCATAGAGAAGCTACATTTACGTCCAGAAGCAAAACAAGTGGCCATCTCCGCTTCTGCTCAATGGACCAGGGGAACTGGACAAAAAAATTGATCGAGATAGGGGTCATTGACCCGGCAGCTAAAGTACAGTATTTGATACAAGCATATTAAGTATTTTTCAAAAATGTATACAATACAAATGTAAACTAATTCATTATATATCACTGTTTTGTTAAAATAAACCTTATTTTTCCTTTTGTTGATCAGTATAGACTAATTGTATATAAACAATTATGCAGCAGAAAATATTTTACTTTTAACTTAAAGTTATTTACCGACTTCATTTGTTTAATGTCATCTGGCAATGCGTTGTAACGTAACGTACATGTCTTGTATGTGGATATCTGATAGTGACCTGATGATACTGACACTTGATGAACGTGATTTATACGACATGTGTTGTATTGAAAATGCAATACTGATATTAATAATTACATTAATTTATAACTAATAATAATGCCGACATGTGTACAGAAGTATTGTGGTGTTTCAAAAATAAACAGGCCTCTGTAATTGTATTATTTTTTCTTTCTCAAACAATTCAATTTCTTAAACAAAATTTATTTTTGCAATTATCTTGGTACAGATATATTGAAAGTATGATGCTAACATAATCGCTTCGTTAATACCTCGAACAATTCTTTTCGTTCACGAATCACAAAATAAATCAAAAGCTTTCCCATAAGTAGTTACAGATTTAGAAGGCATAAAACTAGAGCTTGCAGCATGCTGATCAACCGTGAGAGCTGTACTTGAATATAAAAAGCAAAATAATGAACAGACCTGCAGTATATAACAGCGAGGGCCAATTTATTTTGCAATTATGTTTATTTAGTGTTGAAATTTGAAGTCACTTATTCTTCCTGTTTTTATTTTGAAAATATTTTGAAAATTGGCCATTCTTCGTCTTACAGTGGATCATCTCTTTCTAAGCACCTCCGCCAATATTCTCCCAAACATTGGTCTAAAGCCACTTCAATACTTGCGTCTTAAAAAAAAGAAAACTAGTGGTGCTGCCAAAGCACATACTTTCTTGCATTGTTTCTAAATGCTTCGCAATATTATACTACTACATAAACCAGCAGAAGTGTTTTCAAGTAGAAAATTATACTCCCGCTCCGAGACTCGCATTCATATTCTCGGAGTTAACTAGCCAGCACCCATACCACTACGCCACAGAATCATTGCATGGATAGAACTCGAGCAAAGGCATAAAAAGATCGATTCATATAAAAACACCTTCAACAATCAAAATATCTGTTAGAAACTCACAAAGCCTCCAGGCCGTTCAGATCAATCAGGGAATATCAATTTTGAAGAAAATTAGTTGAACGGTTTGGGCGCTAGTGTTGACCACAGACGGACAGACAGACGTTTTGCCATCAAACGATTTTTTGGTATCAAAAACCAACAAAATAGGAATTCTGGATACAGCACGAGTTAGAGCATTTTCCCCATAAATTTACTAATAGGATTTATCCACTTTTTCATTAACAGAACTCGGCAATAAGGATTTTTATGGCGAAATGTTGGCGTTTTCTGGCGCACAATTACATAACTTTCTCTTCTTCCGAAGAATTCGTAAGGCAAGAAAGTAAAAAGTATATAACAGAAAAATCCGTATCCAGGGTATTGAAACTCCAGAAATAGCTCACTAACAAGGGACAACTACAAACGTCAGAGACGAAGAGAAAGGGGAAGAAACCTGTATGAAGGATACTGATGATTTTGTAGCCTGTGCAAGTTTGATCGCAAGTGCATTCCTTGCATCCAAAGGGCAAAAGTGCAGAACCGAAACACCAATGCTTGCGAAATTGTTGTAGCTTCCGAATTAGGACCAAGAATTACCGAGTTTTAGACCAACCAATAAATACGAATAATTGACGACATCCGGTTATTGACAAACGCTTCCTGAAACAAAATTATCGTAAGTAAAGTAAAGTAAAGTAAAGTAGTTGCATGAGCATGGCATTTCACAATGCTTACTCAATTTGAATTGGCGGGGTATGCAGCTCGCGTAATCGAAAGTAGTGCGCTATAAGTTGTCCCATCAGATCCGTAGTGTGGCGCAAAGATTTTTTCAGTTTGTTTACATAATATTTTTTGTTGTAGTGAACGGATAACGGATCCGTAGAGCCTCCCGATTCTAGGCACTGCAGTGATATCAATGGATGCCCTGAGCCACCTACCGGTGATGAGAGTTCAGTACGACACGCTCTCACACGCACAACACTACCACCCTCAACATCGCGAGTGAAACGTTTTCGATTGATTGATTGATTGATTGACGTCTTGTCTGTCCGGGCAGAGAAGCCGACGACCTTCGTCGTTGGCCTCTTAGCGCCGTCACTCGGACAGCCAAGAAGTCATGAAGTTGAGCCGCGGAAGCTTACGTGTACATGATTGATTGATTAACTATTTAGTGTAGGGGTGCGTTAATCACTAAAGTCATTAACAAACTAAGTGTAGTACATATTTTATTGCGGGAGATGGCGTCCATATTTCCTCTCCAATTGGAAAGTCAGATCCGGCGCCGACTGTCACGTTGGTTTTAGGATTCTCCAAGTACTTCTCTCAGCGAGGCACCGCCCCAGCAGGGACAATCACAAAGCTCCTCAAGTGCTCTCGCGAGTGTGGTAGTGTGGTTTGCGTCAACGATGGCGCAACAAATGTATATAATTTCATTTTTTTAAACCGTGTCCTGCTTGTAGCTGAGCGTGCGCGTGCTCGCGCCGCGTGCGCTGCGCAGGTACGTGTGCTGGACGGCGTACCTGCTGCGCGCGCACGGCAAGTCGGGCTCCCTGGAGCCCGTGCCGCTGCCCGGCGCGCCCTTCTCCCACTACTACGCGCAGGACGTGTCGGACGAGGGCATCATCATGGAGACCGACGTCACCGTCAAGGAGGTGAGTCCCGCCGTCTCATGGCTTTCATCTGGCTCAGTTAACAGGGTGAAAGAATGTAATCTGAATTATTCGAAGCACCTCTTTTTTAGATTTATTGGGTCATACATATTGCAGCAGTCAGAATTTTATTCTCTTTTTGTGTTTAAGAGCATTAATAGCAAGGGCGTTGGCGAACTCATGGTTGATTTTTTAACATTGGGGTGACTGCAAGGGTAGTCAGTTGTCAAGAGGACCGCCAGATATCATCTCCGCATTCGCGCATCTGTGCACGCGCTCCTGCGTCACTAACCAGCGGCCAGAATTAGGAAGGAAATAGGATAGTGGTAGGGTTTAGGTCGCACGAACTGTACGCAAACTCTTTTTTCCGCAACAAATTGCACATGGGTTTGTCCGTGAATCGACCTCGGATCTCTTGGGTGAAGGGCCAGCGACCTTGCTCTGAGCCACGACTGGCCGGGCGATTATTTTTCTTATGCTTTTCTTCTTATTCATTAAGCTTATACAATATTACTCGTAGCATCTACTGATATTTTGAACTCTCTTGTGGTCAACATAGTTTTCTATAGAAAAAATGGCACATGAATGTGAACAGAATGAATGCCTCAAAAGTTGTTGTAACTTTTTAATAGGTGGCATGTATATTAAGTTCTTCTCTTTCACAATTGTTTGTCTTATAGTCTACTTTTTAATATCCCACCATCACCTCAGTAATTTCATTTCACTTCTTTCTAGTCTTCTTTTATCTACTTGTGATAATACACAATTCTCAGCGTGCATACAGCAGAATGGAACTTCCTGAAACTTCTTGAACTTGAATGTTCTTTTGAGAAGACCATTAATGTAATTATATATCTCTATTTTCTTTTGAGTATCATTGTTTAAGGCCGATGACGTTGCGTCCAAGATATTTAAAGTTTATCACTTGTTCTATAGTGCGGGTCTGTTTATTATTTTGCTTTTTTATTTTCAAGTATAGCCCTCACAGGTAGCTCATTGGTTAGCTTGTTCGCTTTCCATGACGCGACCCCCAGGTTCGAGCCCCGGTCGAGCAAGATTATAGAGTGCGTTCTCCTTGCAATGTCCCAGTATGTGTTGCTGTGTGATGATGGGAAAGCTCAGATTCGCCAGGCTTTGTCAGAGGCTATTGCGCCAAAGAATATACATACATAAATACATTTTCAAATATACCCCGGCGAGTCTTTCGCATGTGCGAGCGGGCGCCTGTAAGCTCAGCGAAGAGAGCCAAGCTGTGCTCAACATATTATCGCGCTTCCGGTCTCTGGTGAAATTTAAGCTTTCGAATCGGGCTCCATAGGGCTGAATTGGAACGCTTCGCATTCTTCTGCACCTCAGAGCCGGCATTTACCAGGAAGCCGTCGCATGCTTTTAACGAACTACGTCTGTACAATTATCGGTACTATTATTGTAACTTAATTATTCAATTAAACTATGTTTTAACTTAATGTTAATATGTTATCATTCAAGTTGGTAGACTAAACCTAGCCAGTGATATCTTATTCATCGTACATTTTGTATTTTCTGAGGAAAAGAGATGTTGACTACAATAATAATGTAATAAAATGTTTCATTTATTTTACAGGCATCATCAGTGTTCACTTACACAGTTGTGCCACAGAACAGACTTCTTAGAAACGTTATTCTCCTAATCTTAGTACTCTGGTCTAGCTTTCCACGTTTACCGCACTTTCCTTCCAGCTGCTACGTGCAACTGCTAAACAAAATGTGGATTCGTACAATATAACATGTTTGAGGAAGTAATTTTCTACACGTAGAAATGGAAATTTCGTACATATTAGGTATTAGGGACTTAGAATATGATTTTTTCTACAGAAAAAGCCTATTTTGCTGCAGCATTACATAATTGTCTCTATACTCCGTATATAGTATTTGAGAAAGTAAAAGTAGGTTTATAATCTTAACTGAGCACAGCGAATCGCTTGCGCCTGTTAATTGTTTTATTAGGCAATCCGCTTGACGTTTGTGCGTTACATGTTTTCGTGTTGCAGCCATCACTGCAATTGTCATGCGACATTAATATTAGCTGGGACACCGAGGAGAAGACGAGAAGTAGAAGAAGGAAGTGGAGAAAAGTAAGAGAGGAGTAAGGAGAATAGGAAAGGAAACGAATAATGTGAAGGTGAAGAAAGAAAAAAGAGAGAAGAGGAAGAAGATAGAGAAGAAAGAACAAGAATGGACATTCTGTGACGTCAGCAATAGTGGATGTGGAACTTAGATTCGAAGTCCATTTTACTTGGGGAATACTGACAAAGAGTAAAAATTCATCGAAACATTCGTAATACTCTAATGTGAATAATGTTTGTAAAATAATCATTATATATGGTAGATAGTGTCTATTTTTCTCCAATACGAATTTTTACTATAATTTTATAGTAATCATTGATGTTACTTACTAATCATTGATTTCTTATTGAGAGGAACGTTTGGAGCAAAGCGAATTGACTGGTGTGTCTTTTATTTGAAAGATATCAAAGCTTTTGATTACGTTTGGTTGCATTGGCTGCATTTCTTCAGTCTTCACAGGTACTGTCTTCGCTTTGTCCTTTCTCTTATCAAGTTATCTTTCTTTAATTTTGCCATTTTGGTTCAGTTGTAGTAAACTAAGGATGAGAATGATGTTTTTGCGGGTTTTACAAGCGAAAATGCAACACATTATGTATGATTTACGCATTGATCCAAAAATAATGATAGATTGGATAAGGTTTTGTAGGGAAGTGTGTATGATACTGTGAGTGAAGACCTACCTTTAGGTGGTAAGGGGACGATTATTTAAATTATGGGAGTGAGTTTGGAAAAAGAAAGTACAATTGAGGGAACATAGTAATGGTAAATCGGTATTTGGAAGAATTAAACAATGTCGATGCTGATTTTCAAGGTTGATGAAAATAAGATGGTTGGAGCAGAAGTCTTGGCAACTATTTGTTTTTAAAATAAATGTTATAGAATCACACAATTTTATTTGTTCTGTGAAAGAAATGCTGTGCTAATCTGTGTTCACAACAACAGATGGATATGTGAGTGAAGGCCTACCTTCACTCACAGTCTCACGTATTAGCACAGACAGGAATGTGAAATCAGTTGTCGGACTACCGTCGTGCGAGATGTAACCAGTTTTGAGTAGCTCTCATTCACCGAAATAGCCTTTCGCCGTGGGATAAATGCCCGAGAATGTCCCAGGTCATTGATGGAAACTCTTGGAAATTATCTCTTTCCACACCGGGCAGTCGCGAAATGAGCAAGAGAGTTTCTACGAGGACGCGTAGCAACCAGAGATAAGCAAGACACGTGAGGACCTGTAAGTCTGCGGACCGATGTGGTACGTGCGGTAACTGAGCCTCTGCCTTATCGGGCCTTTAGGAGGAGCGTGTAAGGCTTCTACTATGCTATGAACTCGTGTATTCTATAAAGTTTTGGAGCATGAAACCAGTACTGACATTTCAAATTCCTTAATAAATATGAGAAACTCAATTTTGGTGTCACTTATAGGGTCACTTTCTAAGAGGGGGTCTGGACGCGGTTTCTTCGAGACGTGGTTTCAAACCAGGATTTCGCCTGCTAAAACGAAGTTCGTGCGCCATTTCCAGACCGTGTCTCGAGACGTGGTTCTCAATTACAGACCGCGTCAAAGGGAGGTTTGAAACCACGTCTGTAGCAGAAAAGTGACTGGGAAAATGGAGTATATTCAGCGAGTTGAGGAGTTTCGGCGGAGAATAAACCTCCATAGAGCACTGCACCCGCGAACGAGGGTCTTGCGGGATCGTAGCAACCCTCTCGAAAATTATACAGAAAAAGAATTTCGAAGAAGGTATCGTTTTTCAAAAGAAACGACGATTTACTTGGCGGAGATGCTGCGACCTAACCTACAACACCAAGACAGAAGAGGCTTGGGGTTACCAGTGATACTCCAGCTCCTGATAGTTTTGAGGTTAGTAATTGCCGTTTCACATGTATTTTCTATATTACATTTTTACATGCTAATTGACTGCGGATGTAGATAACCAGCCACCCAACAATACAAGCCAACGCATGAAACGTGTGGTGCGAGTTGTTATGTATAGAGAGAAGAAGAAAAAAACTGGCCATAAACTGCCGCCTCGCCCTCACCATTTCAAAATTTAATTAAGGAATATGCTAATACTGTTAAATCATATGTAGCTGTTACCATAATTGTTGTCATGTACTGCTAGTATTACTACTAGTAGTGTCATTACTATTATTATTTTATAAGTAATGTTATCTATATTATTATTATTATTATTATTATTATTATTATTATTATTATTATTATTATTATTAAGTAGTAGCAGTAAAATCAGTATACCAAAATGAAACTGTACAAATCTTGAAATAAGTATTTTAAATTAAATTAAAGTAAGTTAAATGTTCAACTATTTTGCTACTAAAAATAATTATCTACTATGTAATATCTTGATATATCTTTAACAAGTATTGTAGCATAATCTCTAGGCCAATGACCCCATCTTGATCAGGTTTTTTGTCAAGTTTCCCCGGTCCTTTCAGCAAATGCTGAGATGGCCCCTTGTTTTAATTCTGGACAATAAATGTAACTTCACTGGCTGTACTCAAGAAGATGTATGCAATTGTACTCCCTCTTTATATATCATAGATTTGGCTTGGGATACACTATTGTAATTGTATATGTGACTCAATAATTATTATTTATTATATTACAAATATGTTGCTTTGCAATAAAATCACATCAAAAGAAATAAATTGTTTGGCCTCCTTTCACAGATTTTACGCCACTGGAGCATTCCAAATTGTAATAGGAGACCTAGTGGGCATACATGAAAGTCAAGTGTGCCGCTTAATTCAGAATGTCTCTGGAGTTATATGTTCATGGATTCGCCAATACATATATTTCCCCCACAGACGTGATCACCCCAGAGTGAAGCAACAGTTCTCAGAGCTATCACGGTATATTATACTAACTTATATTTTTCCTTGCACATAGTACCCAAGGAGCATACTTGGGCAAAATGAATGTATATTTTATTTCACTGATTTCCTTATTGTACTCTCTTTCAATAGGCATAGATTTGTATATGAATTGTTTCTTCATAAACAATTATATTTCTTACACACTTACAAGACTATTAACAAAAACATTGTTTTCACTTTTATTTATATTTTTTAGAATTTGTTTCTGAATTCACTTACAATTTAATCATCAGCTCTTATAAAAGATAAAATGAATATCCTCAGGCTTGAAAACAGCCCATTAGTTGAAATGTTTTGTGAAATAAATTTGTGGTAAAAGCAATTTTAACTCCTAGTTCATATCACAAAAAGAAATTCACCACCATATTCCTAATATATTTAAACGTTTATTTATTCTATTTTCTTAAAATGCAGTTTTTAAAACCTTTTAACTGTTTCTTTGTAATACGATACTCCAATTGGAGGAGAAAGAAAATGTATATATTTATTATGAAATTCTGTTAATGCAGTGATAATTTTCCTGGGATCATTGGAGCAATAGATTGCACCCATATCAGGATAGTGTGTCCAAGGAAGGAGGAAGCAGAACGATACTGCAATAGAAAAAGATACTACTCAATCAACTGCCAGGTAAAGTAAAAAGTTTTCTTATTTTATCATTTCATTGAGAGTGCTTTTACAACTGGATTGAGAAAAACATGAATTTTGTATTTCCAGGTAATTTGTGATGCTAATATGAAAATCACAAATATTGTGGCAAGATGGCCTGGCTCATGCCATGACAGTAGAATTTTTCGAAATTCGGTAATAAAAGAGGTGTTGGAGAGTGGCACCTTCTCTGGACACCTAATTGGGGACAGTGGTTATGCATGCTCTAGGTACCTACTGACACCTGTTGTAAATGAAAGAACACCTGCTGAGAGAAGGTATAATGTGGCACATAAAAGTGCCAGAAATGTAATAGAGAGAGTTTTTGGCAGCTGGAAGAAGAGATTCCCCTGCCTCCACTACACGTTGCGCACTAAGGTGTCAACCACGTTAAAAATTATTGTAGCTTCAGCTATTCTTCACAATATTGCTGTTGAGAGAGCAGAGGAAGAATTCAATGAGGCTTTAGAAGAGGGGGAAGTAGTAATAGAAGCAGACGAAGCTGATCGTCCTGAAGGTCTAAGGTGGAGAGAACATTTTATTAGAACTCATTTTACCTAAATAAAAAAAACTTGAACAGATGACTACATAGTTTTTCTTTTACAATCCTTGAAATTGTTCATTTTTGCCAGGAAAAATTAAATTCTCTAATTTTAGTCTTGCAAGTGATTTTTCTGATCCATATACTTTAGATATGCAGTTCATAACATATCTAGGTATGTATAACATGGTTACATATGTCTATGTTACATGAAAGTTAAGAGGTTGGGCTTGAATTGTTATGTAAAATCATGTTCATAATGCCAGTTTCAAAGTTTTATTTTGCATGTTTGAAATTCCCATTCAATGTAATTTCATAGTTATGCTAAATTTCATTGTATACTTAACGATAATGTAATGACCTGCATATTTTAGGGTTGGTATTATTTCCCTTCATGCAAGTGAGACTTGAATTAAAAAAGGAGTTGATATTCTCTTTTTACTTCTGTCATTCCCTTTAATATGTTGCTCACTTGCAAATGAATTATGCAAAACTGAAGATATTCACAGAACATTACTACTGAAGCCTATTGACATGTTTCCTGCTTTGCGGGAAAAGGGCCTCCCCCTCAAATCCTATTAATTTGAATACAGGCTATAAATTGGTCATTAGGTATCAACTTTAATATAGAGTATCAGATAATCCTAAACTCGCATGAAATAACTAATTGACTGAATATTCATGGCCCTCTTTCAGGTCGTATTCAAGTAAACAGGACAATCATGATTTCTTAAATTCTAATATATTTCAAAATCTTGAAATAGAGTAAATGATGCACATCCCAGTGCTTGATGTTTGTACATACCTATCTTACATAGGGAACAATAGCCCTCCATCTCCATATACTGTCACAACTGTTCCGTTTGTATACCTTGTTCGAAGGTCTAACACACACTGATACGAATTAATATATTTATTACAGATCTTCAACTGATGACATAAATATCAAAAGGAGAAAAAAAACAGTTCAATACTATACTGCGATTTATGCAATTCTGGCGCTGGCAGTATCACCTGTTGAGTTTCATCCAATCGGGAGCTTAAACATCACCGTAGTCATAGAATCATAGTCATCTGAATGAAACTCAACAGCTGATACCTGCCAGAGGCAAAGTTGTGGAAATCACAGTACACACTTAAAATATCAATTCCATTAAGTGAAATTTGCAACATTCCTTTTCCTGGCAATTATATTGCATAAACCTTACAACTAGTTATAGAGCAGTGGGGAATAATTTACAAGTGCTACTACTTTAAAGAAGATTGTAATTTCAGAGTATACACAACATTACAAGTGATTAGGATTCTGGAATATGAAAAGAGGTAGATGTTGAAGGACCAAGGCACGGTTCATTTCATAAAATTACAATGGTTAATGCAAATTAATTTTTTTTTTTTATTTTTTATTAATTTACATTTGCATTTGCTCTAATATTTTCATTTTAATTTTTTTTTCTAATTGCAAAATCTGCATTTCCAACTCATGTTTTTCGGCTGCCATCTGCATCTTTTGCAGGTGCTCCTTTTCTGCAATCTGGAGCAGCCGCTCATCATACAATGATTGTTTACTGAAAAAAAAAAAAAAAAAGCCAGCCATTAACTTTAGATTTATAGTTATTTCTTCAAGTGTTGAATTCATCATACAATTCATTAAAACATTCATATTTCATAATTGTCCATCAAAACAAAGTTTTACTTACTTCTTTTGTGGGACTGGGGCTGACCTCCTTTTATTTTCAGGAGGCACATCCTCCACTACCATTTCTGGCACAGCCTCCTCCACCATTTCCACAAGAATTTGCCCTTCCTGTACCACATGAATTAAGAAACCATGAATGAGAATTTGGAAATTGTATTTTATGTAGAGAAAACATATCACCAACAAAGCTTTACCAAAATAGTACCTGAAAGCCTACGGCATCATTATCATGATCCATTGGTAATGGATCTACTGATGACCCCAGCATCCCAGAAACTATTTCTTCCTCTGGATCCAAATTCAGGTTGGAGGAAGGTCCTCCGCCAGTCTTCCTTGCCTCGCTCCTCATTGCATCTATTTTTTCTTTCGTTGAAATTTTTAGTCGCTTCCACAAACCTAAACAGTAATATAAGTACATAATAGACATCACTTCAAAGTATTAAATATGAACTATACTTGCATAAACGTGCGCACACTTCTCAAATGCTTGAGCAATATAAATTTGCTGTACTAGAATAGGCATGCTGCATGGAATAAATTTTGCATTAATTCTTTCTCCACTTGAACTTATTCAGTAGTTCTCGGCTGTTATTATTTTATGGTTAATGCGCACGGATCCAAGATTTGTAAAATTATCTCAAATCTTTTTTACTCACCACGAATCTGCTCCTCTGTACGAGGAGCTCTCCCTGGAGTCGAACTGTTGAACTCGCTGGCAATTTTCTGCCAGGCTACTTTCTTTTTTTTTAAAATATCCCCTCCGTACCCCTTGTCACCTATAATGGGGTATTTCTGGCAAATTTCTGCCAGTAACCCCCTCTCGCTTTTCTCATATCGAGCCATTTTCAACTAAACAAACACGCCAGCTTTAATATTTATTCTATTACATTACAATAAAGAATGATAATATTGAATAATTAAACTCTGTCGGAACATTTACCTTGCTACAACACTTCCTCTTCTCACACTCCGCTACTTCTGCACGTGGACGCCACGAACTAAACAAACACGCCAGCTTTAATATTTATTCTATTACATTACAATAAAGAATGATAATATTGAATAATTAAACTCTGTCGGAACATTTACCTTGCAACAACACTTCCTCTTCTCACTTACACTCCGCTACTTCTGCACGTGGACGCCACGAACTGAACAAACACTAGCACACAACCACACGCAACAACGACTGCAATACGACTGAAGAAAAAAATCCGCGAGGAAAACAGAGGACGAGCGAAATGCGCATACACAAAGGCAGCGTTGCCAGACCGATTGAGGAAACCATGGCTTGAAAACGGGGTCTCGCCAGACGGCGTTGAAACTCCGTCTTTGTAAGTCAACGCGAGTTGTGCCTACGACCGGGGTTTCAGAACTACGGTTTGAAACGGCGTTTTAGACCCCCTCTTAGAAAGTGACCCATAGTGTCCGTGCACTTTATACCTTTCTCTTTCATGTGTATATGTTATTTTTTCCGCTCATGCTCTCATTCTCACAAACAATAGCTGTCATGGCTTATGTTCCAACCTTCTTAGAAGCAAATATATTATTTTAGTTAATAGAAAAACTTTTGGCAAACTGAGATCCACTGTTATCTCCGATTTTTAGAGATATTATAATTGTCTAAAAGGTTGTTTGCAGCTTTCCGTCAACCTCTTTTTTTCTTGACCCTAAAGCGCGAAAACAATTAAAAGCACTTAAGTGTAATGAAGCGTCAATTGTCTCGGCGTGGCGCTAAATATAAATTTCAAACCTTGCTTTATGAATACGTGAGAAGAAAACAATGAAAACGAATAAGTTTTACAACCTTAAAATTCATTGATAGTATTGGTTTATTATATAATGAAACACCATAAAATTAATATACGTGAGTACAAGTATTTTATTTTTTAGCTTACATAGATTTGTTTATTATTTTTGTTATAAAGTGAGTAAATTTTGGGGTCAGGAACCATTGGTAAGAAAAACGACAACATTGTTTTCAGCAAGAAAGTCACTGAGGTAGACCCTGAGGTGTGCACAAACAGGGCTGACCAGGGTGGGGCAGTTCGGGACAGGGCGGGTATACTATAGAATGGATTGGCCTCGCCACATGTCTGAAATAGATGGATTTTATTTTTCTTCCCAATAAATTGTTGTAACAAATACCTGTGCAACGTGAGGTAGTCAGCTAATAACTTACATAGTTCGTTAAAAGTATTAATACTTGTATTAACGGAAGTTTTCAAATTACATATTTCCTTTACATGCCTCTATTTATCACAAAAATGTGGCAAACAATTTCCTTTTCACAAATGGCTTGAAATTGTAGTTTTTTCAATCCATTTAGAACGTTGAAATAAAGAAAATCAATACCTTTATTTTGTTCACATAAGTTGCAAGATTTTTCTCTCAGGAAATCATTGCCTACGACAGCCAAGCGGTTTTAGTTTTATATCCCTTTGCATATTGAAAGATCTCAGATTTTACGTCCCGTCAGTGGTTGAATTTGTAGGCCAGCTAAATAGTTGGAACGAATAATGTCCTTATATTTGAAAATTCTAGAATCGTAAGAATCACCGTTTTTTCAGTTTCTTCTCTCCAGTTCCACGTGGATGTCGGAAGTGTAGGCCACAGCCGCACGCAATCCTTCCTTCCATATCCATTCTTGTCGGCTCCCCTATTCCTGTATAACCAAATCACATGATCACACACTTGCTGAAAGTGGGGCGAGAAAAATGATCTTGTCTATTAAACCGCTAATAAATGGCTCACTGTTGGAACATTTACCTTACGCTCATGCCTCCTGGATTTCCGCGAAGTTCTGCTCGCCGATGTCTCACTTTCCCACTGAGAAGATCCACGTTCCCACTCAAACGGCTCACTTCCTTCGGAGGGTGCGCGCCTTTGGCCGTGTTCCATCTCGGACGCGTATTCTCTGAAATGCGCTCGGTAATTCTCTTCGTCTCTGTCTTCGCTGGAAAAAGACGAAGAGTCAGGCTCTTGCCGACGAGACCAGTGCTCTCTGTAGCGGCGACGCGCCTTGCGTTCCATTTTCCTTCGGTCGATATGACACGCAAGTTGGCACTCCTGTAAGAGCTTTCTTACTTCGTCCGGGGAATAAGGTCTGTCTTCCACGTCTAACCACCTTATTCCAGTGGGTTTTCCCGACGGTGGAGATTCTTGTATCGAACCGGATTGTTCTCTTTCTAGGAATTCACGTCTTTCGCTTTCTTCTAAAGCTCGTCTCTCACTTTCGGGTAACACTTTTCGCTGGCCCCTCGATGTTCCCGGTTGATCTACGTCTACTACACCTCTTGCTTCTTTACTTGTAGGCGGGTACCAGAGTTTTTCTAGCAACTTTTCTTTTGATGTGTCACTTTCATACGATCCAGAATCATCATCGATATCCATTCCTGTACGAACAGCCTCTCCGTAAGCTTCAATAAACTTCTTTGACCCTGCCTTATAAACTGCCTCTCTCCTGGGGCAATGCAAACCCATTTGCTTTATTGCGACGGGAAATCGTTCTGTCAATATAGTAAGCGACACCAAATACACCTCATCCATGAAACGTTCAGCAGCTCTCTCTATTTCTGCTCGTCTGTCTTTATCCTCTTCTTGATGTAAATCAATTCTTCTCACAAGACGTGAGTACTTACTTCCTACGAAAGCTTCTATAATATTAGCGTCTCTAATTAACATAAATGTTGGCACCATAGTCACGTTGAACATACCCTGTAAGCCTCCGCAGTCGTCGACGTCGATCAAAATGAAAGAAACTCCCTCATTTGATCGTATTATTTCTATAAAACGGGATGAAATTTCACGGCATGGTTCACACCAGCTGGCAATAAAACTTACGCATATTAGCTTATCATATGCTTCTTGAATTTTGTCTCTTAATTCTTTCACGTTTCTTGCCTGCGGAATTCCTGTTAATATGATAGGTGCATATCCTCCTCTCTGATGCATAATGCAGGAGTATAGGAAAACAACGTTCAGACTCCAATAACACTCAAAAAACTCCAATACTTAAATTTTGACATCAGTATATCTTGTCTTTATCTTTTCTCCCGAAAACTGAGAGAAATAAACATTTGACTAGTCGTCATTTGTTCGCAAGAAAAAACAAAGAGATTTCGAAGAGTAATCAATTTTACTAGCTACAGTATATTACAACATACTCTGTATCAATGCAAGTATGATATCCATTGAAATTTATGTTAATTAAATAATCCTTACCCTGAATCTTGTCGTTTATACATTCCAATAATAACATAATTATAAGCTAAATATACATTTGATAGAACATTTTTAATGCTCGTGTAAATCTAGCAATTCCTGGAAATCGTTTTGTGGCTCTTCTCGTGTCTAACCAAATAAAGGAATTGGTTCACCTCCGCGAGAACGTGGCAAACACAACACCAGGCGGCGCCAACGAGTGAGGAACGCCGTCAGATGCATATCCTCACATTGTAAAGGGAAAGTGATGCTTCGCCACACGTGTCCAAGCGGGGAGGTTCTGGCTTTCGCCCTCCGCAATTCACATAAAAACCCTTGAGTCTGAGCAACGCATTTTTCCAGCTTAGGTGGTTCTGGGCATTTGATTGCATGGAATTTATGTCTTCCGCTCTGACTGGAAAGTCCTAGGGTTCGAGTCCCGACTATGGAAGGATTTTCGACCCTAGCCGGATAGCTAGGTCGAGGTCTGTCACTGTCTGGAGGAGAATTCTGGCGGCCGGCTGCTCTCATCGGTAGTTTTATGTGCCTTCTCCTATGAACACCAGGCGAATGCCGAAGCGTGCAAACAGGCCCTGTACCGTGGGGCGATCTTTCCTTCCTCTTCTTTGTCCTATCCTCGCCCCGTACTTACACACACATACCTACATGTACTACACTACGCTGATGGCTAGACGTCGGGAGCTTAGAGCTTGTTCAGGCTGGGGCGGAGTTATTCGGAATTCTATTCTGGGCAGGGAAAATATAAATCTGTAGATTTGTGCACAAACCACTGGTGTAAGAGTTCGTACCATATGAAATATCTAAAGTATTGGTGCTTCTTGTACCAAATCAGTGAATGAAATTGGTCTTGCATATGATTATATGCAATGCTACTGTTTGGCATTTTAAAATAAATTGAGAACTATTTGATTGTTCAGAACTAATATAATATTTCGATTTTACAGAAATTTTAGCTAAAATTTTACGTGCTAATTTAATATTTCTTGATATTTTAATTTGTGCAGATATTTTTTTAACTTCCAGGATCGTAGATCTCTTAATCTTTTTTTGATTTTCAAACTCACCCTGAAACTTCACACGCCTCTATAACTTTATCTATGGATATAAATCAAGAAAAAGGACAATGGTCAGTAAAAATACTACAAAAAATGAATGACATAAAAGACATTTAGCATCTCCACAAACATAATATTTCATTCGTTCACTTTTCCAGATGCTTTTACTCTTTTTTATCACGAAGCGTGCATTCTTCAAAACAATACTTAAATTGTTAGACAAAAATGCGTTTTTTAAATACAATCAGCTGACACTGTTTCCTTCATTACTTTGGTTTTCTTCCCCATTGAAATTAAAAAGCATAGTTCTGCCAGGGAAATGTATGTCAGTGTTTTAAATGAGCAAACACTGCGTTCGATCTGTTTCAGATGCGGGAGCCTGGCTGTCCATACGTCACCGACAAGGGGCAGCTGCGCGTTCAAGTAGAGTGGGGAGAGTGTTTCCTGCTTTTCCAGGCCACCTACCACAAGTACGACGACGTGTGCAGAATTCACAACTACCAAATGAGGTAAGACACTCAGAGGAAGTTATCGAGTTAAGTAGAGGGTCTTCTCAAAGATGAATCCAACTCCACCCCCCCCCCTTCTTGTAATTAACTTGGATTAGGTAACGGACAACAGATCTTTGTTACAAACTGATCAGAGAGATCACATCTTTCTCAATCTATAATGTAAGTAAACTTTGAGTATTGTCACAGTTTACATGCTCATTAACACGTATGTATACGACGATAAATTCTTAAGACCCAATCGCTGTGGAGAAATATAATAACATAAGTCCAAAACAAAACGAGTACACTTAAGACTCGCATATTGTGACGTGACTAGTTGATTTGTCCTGACATGGCGAAACATTTTTTTAACTATCAATCCTATGAATATTCCAATGATTTGTAGTTCTCCTTTCGATGTTTTTTTATCATTTGTGGAGTATATTTCCAAAATGCATTTGAAGGGCTTGTCGGAAAAAAAGCATTAGTCCAAAAATCCAATTTGTGGGAAAAGAGTAGAAACCTTCCAAACTCACCTTCCTAGCTCCCCTATTTTTTCTTCGCTCGTTTTCTATGGGACGATTGCACTTTAGGCCTAGTTGATATTATCCTCTGTTTCATAAAAGTTCACACTACAAGGTGGCATCATTAACTCCATCTTCTCAATTTTGGACTAATGCTGTTTTCGAAAAAACTTTCATTTTACATTTTTATCAAAATGAAGCTGTCAGTTTTTCATGTTTTGAAGTGTAAATTGCACTTTTCAAATGTTCCAAATCTCATTATTTCCTAGAGTAATAACTATGTAAAGTTCAAGTAATTTCCAAAACTCGACGTATTTTTCCGGTGAGTTAAGTCAAGAATTCAATGTATTTATTTATTTCCAGATGGCGACTCTGAAATCCCTAAATAGTTTCACGTTAATTTCCTAAATTCGACATGTTAGATAGAGTGTTTCTCAGGTTGTTAAAGTTTGAAACGTTTTCGCGGAATGAGTGCAACTACGGCAATGGAAGGAAGCTAGAAAGTGAATGCTCAATTTGTGACTGGAAAACTAGTGCTCAAACTGTATTCAAGCCACCCAGTATGTGGCGTTTTCGAATGTAATTCTGCAAATGAATACTAGGGAACAACATATTTACCTCCAGGAAAGTAGAGGGCATATATGCATAGTGCATATCTCAAAACATACTCAATTTTATAAGTAGAGTATGAATATCACAATAAAACGACATATCACGACACAGAGTTTAAATATACCGTATCTTTACACTATACAAGTATAATACCTCATGTTCTATCAATGCAAATACATTTAAATTGCACTTGTAAAATATGTAGAATCAATACGCATAAAATATATTTAAAAGTAAAATATTTGTCCAGTTCATCTATACCACTTTCAATAGGTAACAACAATAAGGCTGTCGTATTTTTTTTTATCTTCTGTATTCGAAGATCGCCGTCTTTATTCTCACGTCTGGTAGTAGCGTTCAATTACGAGTAGGTCTTAGTGGATGTTTCGAAAACAAGTCACGTGTACTCTCATATTTCCTACTGCGCATGTCATCGACAGGAATTATTTTACCCCCTTACCTTATCGCAAGTATACCACTGATGGGGTGGCAGATTCTGAGTCAGTCGATGTCATGCGGAACTGTACCCGCAGTGCACATGAAGTTCGTGTCTGGTTTGCGGGAGCCTCAAATACATTAATACATTAGAGTTCTGTGGTTTTTAGTGGCTGTTATTTTTTATTCTATGGTTTTAAAGTGAAATTTTCCACATGACCTGTGGAATTGAATCGAATCAATAAAATGCAAATCGTCATTTCACATCGAAAGTGTGCGAATCAACTCTATAACTTCTATTAGGTTTGTGGAAGTTTTACACTCAAACGTCAAAGGGAAAAAATGTGAAATTACAAAACTCGCGTATTCTTTATACTTTCGCTGTCGTTTTTGTGATCAGGACAAACCATGAGCTGCTCACCAGTATTGTTTCACCTGTAGCACGAACCTTAGGTTGTGGTTGTAGGGAAAATTCAAACCATTGTCAGTCGCTCTACCAATTTGGTGGATAATGCCAACAAACCATTTTCATGTCTGCATATTATTGCACGAATATGCGTATTCCATTTTAAATGTATTCTTACCTTATATGAAACATGCTCATAAAAATTTGAGGTAATATAACCGGACTGACAACGTGGAAATTAGTAGGTGGAATTTTGTTTAAATACTAAATATGTTTATATCTTTTGAACCCTGCGTTATAAAAACTTTTTATACTGATTTGCAAATTCAGCAAGATCGTTTCCTTTAAAATCATCTACTTTTATCATGGAGGTATGAAATTATTTTTTTGTCCCCTATGGAGCCCTATGGAGCCCTATGTCCCTAATGGAGCAAATTAACAATTCCAATACTGGGGAACAAACTTGTAGACGTCACATGCGCGAATTTAAACCGCCACCTCCCAGCATTTAACAAGCACTATACTTACGGTCCTAATCAGCATATCAATTGACGCTCCCGAATATGTCACAACAATTTTTGGAGAAAAATGCTATTGAATGAAAGTGCATTTGCACTTTGCAGCAATCAAGCTTTTGCACGAATATATTATACATTCTTGTTCGTCATTAAGTGGAGCTTTCAATGGTGTACGAGTCAAATAGCCACAGTTGATTATTTTAAAATGATAATTTGTAATCCAAGAAGCTCAAGACGTTGGCGTTGTGGCAAATCTTAAAATATGGAATTGGGACTTCGTGAAGTAGTTATTTAACTAATAATTCTTAGATTCAGTCCAGCCGTATGAATCAAAATAAAACTTGAGGGAATAATAAAATTAATTTCCGTTTCGTAATGAACAGTACAACAGAAAGTCAGACTACTTTTCTCTTTTGAATAATATATTTCAGTATTCATCTTCATTCAAGTAATTATCAGTATCATGTGTGCTTCCGAAAATCCCAGATAAATACACTTGTTACTTCGCGCATCATAAGTGAATAGGTAATTTTTACTGTTTAAACAATTTTAGTGAATAATTTCGTATATGTAAATATCGTTTGTATTATTTACTATAAGTAAACGCCTTTTTCTGGTTTGTTTGGTGCAGGCGAGAGATCGGCGCGCTGCAGGCGGAGAACTACAGCCTGGAGCGGCAGCTGTTCAGCTACCAGAAGAGCATCGCGTACGCGCATTCGCGCGGCGCCTACTCGGACGACCTGGCGACGCCCGACGGCCGCGGCGACGACGACGACGAGCCCTACTTCGACGAGCGCGCCTACTCGCTGGGTAACTCGCCGCCCGCGACGCAGCCGCCGCTGCCGGCCCCGCCGCCGCTCGCCCGCTCCCCGCGCACGCCCCGCTCCCCGCGCACGCCCCGCTCCCCGAGCTCCCCGCGCTCCCACTCCCGCTCCGTCACGCCCCCGCTCCGCTCGCCGCACCGCCACTCCGCCGACCCCGTGTGGTGAGCGGGCCCCCGCCCCCGACGCTACCTCGAAACTGCGCCGCCCGACGACCTGGAAGCTCACTGACCACGCTCGTGGACGGCGGCAGCGTGTCGTCTGACGACTCGTCTCGTATCGCGTCCACGCGCGTGGAAGGGTCGCCGCCTGACACGGACCTGGAAACACGCACAAGTTGACGGGTCACCCCACGGCGTGGAAGCAGCCGATGCGTTCTCGCGGGCACTAGCTGCGTGTCGTCGGGCGACCTTGAAACGCATCCTTGCGTGTCGTGAGGTGGCCCGACGACGACCTTGAAACACGCAGAAGACGAGTTGTCAGGCGACCTTAAAGCAACATCCTCAAGGACGTTACGTCGGATCGTCAGACGACCTTAACAACCGTCCTCTTGTGTGGAAGGGCCGCCCGACGGCGATGTGAAAACACCCGGATGCCTATGAGTCACCAGACGTACATTCGCTCGGACATTATCAGCATATAGTGACGCGTCCTTGATAGTCTGACGTCTCCCGACCGCGTGCGCTCAAGGATCACAAGACGACGTCCTTGAATCACGCAGAAGTCGTCGGATCACCCGACGGACGTGACCCTCTCGAAAGTAGACGACTAATAGGCCATCTTCAACCGCCGCGAGTCCAAGGTCGCCGGAGGACCCGAAGCTCGCCAAGAAAGTCGATGGGTCGACGGCTGTTGTGTCCACGGTCGCGTTTCCCAGTGTTTGTTGCCCCATTCGGAAGACGATGTCGCTTGTCTAGTGAATATGTCTAACACCCCGTTGAGTGTCCTTTATAGATGGACGGTTCGGAAAAGAAATGAAGGCGATGAAGTGAGGAGACGTGCCTGCCCGAGCACCTGCTCCGCTCTAGTCCCACGGAATTCGCTCAGCAAGGCCGGACACCTAGCGCCGTGACGTCGATGGCCGTAAGTAACGGACATGGACTTGTCAACTCTGCTTCGTCGCCTCCACTTCTTCTGAACTATCTAGTGTGTAGTTTCTTGCACTTTTTGACCTTTTTCGAGTTTTTGTATTTCGACATCTCTCTTGACTTCTTTTGTTCTTCTAAATTTCATTTGTTGAATTCAATGAACGAAGTATTGGAGGTAATTGTTTAGTACATTACCTTCTAAATTCTGTTTTTGAATGTCCTCTAAAGGACTTCCGTGACCTTGATTTTAAAGAATGTACAATCTCTTGCTGCTCTTCCTTTGGAAATAAATTTTAAGAATTTTTAAGCACATCCGTCCAACCTTTTACTGAATTAAAAGTTAAATTTATTGAGTTCAAAAGGAGAATTCAGTAATGAATAAGATATATGCAGAGCTACCATGTATTTTGTAGCTAACATGCTTTCTTTTAATACCTCAACTAGCACGCACGTGGCACACAACAGCCATCCCGTCTACTTATCACGTTTAACTAACTGCAAGCGGACTTGACAGATCCGGTTTCAGCATGCTCTTGCACTATTGCACGACGCAAAATCACTAGAGATCGTGGTCGTGCGTACTTTATTTGATCGAATATTTGTAGGATTACCTGCACACGATTCGTGCACACGAATAAATGCAGAGCTTTATGCGTAAACGTTTTTGAATGACTAAAGAGCATCAAGAGATAAAACATCAGTTGTTGCTTGACGTTTTTGCATTTGTTTCGTGATTGCATTGGATATGCATCTGTTTCATGTTTACCTTAAGTGTTTTCAATTCGTCTCAAATAGCAAAGCAGGGGTTCTTGACCTAAAATTCATTTTCAGTTTAGAAAGAAAACGAGCATCAGACCCCTGCGAATTCGTAAAAAAAATTGTGAATTTTATGTAACACGTTACTGGCAGGAAAAGCAGTTTCATAAGTTATTTTTGTCTGAATTACTGAAATATCTGTGCTGCTAAAAACCTCCATGATGATCCGTTTACAAGCTGCTTATCATCAACACTTAACTTAATTATTGTGTTTGCTCTTTATATAAAATCGAATGAGTTCAAAATAAGTTGAGTCACAGTCTCTTTCTGTTACCGATTGCACTGTGTGCTTGTGTTTCAAAAACTGTAGTTATCACGAGGCTTAAAGTCTGCTGCTTTAAACTCAAAGGTTGTTTCTTTTGCGAAATATAAGCTAGTGTTTTCGCAATATTTCAAACTCAGCTACAGAAAAGCTGAATGTTTGCAAATCCAATATGCATGCACAGACTAAAATCTCTCTAAATGTTTTCAAAAAAGAAGCAAAATAAATATATTGTTGATTACGAAAGTAATATTTTATGTTGTCTTCAATGCCAAACTCGCACGTGTTCTTTCATAGCTCCTCTCTTGTGCAAATAGGTTTCATAAACAAGAAAAAATAGTAAATTAAAAACTTGATTTTAACGAAAATTAAGATAATTTCGAAGTGAATTGTGAAATACTGTCTCTCGTAATAATGATGGCTCTGCGGATAAAATGAGTCGGATGCAGATGCTTCGCCCAAATTCGGAGGCAGGAATCAAAACCATTTTTCTTAAGGCAGAGCCTCTCAAATAGCATCATATTTTGTTTGATAATGTATATAATAAACCTTTTTTATTATTTTGATTATGTCAATAGTACAAATCTGTCCAACCGTCACCCGACGTTGACTGTCTCCTGTTTTAAAGAGACCGGGGCTGTCAGACCCGGGAGTGCGCTTACGAACAATTTGAGCGATTACAATTGGTTTCATTTACGTTTATTTTGCGTTTTGTTGACATTTGCGTGCATTGTCAACCAAAATAACATTAATTTCGTGGAAGTTCACAAAATGAAAACAATGTTAGGCTTCGTTATAAGTCCTCGACGATTGGACATTTCAATTATTCAATTTGTCGAAGAAATGAAATGTAGTAGTAATAATATTCGCATGTTTATTTCGACTAAAATATGTTTGAGAACTTTCATTAATTATTAATTTTTATTCTTTACAAGTATTTCATTGATTTTCTTCTGCATTTGCTATTTGCAAATAACAACGCCATCGTATAAGATTCCAAAATCATCACCTCTATCACACTTTGAATTAACATGAAGCAGAATTGTGCAGGTTTGGAGATACATCGACTAGGTTGTGCACTAAAGGTTAGGAAAAGTCTTGAGCATACCAACGCCAATCCGTCTGCACTGATGCAATGGAATTAAAGACTTAATTATATAGTATATTTCAATATTGACTTTAAAACCGCGGGGAATTTTGTTATCCATTACGATTCTATTTGTTAAAAAAAAGTTGGGAATCGGTCATTTTGAAATTATCAAAGAAAGATAATGTTGGATCCATGAAGAGTCAGAGGCGTACGAAACATTGCCTTGTGACATGACTAATTGTCCACCCAGACACGCTGAAATTTCATTGCCGCATTCAAATTCGCATTTCGCATTCAAATATATGCGAAAAATAGAACGCGACACTTTCAAAGCCAAGTGCACGAAATTCACAGTCGCGCAGTCACAACGCAGGGCTCGTCACCCCACGGCCAGTGCTCGGGTGCGATTAAGTAGTTCCTCGAACGAGGAGTTCTTCTTAACGCAAATCTCGCGTCCCTTTCTTAGTGTAACTTGTTGCCACCACGGAGTGCGGAGTACTCGAACGTTTTCGCAAAAATAGGAAATCACACATGACTTACCGTATCGTGACATCTGATTCTGAGACAATTTTGAATAAGTCTGAATAAGTCTGAGGTAAGTGAGGAGTGAGACGTTTTTATCATGTGTCCGAGCGAAAGAGACCGGATGAGATGGCTCAGGGAATCAATTGATGACACTGATCGGGAGGTCCTAGGATTCGAACCCGATGCTGGCAGGATTTTCGACACTAGCTAGACAGCTAAGTTGAATTCATCTATCCGGAGAATTCTAGTGACCAGGTGCTCTGATCGGTATTTTTCCGTGGTTTCCCCGATCAACCCCTGGCGAATGTCGGAGCAGTACCGTTACAAACGAGCCACGGACCGCGCCGGTCTTTCCTTCCACTTTCTTGTCCTTCCCCCCCCCCCCCCTCACTTACACTCCATGCATTACACTACATTAGTTGGGAGATTACTCGGGAGCGAAGAGCTAGTCCTGGCTGGGGCGGTGCCGTTCGGGTGGGAGATATCTTGGTGGGGAAAGTCCCATTAAGCCGACATGGGTCGGCGCCGAATCTCACCAGTCGGGGGAGAAAATTACTGCCACCTCCCGGTTAAAAGAATGCACTACACTTAAGAGACTAATGACCTTAGCAGTTGACGCGCCCGGAATCACCGACCAATGAGCGAAGGAGCTTTCCTCAGATGGCACCACGGCTCAAGTCGGTTTCCGGTCTGTCTTCCGCTTTCTCACAGAGATTCTTCGAGATCTCACGAAATATTTTTCAATCCCAGAAAAAAGGAGGGGGGGAGGGGCAGAATTGCAAAAGAGTGGGACCCGCGTGGCCCGTGCCCGGTTGATGAAGGTTCTGCTGCGACATCCGCCTGCGACTGATCAAATGAAACTGCGGAAGTGAAAGATCAGAGCGGCGCACTTGTAAAATTATCGTCTAGGTAGGACCATCACCCGACTCGTGTACTCCTAGTAATGACCAGCTAATGTCGAAAATCCGTCATTGGCAGAACTTGAACACACAAAGGATATTCACGGTTTGGAACCCCCTGAATTGCTTGAACATTAATGTTCAAAAGACGTAAAAATTCTAGCTGCGAATTGTGTAGGAACAGTTAAAAAAAACAATTGTTTTGTCTTTTCTGACGCCTTTATTATGGGGCAGAATGCATTAGAGAGTAAGAGGACCTGCGTTAACACTGTGAACAAAATCTAGAATATTATGAAACAACAAATAACATCTGCTATTGTTACTTATTGGATGGATATTTACAGGGTTGCAACCAATAACTATTTTGTTTCCATTTGTACAATTTTTTAATACGGATACAAATGAGTATATTGCTTTGGTGTCACCCCTTGGGATTTTGTGGCGTAATGACTAGCGCGTATACCTTCTATTAGAACAAAAACTCCTATTTTTGTTATTTACAGGATTCAGTTCTAGAAAAAAGAATTGTTTCCATTTGTGGTATTTTCGATTATGGACGTAAAATAACATCTCTCTTTGTTATCACCCCCTGAGGTTCTCGCGGTGTAATGACTAGCCCATACGCCATCTACTTGAACAAAAACACCCATTGTTTATACTTTACAGGATTCAGTTCTAGAAAAATGAACCATTTACATTTGCAGTATTTTCGAATATATACGTAAAAGACTATTTTGCTTTGGGTCACTCCTCTGGGGTTCCAGTGGCGCCAGTGGCAACGTGCTACTTGAACAAACTAACCTGTTTTTTGTTGTTGTTTTTTTTGTTGTTGTTGTTTTTACATATTTGTTCTAGAAAAAATAAACTCTTTTGTCTTCATTTATAATATTTTCAAACAGGGACTTAAAATAACAGGTCGCTTTGGTATCAGCCTCCCGGAGTTTTCGTGGCAAAATGACGAGAGCATTGGCATTCTCTACTGAAGCTCGCGTTTGAACCTTGGACAATTCATATAGGATTTATAGTAAACAAAGCGAGCTCTCAGGGTATTTTCTTCACCATTTTTATTGTATTTTTTTTTATTTAGCCATTACATACCCCGCAAAGGGAATTTGGCATCAGCGCCGTTATATCCCTAGTGGGTCATCCATCCAGGAACCCGCGATGTCTCGATTTCGCCTTACCGCCTACGTGAATTCGGCTAGCAGTGCTGATCGTGGCCTTTCAGTAGAAAAAAACCGGTCAGGACGGCCGGCACGGGGATCGAACCCGTCATCATCATCATTTCCGCTACCAAAATTTATTAGATCATCATTCACGAGTCCTAATATCAGTAGTAGGCCCTTAAATCCAAATAAGTAAATAAATAAAAATATATTTAGGCGTACCGATCAGATGGCCGAGATCGCTAAGGCAGTAGTGCCGGAGTGGTTTCGGACCAGAAGATCGCGGGTTCGAGTCCCGCCTCGGGCATGGGTATATTTGTCTGTATGTGCTGTCCTTTCACCCCCATTACCATCATATCATCATTTCATCCTCCATACCCCCAGGGCTAACAACCGTGGGGGTTAAAAACCGGATCCAGCTGAAAATGCTGGTCCCCCCCAAAAATTGTCGCAAGCACCTGCCACCGTGAGAATAAATAAAAACTGGGCCACGGTAAAGGCAGGATGCTTGCAAGCGTGGTCCTAGTTGGCCGATTAACGAAAAAAAAATTAGGCGTTCGCCACTCCCTCGGTCATGTAAGTGCGTCATCGTATATCGCCTTTGTTATACTTCCCACTGCCTTCTGCACCGCATTAAATTGCAGAAATAGCAAATATAATTGTTTTCTACTCCCTATTCAAGGATTCTATAGATAAAATTGTCTTAACTCGTTTAGTGCATTGATTTTTTTCTAGGGTTTTTATCCAGTCGACAGCCGGTTACCCTTTACGTCCCAATGGGATGCATAATCAACCGTACACTAGACACCAACACACTTGCGAACTTCTCCGTTCAGGGGCAGCAGAACGCGAGGCCCTCTGCAACAGCACATACATGAGAGACAAGGGATAAACAACCTGTCCAAAGTCGGGATTCGAACTCGCGACGTCCATCCAGGCCGGCGCATTGAATATTACGTAGCAAAGTTGAAGCAATTTGAGGTGTTCTAATCGTGAGCGTCCTTGTTTGTTCTTCCACTCTATGAAACTTCATGGACTCAAATATACTGTTGCCATTGTACAGTCGTAGTAGGTACGAAAGAACAGTTTGCGTAGTATCAGAGATACAACATGTATACAGGAATGACGAATTGGCACACGCAATACTCATAGTGCTGGACGCTCGGATTTATATGATATTTCACCAGCTCAGTCATAGTATCACAAAGCTTACAGTAAAATTTTAAATTATTTCCGCAATTAGGTGATGATCTACGTAAGTTTACCAAGGTTACCGTTCCAGCAGGCATTTTAGACGGCACTATGTGACACTGCGCCGACACAAGGGTCGATATTCAGTCATGTTATGGCTGAATATCAGGATTCAGGATATTCAGGATCGGCGATATTCAGGATCGGCGATATTCAGGATATTCAGGATCGGCGATACAGGATTACATGGAGCTGGTGAGAGCGTAGGCTTCCGCGGCCGGAGTCAGTATTTACTAGGCTGTCCGGGTGACGCCGCGTCCATGGCGAAGGTGCCGACGTTTCGGTCGCCATTCTGCGACCTTCCTCAGGAATTAGGGCATTACGCCCTGAGGAAGGTCGCAGAATGGCGACCGAAACGTCGGCACCTTCGCCATGGACGCGGCGTCACCCGGACAGCCTAGTAAATACATGGAACTGTCTCTCTAAATGCATTGCAAACCACCACTAGTAAGACACTTCGGCCAATGGACCCAGAGAAGGCAAGGGCTCGTCCTGCGTAGAAAGCTGCACTAACCTGCGGCATGTAATCCTCGAATTTTTTGACGGCTCACGGTGACCTTGTTGAATTTTCCTACTCTAGATTAGGGTTCTACTTCTAAGAGATTTTAGACTTCACGCGTTCAAACCATATTTCATCTGTTGGCGTGGCCGTATATCAAACTACGAGCGTCCAACACCGCGAGAGTTGCATGAGAGACCCCTTCTGGAGAGCCGGGGCACGTTGCTCTCCGAGCGCGCAAGCCTGCGTTGCACAGCGTAGGGATGTGATGCGAAATTCGCAGGCCTTCTCCGCAGCAGCGTGTCTGCGCCGATGGTGGAGTCCCGCTTGTATTCCGGGATGAACTTGATGGATTGTAAGTTGCGCGCTGTGCTCTGTAAGTGCCTAGATGGATGGATGGATGGATGGGTTGGTTCCGCTACGGTGGTATCAAGCCCTGAATATGGCATGGTCATTTGGGTAGAGTGCGCGTGCGATGTAACCCTTGACCCAGTGGCGTGGTAGTATATGGGTTGGTAAAATGGGTCTCTCGCCACCCCGAGAAAGCAGAGGCTCCCAAACAAAGGGAGTAAAAATGTTCGTTACCCAAGTATTGAAAATGTTCGAGTTAAATTCACTCAATATGTGTTGTTTAAATACAAAACTTCTGTACTTATCAACAGACATCTCAGATCGTCTAGCCTTAAGCCCAAAATAATTTTAATTTGGAAACAAAGTGACTTCTTTGCCTGTAAAATTATTTTTTAAATCACATTGTTAGTATTTGCAACCATATTATCTGTGGTCAAAATCAAAATAATATTTTAATTTAATATTTAGAGTTTGTTGAAATTATTCAAAAAAGTCGGTTATTATTGAGAAACTTTTGAATAGAAATGTTGTATCTATTCGAATTTACAAATGAAACTTGTAACAGGATCTTTGCATTTCTGACCCAGATCCCTCGACTTATTATTACGCCACTGGCTAGATCTCCACGTAGTTGTCGCCCTTGGCCGCTAATACGTTAGCGCTTACTTCACAACGAAACTTACGAGAGTTTCGGAGAGCCAGATTCACATCCCAAACTCGCTCAGGAGGCAAACTTAGGGAAAGGTCAAGAACCCCTGGTGCCCTAAAGGTTGTTCACGCAGCATGCTTGCAGACATTTTGTTTTCCATTCTCGTGACCTCTCCGCAAGGTCATTTAGTAGAGGTTTGCATGAGCCATGGTTTTGCAGGTATTTTATCTATTATGGTGTTTTCCTTTAACCTCGGTTCATCCCCCAATTTATTCCGTATTTGATTTGGCTTTATCCTATGAAAATATATTTAACGCATCAAAACAATATGTCCTCCGCATGAAATTGGCAGTTTCACTCACTGTGAAAGTATGTGCATGATTGTCGATATGAGGATATAATGTTGAAATTGTCTTTCAGAAATATACGTAATTAACATCGTCTGTTGCCAACCAACCGACAGTCCTCATTACAAATTCCCCACGATGTCTTACAGAAAACCACTTATAGTATTTTATAATATTATTGTACAGATCCATTATTAAAATCACGTCAGTGATACCATGTTTTCTTCAGAAAAATGCAGATTTATTATCCATAAGTGTGTGCCTCGCAGCTATATAAACAAAAAATTTCGATAAATAACTCACTTTCTAACATTATTGTTCAATGCATCTCACTTTGGATCAACGTCCATTAAAATTTCTTGAATGCAGGCCAGTGGCACCTCACGCATCTGCAATATAATAAAATTGAAAAAATATTACACAGTTGTATCATAATGAGGATTTCATTGATTAGAGGGGACTTTATAGTGATTTATAGAAATAATAATGCTGTTTTACTCTGCTTTTCTGGCGTATTGATATATTTTTCATATTATATTATTCATCCACTCGTTAAGGAATTCTTGAGATTTCCTCATGACCGATCTTTTCTCATTGTCCATTTCGAATTTACTCTGTTTGTCAATTATAACTTTCTGGATTGTTTGTAAGTTTGTCAAAATAATGATAATCAGTCTAGGTATGTAAGAATTCCTCATTTGTTACCAATTGAAATTATGGAAAGTTTTTAAAGTAAGTTTGCTCTATGAGGTATACAATTTAAAAAATATCGACTGCAACCTGATCGCACCGCTTAAATAAAATCACAATCAAAAAAATAATCTGAGAAAACTTTTTTCTTAATATTCACTTCTCGTATCCCTGCTCCCGACACATCTTCGGCTAAGTAATACAAATGTCTTGACATACACAAGTACCTTGAAAACATTGCTCCTATGTTCCGCAATTACAAATTACAAGAAGAGAATATAAAAGAAAATTCTGAAATTCTTTGTGGGAAGGATTAAGGCTGGAAGTTCTTTTAAATACTGTCTAGTCGATACTGCAAAATATTAAAAGGTCATAAAAGCATGTAACATTCAAAATTTTATGCACTATACCGGCATGCTTTTTACACAGAGGCTCAGAAAATAGGGGCGTCCAGAAGGGGCGGAGTGTCAGCTGCGAGACTTGCCACAGGCACCGAATTATTTTTCATTCAAAACAAATGCCAGTGTTTTTTCTTATTTTTAATTCCAATTAACCGCTATAAATCACTTTTACAGAATATGGAAATGAATTCTGTTTATATATTTTGAGGCGGGGCTTTTGTATCAAATAATTGTTCTCCGAGGATCTACTGCCCCAGGCCTCATATTTACTTTGGGCGCCCCTATCAGCAAGCAGTGAGCAAGAGAAGGTTTTTATAAAATCTAAATTATAAGGCTGCCAACTTTAAAATACATAATAATTGGACACGAAAATCGCGAAAAGTATGTGAGTCACGTCAATCACTAAGCAAAGAAATGAATTTGAGATGAGAATGTTACGAGAATTAAGTAGATTGGTTTTCTTAAATTGTAAAAAACTGATTTAAAATTAAAATGTAAATTGATATGGAATAATGCCTGACAATTAATAACTACTTCTTCATTTTGCAAAGAACCAAAATAGTACTCAAATTTCCATATTAATATTCTAGAGATATACAAATAATATTCCTGTACTAGTATACTATAGTAATACATCCTATGCAAATGCAGTATATAATTAGTATTTTGAGCCTAATCTACAGGGTCAAAGAATAAAATAATACAAATTACTAGGGCATCTTGAAGGGTCGCATATTACAACTTTTTTCCAGCTGACATGTGGTAGCAAAATACATAACTTCGTATCAACAACTTGGAAGCTAATATTTCACTTCCTATTTAACAGATTGAACGCTTTTTTGTCTTGCCCAACCAAACTTTGATCCTACGTTATGCCCATGTAAGCCAGCGCTGGCAAATAAAACCAGTATTCCAAGAGCTTCAAAACGCTATTTTACATATTTGATATAGTTTAAATCATTTCATAAAACTACTTTTCTGTAAACGTAGGTTTAAAATACATTATGACTTTTTGAAAAAATCATCTTTACACTTAATTTTTACAGTTCTGACAAGAGGAGGTTGGAATATTGCTTTCAAAAACAATGTTTTATTGAAATATTAGGTGCTACATTTCAATTTTCTTACTTGAATATTGAGAAAATACAATAATAAATTGGAATTTGTACTGAACACTAATGGTTTTCGTCAATGTTTTACAAGTTAGGCATTGTATGTTTCCAGTGGATAGTCAAATGCATAGTATATAAACTGCACGAGTACAACCAAACTTCCCACTGTTGACTGAACATCGGCTCCTGATTTTTGCTCGTGATTGTTCGGGGTTCGTGGTTGACTCCTACCCTGGACAGCTGTGTACATAAGCCCGACCTACTGTACAAAACTCACAACAGTACAGGACTTACAGTTTAGTTTAACCTGTAAAGATGGAAGTTCCGTTAAGCAAGAGACTCGAAAAAATCTGAACGGATTAAACGAGGCAGTAACGGCTCGTGCCCTCAAAGTTGCTGGTTCACCAAATAAAATGGTATGGCCACCGGTCCAAATACCTTGGAACGTTAACCTAACACCAGGGGGGTCCATGGTTGTTCGGTGCCAAGTTTCTTTGGTAGAGACGTCCAGACCAGCCGCCATCTTATTGTTTTTATCTTTTGAACCACTAACCTTGAGAGGACGAGCATCTACGTTTTAAATAAAAGGCGTACAAAACGCAGCCGTGTATCTGGCGTATCTAAAAAATTAGATTTCCTAGATACAGAGAGTAACAAATTCCTTTGTGCCGTCGATTCCGCCATTTTATATCCAGTTGTCAGGAAAGTTGGAACTGTTTTAGGAATCACCAATCAACCAAAAAACAATATTAATACACTCGATAAACCACCACAATACCTTTAGTTGTTATTATTTCTCCTCAACTCCTGTAAGATGTCTGGCAAGGCTACCAGATGAGAGGATATCACATGACGGCAGCTGTTCAAGTTGCGCTACTTTTTTTACAGATGTCTCAGAATAAATGTAAAGACTTGTAGGACATGCAGTGAGGACCAAAATGATCACTTTTTGGCAATGGACTTACAATGGAACATTTCATACAACGAAGTTACACATGTGTAATTTGCTCCTAGTAGTTAGGCAAAACCCCGTATGCACAAACTCTCGGTGGATATAGAGAGTTTATTCTAAGAAGGGACTGCTTTGGAAACCACTGCTCGACTACTACCAGCAGCAAAACTGCAGATTATGCCCAAGCACTCAATTCGCCAGTATGTTCGTTCGCGATTGTCTCACATGCAAGAGATTGTCCACACAACCTCTTGCGATGGCATTGTCCGACATGGCGTTTATTTGTTTCCTGACCTGTCAATCTGCTCCCTTCTTTCAATAATTTCTCAATACATGAAATATTCTGAGTGAGGACGCGACCTCCCGAACGTCTGTGCATAGATGATATCTAACAGAGGCAAATGGCACAGGAATTAACTTCGTTGTTTGAAATTTCTCACTAGATGTTCAGTGGCAAAAAGTGATCATTTCCTGCCTCTCCACTTGCCCTAGAAGATTGTAACCTTTTTTCCGAGACATCGGTGTATCTGGGGAACCCCCTAACGCCGCTTGGGATCCGCAGGCGACCGCAGCCTGTCCACGGACACCGAGTACGCCTGAGAGCGGCGTCCGTCGTCCCGGCGGTCGCGGCGGGGCCGGCTGGCGCCGCGGCCACGCCCCCTGCCGTCGCCCGCGCCCGCGCCGCCGCCGCCGCGCTCGCCGCCGCTCAAGCCGCCGCTCGAGCTGCTGGGCGAGGACGACCCCGCGCCGCCCCCGCGGCGCCGCTCGCGCGCCGCCTACATCTGGGAGACGCTCGCCGAGTTCGTGTGCTCGCTGGGCTCCGTGGGCAAGCCCGCCACCTCCAAGTACTACTACAGCTAGACCGCGGGAGGCAACGGCAAGCCCGTCCCTTCACTGTGCTTCTCGGTTCCGCCGGCATGCACGCCACCTCCAAGAGCTACTACAGCTAGACCGCCCGAAGAAAGTTCGTGTGCTCTCTCGACTTCCTGGACAGGGCCGCTACCTCTAAGTACTACTACAGGTAGCCCTCGTAAGGCAATAGGTCTGTTCGCGAGCTGCGATGTCGCTTTCAAATTCTCCTTCAGCTAGACCGACAGAAGAACACAGACCGTGAACTGGCCGTCACTTTCAAGGGCTACTAAAGCTAGACCGCCAGATGAAGGTTCGTGTGCTCTCTCAGTTCCGCCGGTACACCTACTACTGTCGGTGGACAAGCCCACCACTTCCAGTACTACTACAGCTGGACCTCGAGAGGCAACGGGACAGTCCGCGAGCTGCGAGGACAAGTCCGTCACTTTCATGTGCTATTACAGCTATACCGCCAGAAGTTCGTGTGCTCTGTCGCTTCGGCCCGTAGGCCCACCACTACAGATGCTACTGTAGGTACTAATTAAAGAAATTACCTTGCGATGACCCTTTGGGCAAGCCCGTTACTTTCAAGAATTATTTCAGCTAGACCGCAAGAAGAAAATGTGTTCCCAGCGCTCTTAGAGAAAGCTAATTCAGTGAGTATTCGTGAGTTCCACTTTCACCACCTCTTCCAACTACTAATGCATTTAGATCCCGAAGGTAAAAAAAAGTGTTCTTGATTGTCTTTGGTTCCGTTAATCATCTCGCCAAATGAAAATAAAACAACTAATCCCCAGGGGCAACAAAGCACAGTGTGTGCTTCAGAGGGACATTCGTTTGTTCTCTCACCTCTGAGAGAGAGAGAGAGAAGCACGTCTACTACAAATATTACTACTGCTAGAGCACGGAATTCACACCGCCTTCGTCTGGAAAAGCGGCGCCTCTAATAACTACATCTAGAGCCCAAATCCATCAGCAGAATTGGAGTCGTCCCTCTGGGCCCTGGACAATCTTCTAAGATCAAACTCAGCTTCCCGATGACCTTACCGCTTTCATCTTGAAGGCCGGTGCTTCTAACTCCTTCTGCAGCTGTTTCTCAGACGTTGGAAGAGCTGGTATTTTCTCTCTGTGGGCTAGTCCTCCGCCCCCTCCATACTCCTACATGGGAGCCGCTGAGTTAAGCCTCTGTTAGAGCGGGTCGATGATGGTCAGCTATTACACCCGGTCGTCAGGACCTAATCTGGGCGTTTTTTAATGATCATTTTTAATACCATTTAAAGTCAAAATCGATTACCGATATGTGATATGTTTATTGCCATGATGTCGAATTCTTCTCATTCGGTCGTTATTTTTTCCAATGATTCTACTCCTTTTCCATTGCAGCTGGTGGACATGTCATGAGGCAGTGCAATTTTTGGTCATCTCTTACAGTAAGAGTCTGCAGTTTACTGTGGCCATCGCTATAATGACCATACCAATCCTTGTCAATCTGTCAATATGCGAATGTCCTCACTAAGTATTTATATTTCATTCCTTGTTTTTCCTCATTTACAATTGGTGAACACCCAATGTGATTTATTTTCATGGTCAAAGATAAAATAAACATTATGACCAGACTCTGAATTAAAACACATTTATAATTAATAAGTAATATTTCCCCATGTATATTTGTTGTTATGAGTGTCCAACTGTCAGTTCTTCAAAATTATTTTCGTAGAACACAAGGGTGCAGAGAAATTTTGTTTATTTTAATTTATAGTCTACTTTAAATTAAATTGTAATTACGTTTTTAATGTATACTCCTTTCTGAAAAATGAAAATTTCAAAATGAAATTTCGGATCTTACACTTATTATTCAAAGTTCTAATCTGAATTAATCTTCATCAATGCAGAACTACGAAACTAGTTCAGAGAAATGAGTACATGAGTACCATGAGAAAGTAGTATAGAGTAAAATCGATAAAATAAAAATATTTCCCACTACATTCTCTCTAATAATAATGTTATTATCTTTACAATGCCCACACATTGTTTCCAGATTCATTGAGACTGATTTTTTCCTTTCATTCTTTTTTCTCCAATATTGTAATATTCATTCAATGTTTGACATGTTCAGATGTATGAGTAAATAATGCTATTTGACAATGTTAATGTTAAATTTTAACATTTTATAAAGATATACAATGTGATACTACTGTTTACACAAAATGAGCGGCACGTAATTTAACATTCAAGTAATTATGTTTGCAATTCTTTGCCTGTACTAATTCACAAATCCACTTGAAATTCAGAAAATGTTACTTCCTTTCTGTCATGAAAGTCAATAATCTTGATTTCACCTAAACTGGAAACACAATTATTTACACCTGAGTGCATTCATCCTGATAGGAACAATTTATTGACAGCTTGACAATAAGTATTAACCATGTGGAGTGATCAAAATAATTTATTTTACATAGCGACTAAGAAACAATAATCAACTATCACCATTAATATTGATTTTGTCATATGAAATGGTGTCTCTTGTGGAACGTCAAAAGAAGGTCTAGCTTTTCTTACTAAGATGGTTTTTTTCATGATATGACCGAATGTAGTTGATTAATCAAAATGGACTGTAAGTTGTAGTATAAACCTTTGTTTCATTGGAGTTGAAGAACTTCTAACATATCAAGAATAGTTTGACCCAGACAAGTGGTCTAAACTGGTTGAAAAGTGCAGTCTGAAAGTGTGATGTTAAAATTTAAATAAATAGCTCAGTAATTAAGGTTTAAATTAAAATTAATTAAAATAATTTTAATTGAAAAAATTAAAAATGTTAAAATTGTAATATTTAATTCATAATTAAGATTTAAATTAAAGGTAAGCTTTGAATTTAAGTTAAAACTTTAGGAATGAACCATTAACTTGATAGTCTTTGAAACCTAAAACTGAATAAATGTAAAAATTAAGATGCCAAAGAAAATGTAATGGTTTCTTTTGTCTCAGAAATGAAAATTGCTGCTCTCACTATTATTGATCAGAAGATTAGATGATTAGAATGATTCATAAAAAAGAATAGTCTTTGATTGAAAAAAAAATGGAAATGGAACAGAGGATTTATACATTTTACACAATGGTGAATCCAGGGATAATAAGGGAGCCAAGCCCACACTTCTCTTTAATTTTAAAAGTCATTGTCACATATTGATAAGATTTATTTGTGTTCTCATTATATGTTGTTTTTTATTTCAACTAACAATTTTTTTTTATTATTTTAAGAATATTTATGGGGAACGAACTGAAAAAGTTCCCTGAAATACTTCCTGGATTCACCACCTTGTCAACACCATTTTGAAACAAACTTTTCATCAATTTCTATGTTGAATTATGTAAACAAACAAATTTAAGTATTCATCTTTAGTTGATCATCTACAATTGGATGATAAAATCTGATTTGTGAGAAAGCGCAATGTTCCAACCGGCAAAAATTGCTATTCATCTGCTACTTTTAGATGACTTTTTCTGTGAATACAGACTCTTCAGTGGTTTGGAGTTAGTTGTGGCCTATAAATATGGGAAGTCTGACCTTCTATAATAAACATCAGATAATTTTAGAGAGACATCTATTAATAATATTGAAATCACATTTTGGCATATTATATTATTTATACTAGATTTAAAATGTCTATTGTGTCATCATTTAACACAGATTCAAAGTAGATTTTCTTCTCAATGTCATAATTTGTAAAATCATCTACAAGCAACTCATTTTTGGGAGTACTAATACATAATATCAGCTTCCTGAAATCTCAACTTTTCATTGAAAGTGGTGTTGAAATTTTATAATTTTATTTAAATTCATTATGAATCATCTAGGTTTAACTTTAAAGCAATCTTACTAAGAACTCATGGAGATAGGTCTTTCTCAAATGCTTCCAATGCTAAAATTGTGTTATTCTCATTGTTACCATTATAGAAAACATTTACAAAAGACAGATTTTTCTCTGCTATATTCCAAGTGCAGATACATCAGTCTTATTGTCTGAATGGTTAGAAAAAGAATGTGGATGCACCTCAAGCACTAGGTCACACTGGCAAAATGGAAAGCCTAGGATTGACAGTGCCTTACAGTGACATCCGAGTTACAGTTTCTAATTTCCTTCAAGAGCAATTTTAAACTTTACATCAAAATTGGAAAGCAAGTATTGTTCAATATATAATCATTGGCTTTCCTATTTGAAAGAACACTGTTGTTTATTTGTTTCAAAAACAGCAAAAGTCATCCTGAAACTATGAATGTTGATGTGATAAATATGTGAAAAATGGATTCTAGTATTGCTTATAGGTTCTTTGTATGTGTTTATTAATTGAAACAGTATCAATATATTTATACTTCATAGAGAGTTTGGAGTGTTTATCCCAAGATACTCTGAGTTATCTTCCCAGGAGTGCAACACACACTGTTTGGTGCTAACTATACATACCAAAAGTTACAGACAAGAGGAATTGTGTCAGGTGGTGTGTGGGTCCTGGAATGTGCATCAAAACAAAACTTCAGAATATCAATTCTGATAACCTTAACATAGTTAAAAAATGTACTCTGCAAAAGACAAAAAATTCAAAACAATTTATGAACTTCACTTTGTTTCCCCTTTATCCTCTCTTCTCTTGAGCCCATATGACTACATCTAGTTAATATTATATTCATGAAGAAAGCATTACAGATGTTTCTGATAGCAAATTATTGTTAAGTACCTAATTACTTTATTGTAGACCTGTGATTAATTCGGTACAATGGTATGAAGAGTGCTAATTGAAGCTTTGTAAATGATTATTCTAGCATTTCAAAGCTTTTAAGCTATGAAGATAACACTTCTAGTAATTCTAATAACTGTAAATATATTTTTCAATATTTTAATGAAGTGACGCTACATTATTATGCCAAACTAATAAGATAAGAATTTACATCAGATTCCATATTACTATCATTCAATTTGTTACAAATACTATTTGCAAAATTAACAGGATTTTGGTGCAAAACAACTGATAGCCTTGACAAATCAAATATATTAAAATGCAATTTTCTGTGTTCTGAATAATTCTGTCTGATTTTTATATATCAGTATAATAATATAGGGAGAATGTCTCATAAATTATAAATTAAAAGTAAATATTGTAAGAAGCTGTTGCGTCCTGTTTGTTTTGCACTTAAATTGTCTGTTGTTATTTTGCCCTTGGATCTTACTTTGACCCTAACCTACTCGTGACAGGCAGCACTTGTAGGATATAAATGCATTAATTTCATATCTTTCCACTTAATGCAATGAAAAACTTTCACTTTCTCTATTAAATTTTGGGATTATTCAATGGTTCTTAACATTGCATTGTTCACAATTTACACATTGTGCATTAACCTTGTTCCCTTATGTTTCACTAATGTTTCTGAAATTTATCTTTTATACTTATTGCTAGTTTGAAATAATTTTCACATCATAATATCACTTCATAATTGAATCAAAGAATGGCACATAAATCTTTCTACTAGTTATATATCACTGAGACATCTTTGACTTGGCCAATAGCCAGGTGACTTTGAACAATAATTAAAATGCAAATATATATTGTTGTTAAATGTCTTTTGTCATTGTTAGTGTATGTAGAAGAGAGAAATAGATAGACAATTATTTCCATACCCTGTGGGCAGCTCTTTGGTTAAGTAAGATTGTTATGTAAATTTGCTGCAAACTGCATGACTGAGTTGCTGGAATGCAGGACTAGTACTGAAATGAGATAGAAAGTTTGTAGTAAGAGACATCAGTGTAACGAATGTGTCTTGACAATAAATGTGAAGACTAGAAAGATGAAAGACCCCTTAGAAGCATGTAACCCAGACATCATACATTATTCTGGTCCTAGCCCTGGCTTCAACCAATCAGGACATTTTGTCTCCAAAAGTAAGTTGTCTGAATAGAACTAGTCAGTACTGTCAAAAACAGAAAAATATTATTAAAACATATTTTATTAAAATTTATTGATTAAAAGCATGATTTTATAAATGAGATATGATCCAGAATACATTTGTGAATTGGCAAAAAATTTGTGGTGAATTTAGGCATGTTAATAACCCTAGGACCAGTAGTGATTCTCCATTTATCTTTGGTCACTGCTTTATTAGCTTTCAAACTGAGATTTCACACAAGAAAGTCGATATTTTGACAAAATACACATATACAAATGAATTTTAAGAGACAAAATAAAAAACTTTATGATCTCATTCATATGTGTGTGCACAATATGTCAGCTCTTTTCCTCCAGAATTTATGATTTTTTGGATGAACTTGATTTATGATTTTTGTATGGGTACACTATCAAGATATAAAAATGTTTCTCTTTATTAAGAAAAAAAACAGTTATCCATCAATGAATAACTTATATATACTGCAAATATTCTCAGAATATTTGTTTTGTTTCTATTTCAGAGAAATATTGACAAGTAAATCTAAATTTTTATAGGAATTATAGCTAACAAAGGTTTTAGATATTGGTACACAATAAAACTGGAAGAATATGGATTATATTTCAGTGAAATATACTACATATAATCATCATTTACATCAAAGAGAAACTCATCCTTTTTTATCATTTATCAGCCTTTTCTTTTTACATCAAACTTATTAAAATTAATTTAATATAACAATGACACTTCATGTCAATGATTCACTGAATAAAAATTAACATTTAAATTTCAAGGTAACAGCAGTGGGAACTATGTTTTTATTACTTACATTATGCCTTCATTCCAACACCTAAGTAACTTGGTAGACGATTTGATGCAATGCTAACTGTTGAATTTTTGTAATCACTGGAAAATGAAGATAATTTTATTGAATGTACAATTAATTAATTGTTTATATAAACTGAATGAAAAATATTGTCTTTTTAAATTTTACATTAAATTTGCTGAACTTAATTTTTTGTGTGTACTATAAATGGCAATTTTAATTGCACATCAACAAGTGTACTTCCTTGTTTTTGGATAGGAATATACATTTTAAAGAATGAGAGGCTGCATCAGGTGAATTTCCAGGGCATTAATCCAATGTGTGAATATCTATGAATTATTAAGTAGCAACTGTTTCATTTTCAAATTACATCACACATTGTTCTTCTTTGACATTGAGATATAAAACACTGCAGGGTATTATATTCTGTTTATGTTTCATTAACAATAATATGTTAATATGATGCATCAAGTAAATATATTAGCATAAATACCTTGAGTATACACATTTTCATTTCAAAATGACTTTGTACCAGTCAATTGTATGTATATTAATTACTGCATTTGTACAAAATGTAATTAAGTAGAAGGAATACTGAGGGAGATGTCCAGAGCTGGCTAAGGGCACCAAGATATACCACACAATTTCTAATACTTAGTGTCTAAAAATTTATGCATAATAGAATATTAGCTTCCAAATGAATGTCGATAAAAGTCCTGATGCTTTGTGTTGCTTTACAATTTAACTATTGTTATATTATAGAGATAGTCAAATTGTACAAACGACTCGCATTCTTTGGAGAATGTGGCGTTTCACAAAGGGCAAAGCACCACTGCTATCTTACATAGGTACTGAGAACTTTCTCTAGTTCACAATTTAATTGTTACTTCAATAGTTTAGCTATTGCTGTTAATAAAAAGCACAATTTGTACATAGCACTCTCTACAAATCCATCACACTTCACCTAAGTATATTTTTCTCTGTATTTTAAAACCATCTCCATTTTTCCTCCACACTTCGGGACCAACAGAAATACCGCTAGGTATACCTAGATAAATATGCTTCAGACTTTTGGTGTATGCCATGGTCTTATTGGCTTTATTCAGCTTAACATGAAACTGCATCATTCTAGCTTTAATATCCTTTGCAAAATAGACTGAGTAAAGCCTATGCTTAGATAGTTTGTATACTGTAGAATATATTGTGTAGAACTTCAAATAGTGCAGCATAATAAAGTCAAGAGAAAAGTTTGACTGGATCTTTTTCTCTGAAATGAATATTTTGAATAAAGTAAGAAAAGTATAGTGAATGCCTGCCAAACAATTTCTCTTATGCTGCACTTCACTCATCTCAAAGTACACAGATATCAACTTGTGAATAAATTTAAAGTCAATTGTAAACAAGGCTTAAGAAATATTCCTCTGTGTACTTGCTCGCTTGCTTGCTAATTAATATGGTCACTTAATGCATGCAAAATCACTCGGTCTTCTCAGGTATTGTCCAAATTTTTATAATTCAAATAAATGTGAAAATTCTTTAATTTGTTCCACAAACTCTCTGAAACCTCATTTAAGGTTGTCATTCATATGAATATGTTATGTATGTTATATTGCTCTCATTTGTTTTTTCAGAAGTCTGAAAGCTGGCACTTGAGCCTAATTGCTATTAATTATTGATGTTAACACAAATTACTTACACTTAACAAATTTTGTGAAATACTTTGTACATTTTGTGTCATGATTGTATACCTCAAATTTGTCTACTTTTATTATATTTTAAAATTTCTTTACAACAAATATATATTTCCAAATACAAAATTTAATTTTGAAATCTTGAAGAGGAATGTCTTTTCTAGAATATATTTCCCACAAAAAAAGACATTAATGTAAATCTGTTTTCTAAAGTCAACCAACAAAAGTAATTTAAATATATCACAGAAGATATTTGAAGACATTACATTTGCTTTTTGTTGTTTTTGATTTTCAAGTTTCCTTTACTACTATGAAATCATTTTTGTATACAAAGTATGTTAGAAGTTGCTCTATGAAAAGAAATGTTAGTAGTCAAAATTGACACAAAATTCAATCTCCAGAATTTTACTGTTTTGAGTTTGCAACATTGGTGCTCTTTCTATCAAGGTTGGTGGATCAGAAAATAAAAACAAGGTAGGGGCCAACCCAGACATCTCCCAGCACTGTGAAAAGTCAATATATGGTATCATGTTTTATTTGTTGATACATCTGAGTAAGCTCACATCTCATCATTTTTATTTCAAGAACCACCAACCTTAAGGACAAGAGCAGCCACTGGTTTGAAGTACAATCAAGACATATTTTCTTAGGATAAAAGTGTTAAAATACAAATATCACAGTCTTTGAACTAATCTGTTTTCATGAACACCCGCCCCCCATCAATCTGTTAATTAGATATCACAAAGAGAAAATGAAATCCACCTGTACTGCCTGAATTTTAATGTTTTATTTATTTAAGTTAGATCACAAGTACCTAACAAGTTCATTGGTACTTAAAAATTAAAAGGTTTGTTTTTCTTTTGAAAAATTATACTTGCTCACAAGAATGTAATGTGACATTCTTCAATGCTAGAAAATCATCATTTTACAACCTGGCTTATTTTTTCAATTAGTGTATATTTTCTTCTTCTGGCATAAACATTTTAAGTTGTGCACAATTGATTGAATTGCTTGTGTATTTCAACTCCGTCTGTGGTCACCATGCTGTCATCTTAAAAGAAACTTTAATGTCAATTCAACAAGTATGTATATTGCTGTCTCTTAAATACCATACTTATCTTAAAGATAATTATATAACTTCCTCCAGAGGAAAATTACAACAAATTAAAACATTAGATGTGTTATTTTTAATAAAATTAATAATACACATACATAATACTTAATGTGAAATAGCTAAATAGACATTTGTCAATAAACTTATTGGATGTGAACTCTTTTTGTGTGCCTTTTGTACTTCGTACATTCCAATTGACTAACCAGTTTAATGAACTATTTATGCTTAACTTTTTCTATCTGCCAAGATGTGTACCATTTGTATTTCATGACTACAAAATAACTGTTCAAAATAGGATTTGATAACCGTCAATTACATGTTATATGAAGTTGCAAATTTAGAGGAAAATGGAGGAGGAGACTAGGAAGTAAAAACGACCAGCTTCCAACAATGTGGCTAATTCACATGTCGTATTTTGGTCCCAACTGCTCATTTATTTTGAACAGTAATTTATGTAGTCTCTTGTATGAGCTTCATTTAATTTCCTTGTGAGTGATGTGAATTAAAGGCATTAATTTTTCCAATTGTATCTCTCATTCTAAAGAAAAAAAACAAACCATTATTTTGGAACCATTTTTTAGTCACCACCCACCCTCTCACAATAATTTTAGTTACTCCTAAATTAGAGGCATGTTTTTCATATATGAGTTCATGAGGCATAGAGAACTATGTCCACAGTAATGCAATGCATTAAACGAAATACCTTCTTTTTGTTTTCTTTTGTGCCAATTTCTTAACTTTGGGATTCATAAAATTATGCTCAAAGTGATTTTCTCAAAGGTATTTTTTCCAAATAACTCTCTCCATCAGAGAAGAATTTTAAAAGATATCAACATAAATTAAACTTCAACTTTTTCAGTAAGCCAAAAAGATGTATTAACATTTATATTTTAAAAAGAGGCTCAAGTAAAATTGCAAAAGGAGCAAGAACAGTTACAGTTCAAGTAAGAGAGATATTCAAAGAATGTTGCAAATAGAACCAAGGTCTAAATTGAGCCTCAAATATTTCTCTCTATGATATTTGACATTTAGAATGCATCATATTACTTACTTTATATTTTGGACTATCAGACAAAAAGTATTGCAACTCCTTGTAAACACAAATCAAAAGTGTCAGCCAACTCTATTACCTCACAATAGTGCAGCAGAGGATCTTTGGGGCGAGTAGGCAAGTAGCATATGTGACTACTCTGATGAATATCATTTAGGCCTACTCATTTCACACTTTTTTCTCCACATAAATATAGCATAAGTGATTCACGACAAGTCAAGATACATACATAATCATACAATGTACAATAGAGATATTTCAAAAAACTAAATGCAATACAGAAATACAAGATAAATACAAAGGCTCTAGCTAGATAAGATAGTTAAAAGTGCCCCCACTTGAAATCAAAAAGTAAATCTTTCCTAAAGATTGTGACCACAAAAAACATTTTTTCATGGACTTTTAGTTTCCTCACCCCTACACGTCCTTTGTAATAACGAAAAATGTGTGTTTTTTTTTTTTTTTTGTTTTTTTTTTTCATTGAATTGGCCGAATGAATTTCCATTAAAAATAATGATTTTTGATGTGAAATATACTCAACTTTTCAAAAACATGAGTAGTTTTCGCGTAATTTGGCGTGTAAAAGGGCAATTAAAGAAATTTTGAAAAACTGTTTTATTTTCTCTCTCGGATAGAGCTTGTAAAAGTGACGCAGGTCCCATTTTTGTTGAACTCCGAATTATCAATTATCAATTTACAAAGAATGCGAGATATGTACTGATGTAGCACTATTCGTTTCATATTAACGTACAGATTCACATTCATACGCGTAATACCCTTTCACTGTCAAGGCTCTCTAGAATCACAAAGAGCTTCACATTTTTGGTGTCATCAGGCAAATTGCAGAATGATCTCGCAAACTAGTGATGCTTCAGACTTTCTTGTACTAGTTGCAGCCTCAAGGTCATTTTTTCACATTTTCTTAATTTTTCGGGCCCTAATGGAAGAAATGAAATATGACTTTAAGAATATTGTAGTACAGTACAATCCTAATCGAGCAACAGAATTGCACAGACTCTCTCGTACTACTTAGTTTCCTTACCTCTTTAGTCCGTGCAATCTTTTCGGTTTTGCTCCGTCCCCTCTTCCGAGCTACCATCTATTGACGCCTGGAATTTGTTCACGTTTTCTCAATTTTTTCCCGTATCCCTAATAGAAGAATTGAAATATGACGTTAAAAAATATTATAAAAGAGTAAAACTTGATCCTACATGAGACCACTGGATCCAGAGACATAGGCTACTGAGGAATGTGGCCTTTGTCCACATTCCCAAGTGCACCACCTGCCTGGCATGAGGGTATACAAAAAATTGATGCGGGCGCCCTCCGATGTATGACCTTCACGCCCAACACACCCGCATTCAACAAGCAGATGAACTACGCGCCGCGCGAGACCACCGCAACAAAAAGCTCCGCGCCCGCACAATTCCCTCTGCGATCCGCCGGGACAGCGCTTGGATCAACAACGCTTGGACACCACAAATCATGACCCACGAACCACAACTAGCAGCATCACTAGCTGCTGGACTGTCCGTGAGATTACTATTTCAGCCTTCCATCCCTGACTGTAGAGCGACAATGTGCTCATGCTTACGGAGGCCAATGAAATGCTTGCCCCTGAGGAAGGGGTACACAGTTTCGCGCCATATTTACGTATTAACATTGACTTCTAGTTAGTGTATAGAAGCAAGAAGAATCGGCCTTTTGATGTAAGTGTAGGTAAGTAAGTTTAATATTTCCTTTTCCCTTGTACCCTTCCTCACCATCAACTGATGTCACTGCAGTTCCTCTGACCGGGAGGTCCTAGGTTCGAGTCCCGACGGTGGCAGGATTTTCGACACTACCTTTTCAGCTAACTCGAATTTAGTCTCTATGTGGAGAAGACTTCTAGCGACCGGCAGCTCTGATCGGTAGTTTTCCGTGGTTTCTCCGATCTACACCAGGCGAAAGCCGGAGCAGCACCCTAACAAACGGGCCAATGACCGCGCGCGATCTTTCCTACCTCCTCCTTGTTCTATCCTCACCCCTTACACTTACATGCACTACACTATCCCACACGCCGGGAGACCGGTCTGCTTCTCCTGGCTGGGGCGGTGCCCCGTTGGTGGGAGATACCCAATTTGGGAAAACCCATGGCCAACAGAAGGTATTTCTTTAAAAATCTTCCGCGTTTCTGTAATTGTTTTCTTAATGTCACAGAAACCAAAGTATGTATTAGAGGAATGTATCTGATTGTCAAGGTCAGTGGCAAGAATTAACGATTGTTCCGGGGTTGTTAGCGCATGAGCAAACTTTGGCCGACGGAAACATGGGAACTGAGAAGAACTCCAGAACGCCCGTTTAATTCAACCCGCAGTTATCGATGTTCGTCGATATTCGAAAAAGTTCGTGGAAGTTTGTAAGAAGCACCCACCGCGAGAGAAAAGTGTATAATGAAACCAACGTTTTTAATAACAAGTTAATTAAATCCAACATTTTTAATATCACGTTATCATCCACCCTTCAACATAACTGATACATTTTTAAACTATTTTCTATTATTATTATTATTATTATTATTATTATTATTATTATTATTATTATTATTATTATTATTAATCACGGCATTACATTTTCGAATTGTTTTATTCAATTGTCTAAAAGTGTGCAGGGGTGGATTTAGGCCTGCCACACGAGCATTGTGATGACTCGGGTTAAGTTACGTGCGTCGTTTGTCGCTGTTTCTGTTGAGGAACGGCACACGAGTACTCATGGCTGCGACGCGCAACACGATATTGGCGACACACATTTGGAAGCCCATGAGGGGCGGTGCGCAGGGCAGGCCGGCGGAGACGATGACATAGGCAGTGTTGCACGAACCGAAACAAAAAGGGGGAAATACTCATGGGCTTCCAAATGCCATATAGTGTTCTTTAACGTTGTAACTTTTAAACCCATTTGATATCTCCACAAATATGTAAAACTATCGTATCCGTGCGAGAACTCTAGCATGTTAAACCCTACTCTTATTTTTTTCTCTTTTCTATTTCTGTCGTTTTAACGTAAATTTGGCCGTATTCGGACTAATGTGGGACACAGTCAAATATGTAATGTTTGATGATCAGAAAATGGTTGCGAGATTACCTCACCCCAAAATCCGTTGATAAAAATACAAAAAGAGTAGTTTTAGAGTAGTTTGCGATTGAAATTTACCAAAATCTCAAAAACACATCCGAATTTTTTCTTTACATTTTCTTCACTTATGTAATAAGAGACAGTAAACAGTACGGTGCTAGTCTTATTTTCACGTATTGCTCTTCTTTTTTTTTAAATAAAACTATAAAATTTAACATACGAGATTTTTGCCTCAGACAAATTGTTGTACAAAATTAGCTCTTCATAAAAGATCATGTACAATTTTTTTTAGAAAAATGGAGTAGTTTTGCGTAATTTCTGCTTGAAATTAATGAAATATGTACAGGTTTCACACCAACTACGGACCACCTTCCATTTATGGCAAAAATGGCTGTTTCAGGAAGAATTTACAAGAAAATATATGCCCATTGTTAATTGCGTCCATCGCTGTATGCGCGGTTTCTAGTCAGCGCTCACCGACTGAGACATACTCCCTGGACTGAGATGTGTTGATATAGACAGAAATGCGGTATATTACATACCGTTACTAAGGGGCGAAAAAATATGTTTTCTTTTAGTACTACTAGTTTATATATACCAATTCTTTCAATCAATTGCCACATTGTAAAACTTATTCTTTTTCATATGTATCATTAATGCATCATTTGTAGGCATTATGCATAATTTATACGCAATTCTTGTAATAGGGCAGCGACAAGTCTCGTACAAATTGTTTAATTGTACCATTGTATGTGTTTGTGTATGTACTACTATGTTTTATATTCAGTGTTGTAAACCTGCCTATGGACTTTACATTCGCCCAGCTGCATCGCAAAACTTCCCAGAATCGCTTGCACATCGCAACCTCCGCCGTACAGAAGATTTAAGTTGTCTTGTATCACGTACTGAAATTCATAAATTTTAATTTGATACTTAATTATATAACTTATTCAGTTATAATTAAGGTATTGTTCAAGATTTCTTTAATTGCATTGTCTTAAAGACTAGCACTGATTGGACGACGCCATTTCAAATGCCGCTGGCTCGCACTCCGATCGGACGCAGTGTCATGTTGCTCCCCATTTCGGCGTAATTAAAGCCAGCTACTTTATAACTGTTCGTAGTGTACGGCAAGTACATATTCAGTTTAATCACGATGCGTTGTATGCACCTATATATTTCATTATTAACCATAATTTACTGTGAACAATATACGTATCAGTCACCGGGTGCCCTGCTTGTGTGCACAAAATGGTGGCTGTAATATTTACTGCTAACCAATGAATTGCGTGTGCAATCAAGTTACTAAATCCATACCACTTTGCTACTGAAACTGCGCTTATGTTAACGTTTCATGTTATGTTGCATCACCATTTCAACCCCAACAAATCCAGTGAATGTGCTAAAGCGTATCCGCATAAACTGCCAATCACGGCGTTAATCACATTACGTGCCAAATCTACCAGTGCGTTGTTAATTATGCTCTGCGCATAAGGCGATTACGCAACGTTGCAGCAATCTTTGGCACCATGTGCTGTCACCGCTCGGCGTCTCCAGGCGTGGGCACAACACGTGGCGTTCTCCACGCGCTACAATCAGGACTGTATGTTTAACACTATTTCAGCTCCACGAAACTGGTAGTCTATGTTGTGTCACGTTTCTTTAATTCAATTATCGTGTGTTTCAATTGTATTAACCCCCTAAAACGCCTACGGGGCTCTTATAAATCAATCACTGTGATAAGAGAATTCATTCTCTAAATTTATTTTTATGTAATGATCAATTCTATTCAATCAATCTATTTCAAATCACTTCTACTGAATCACCTACATGATAGTAACTTCCCTGTAATTGTAATTCACTGCGGGAAACAACGGCCTGTATTCGCAGTGTATAAATACACTGGTCCTTCGAAGCGGGTAGATGGTTGAGTGAGAGGGCAACAGCCCACAGTCTACTGCTTTCATGCCAACTCCATCAGTGTATTTATAAAGAAAGGTTTGAAATTGATCATTAACGCCTCGCCGAAGCAATTGTCATAAAACAATATTTGAAGTTATTTTTAATTAATTCGTATAAGAGTTTCAGGGTCCTTGAAAAATAGTGGTTCACGAAATGATACCAATAGCCCTTTAAACCAAATGTCTTCATCTATCCGAGATCACAGTGCATTCCGGCTTGACAAAATTTTTTCTAATTATCTAAAATAACCCTTTTGCTTCCATTTTCCACAATCTCGATATCAGCATTCACGCACATTCAATTCCTCCGACTACCCATTTCCCATAACTCTGTCCCCTCAATTATACGTTCTCTTGCCTAACAGAATCTCATCAATTTAAATAATAATTCTTACATTGCCTAAATATAATTTAAAAATATTAAATGTAATAAATGTGTGTTTTTTATCAAAATCTAGGATGCCACCCGCACACAAAATTATCGGCTGGATCCCCCCTGCCTCGAGTTCGGAAACACTCGCAACCGCCGAGCAGGTCGTCACCAGGCCTCACGTTCCACGCGATGAACGCCGCTATGTATACTCTCTGATGAGCACCGCTGCTACACGCCACGCACAAAATTTACCGAGTTAGCAACCATTGAAGTTTGAAACCCGATAAAAAAAACTGATCTACCATTATCTGAATATCCTTCAAGAGAAGTCGTCCATAAATTACGTACAATGCTACATTGGGGGGAGGAGGTTAGAGGAAGCGTTACGCTGCGTTACATGGGGGTAAGGCAATGTTAGTTTAGAGTTACGTTTCGCTGATATTGTTTTTATATTTTTAAACATTTGTTGAAATTTCTTTTATTGTCTTACACTAATACACAAATATATTAACACACTAAATTTAAAAAATTTAAATTAATTTTAAAGTTCACAATTGTTGAAAATGTATTTTCATCAATTGTTTATTGATTGAATCTTAGATTACCAAGAAAATATTCGTCACTAATCTATAGTATATTATAGAATACAATTAAATTAACACAGTAATGTAACTTCGCTCTCTCCACCTAAGACATATTGACTCGTCATACACGATTGTAATTGAATATGACTCAATAAATATTATATATTAATATATAAAAATGTATATATTATATACATTTTTATATATTAATATATAATATTAATATATAAAATATATATATGTATAATATATATATAATAATGTATAATATGTATAATATATACATAAATATATATATTATACAGTAAATACTCGCCCATCCTTCACATGTGCACTAGTCTGAAATTTTCTCGCCAATCCTTCCTTTAGGTAATAATTATCCCCCAATTTTGTTTGGTGGTCAGCATCGCCAATTAATTCTAATTACCATTAACTTTTATATCTATCACACTAAAATGAATAAAATTGTTTGTATTGTTATAATTTATTTTTACCTTTGTGTAGTGGGGAGAGGTCGCAAGCATTACGAAATTATTTAGGAGGGGTTCAAGAGCGCGCTACAGGTGCGATACAGGTGGTGATAAGTATTCAAAATGTTCCAAATGTGCGTTACATAACTTCGGGCCGGTCCTTTTACCCCTTTCCTCTGGTCATATGACCAGAGGGATAGAATGTAAGAGACCGTCCGTAACTAATGGGCTATGCTCTGGTTCTCATCTTGTCAGTTTCTTTACAAGCATACTTTTTATTTTAATTTTGAAGTTGGTTTTCTTCTGTTTATTGTAGGTTTATTAACAATCCTGCCATCATATTTCTACACATTGCATAACGTGAATTCCATGTCGTCTACATTGTAGTCTTGTGTACGTTAGTGATGGAAATTTGTGTTACAGACTTCCTGATTTAACATTAATTGTTAATAGATTAACCAAATTGGAAATAATTATACCTAATTTGGGAAATAAGATATTTTTAGAAATATTTCTGCAGACATTCACTTAGGCCCAACTCTTCAGTCCGAGCCACGCAACTGTATTGTTGAAAATTTATTTTTACTAACTTGTCAAGTACAAATAAAGAAGTTTAACTGAGGCGAAGGTGATCTGCAGCAGACGCGAAGCCGTAAGTTCCTCCACATTTCAGTTATCTCAATATAAATATCGTGGTTCGAATTATGTGAACTTGCACGTAGATAAAAATATATAAATGTCTTCGTATCGCATACTTTGCATGTCACTAGTTTTATATTGAGGTCAGAGAAAGCGTAGAGAATTTGCGCAAAGATTTTGTGCCTGAAAGTGGCTACCGATGGTGAACTACAGTTTCAAAATTAGTTCCGTGTATTCTGCACGAGAACTTGAAATAGATATCAGTAGGACCAATACTGTAACATGAAAGATGTGATGCCAGGCCAACTGCAAGACTTTTTCTCGCAATTGTGGATTGCATGTGATTTATGAAAACGTGATCGCTCAAACACTCTCCTTGTCAAGAATTTTGTTCTGAACGACGAGTTAACAACAATTTCAATTTTCTTGTGGCCAAGGTAGGTGACATGATTGGTGAGTACATATTGCAGGTTATGTGTGTCTATTTTATGACAACTTTATTCCATCAAATCGACAACAGAAGTCTGACAATAAAAAATATATATTTAATTTGAACAATATAAGCCAATACATACATTTGGAGGGAAAAAATTACAATGTATTACATGTATGTATTATAAAAATATAATTAAAGGAATACATAAACTATGAATTTGTAAGGCCACACCGATATCACACATATAAATTGCGTCATTACCTTAATATTTTCAAAAGAAATTTTAGTAAAATATACAAAGCCCTAATGGGCATTTTAACATCAATCATCACATTCTAATGTGAAAATAAACGTATTTGGAGATAGGAATTCTCAATGGTGTTAAGCATCAAAATACCAATCGTAAGAGAAAAAATTCAATTAAAATTTTCTGGGATTCTTATGCCAATGGCAATGTTCATTGTATTCCACCTCATGCCTTAATGTACACAATGGCATTGCTGCTTGTACAAGAATCTTTCATAGTATTAGAATTAGAGCACTTTTTTTTTAATTGGAAGTAATACTTTGTTTTTTACACCTTTGAGAATTTTAGTGATTTGTAAATAAATAATAAAAATATTGACTACACATGTAGCATGTACATGATAAAAGTATGAGATTAGGACTAGTGGTCAAATGCATGTAATGTTATCTAGATTACCATTAATTTCATCCAACATTATTTTAACATGTGAAACAGCACTAAGACAAATAGTTGTTGGTCCTTTCATTTCAAATATTTTTTTAGAACTATTATAATGTATACAATGTTATCATACATTGTCATATTCTTATAAATTTTGAAAAAATAGTTAAAATTCTGTAGAAATCACTCATGCATTTCTGAACTCATGACCATTTAAAAAACTCTACTGATTAATTAAAACTTGTACAAAATCTACAATACTGATATTGAGATGTTACAACTCAAAGGAAAAATTGTTAATTGATGTAAACAACGTACATTGGACAAACATCATATTCAGAACTTGTCAACTTATTTAAGACTATAACTGCTTTCTCACTTTCACTAATTCTACTAAGAGCAGCTTGGGGAGAACTGTAAAATGTTGGTATTCTTCCTGCTGATGGGCGGTACCGTCTAACATCACAACTTGTTTCAACTGCTACTTGAACATCCTTCACAGGTACAGCATGGTATACTGTTGTCTGGAAACATTAGTCAACATTATATTATAAATACTGATTGTTGATAATTCTGCATTCTATACATACTAAAATTTACAAATGGGGTTTTTCATAAAGAAGAATAACTTCAACATTGAGTCATTGTTATTTTTATAATCATCGTATAGATAGAAAATAGAAAACTCTTTCAGAAGACCAATTTAGAATCAGAACAATAGACAAACAAAAGAAGCATGAATTTAAATCATCATTGATAAAACGATCACGTTGGATATAAAAAGTTCTAATCACTTTCATAGACAATGTGAAGCCTCTGATAATTTTCATTGACGAAGTCCTCAAAAAGTTGGAAGTAGATTTCCATAATAGAAGAATATATATCAACTATATAAAAATCAAACAGCATTTTAAAAACTCCGTAACTGGGAAAGGTGTGAGATAGGTCTGTGTACTACCTTTACTTCTCAACATGTACATACATGTTGTATGTACATGTACGTGTACATGGGTGTGCGTATATATAAATTACGTTTTATGTTATAACATCTTAAAAAATTTGTAATTGTTTCCCTGAGCCAATTGCAACAAAATCATGATTAAAAAAATGTCAAATCTACCTGATTTTTTTATTTAAATCGGATCTAAATTTAAATGTTCAAATTAGGTAAAATTTTTAGATATTTGAAAAAGACCAAAAATTAAAGGATGAGTGGAAAAAGGGGCTGCCCCCACATTGACCAAGTTCTGAAGTGTTGAGTTTTACTAGAACTTTAACAAAATAACTCAAATATCGAAATCAGTAAAACTAATAATGACAAAAAAGTTACTCTCAAATATGATGATTAAAAGAAGTTCAGAAGAGTCGGTAGCTATTTTGAAACCAATTTCAATTGCACTAAACAAAGTTCCTTCACTGTAACAGTTTTCAATCCAACAGTTATGAAAGAACTCATATGCTTAGAGTGGTGGAAAAGTGTGGAACAGAAAGTGTTTACAGAAAAAGAAATGTACATTGTAAAACAGCATTTATTAGTGTCAGCATCTTCAGCTAGTACGTAAATTTTCCCCCCCACATTTGTACTTATCTGATCAAAAAATAGAAATCACATTGGAACAGAATAAACAGCAAAATGTGTGTCCCTTCATAAACAATTAAATAATTCAGGGAACCAATTATAGTTTATTTTTTATTGATAAATAAATAATATAAATGTTAAAATTTGTAGATTTTTCTTTATCCCCTTACAATTTTTGATCAATCTTTGTAAAATTTACTATTGACTATATTTTTGATATATATACAGAATTTCTTTTTAAGAATTATTTGATTTAAATCAATGATATAAATCATCAAAACCTTGATGTACAGGTTTCTTTCCCTGGGATGAGAATAGTTTTCTTTGAGATATGAGAAAACCCCATTCTTCTCCAACAAAATCTTAGCCAATATTACCAGTTTACCTCACAACAATGCATATGAAAGTAAATAAGTGTTGGTTTCAACTTGTATAATAATATACTATCAATTTTATGAGATAAAGTCATCTTTCTCAAAAAACTATTTCTCTGAGTTTCGGATCTGACCACATTATGTTTGGAACATTATGACCATTCCCCCCCCTCCTCTAAATAGGATGTGTAACACATATTGTCCAATTTTATTGTTCTTCTTGAAAATGGAAATATATATGCCCAAAAGTCATTAAAAACAAAATTTGGAGTGGTAGCAACTTCCATGTCCAATAGCATTCATGGAACAATATTGTTTTATACTACTCTTCTGAAAAATCAGGTATCTGACAAGTATCGCTATTCTTCCAATTTTTATTTTAATAGCTGTTGTTCACTTTTCTGTACTTGTTTTCTTTGCTAATATTACCAGTCCATGCTTCTTAAATACATTTATCAACATAAAATTGAGGTTTTAAATTAATGAAAATAACTAAATGTATTTCCTTTAACTTTGAAGACATAACAGTGAAGTGAGATGTGCACTTATATATCCTTAACCTGCTTCATGTAACTTATAAAAGTAACACAATAAAGCAAGTACAAAACTAAAAGTAATTTTAATAGGATATATTCAATTACACCTATTAATAAAAGTAGTTACTGAAGTTTCTACAATGTTCTGTACAAGTCAAAAGCATAGATATTTATCTTAGGTCATTGAAGTTTCAATGATTTAAAATCATTTGATTGTTGGGCAGCCTGTTCAGTTTTTAAATGAGTCATTCTTTGAGGTGGACCCAGAAGAAGGGGGAGATAGCTTTCCAGCACCACCACAGTTATGTCATATCCTAATAGTATGCAAGCTATGTTTAAGCAATGCCCTCATTTCTTTTTAAGCTCTGAGTTCTCTTTTAAGTTATTAGCTATAAACAAAAAATATCTTCTACCACGCATATTTGTTTTATGTTTTAAGTGGATGTAGTGTTTCTCTTGTATAGTTTTTGAAAATTCATTCTCGTAACTCCAGACATATGAAACACATATTTCACACAATAGCTCTTAAATAAAGAATATTTACAGCTGAAACATAAAACCTAGTAATGTCAAAACATAGTCCAGTAATTCTCAAAATTCTGAGAATTATGGAATTTAAAAATTAATCATCACAATTTAAATCAATTCTTTAGGGTTTTGTTCACAACTGTAATGATTCATATAAAGCATAAGTAAAAAATAAATATTAGTTTTTGAAGTTGTTTAATGAATAAATTCAACTAGTCAAATATGTTTTACCCAACATTACAAATTATTTTTAAAAACCAGTAAGAACAAAAAATTCAAGCCACACATATTTTCAAATTAATAGTACGAATCTGTTTTCAAAAAAAATTATATTAGTAATAAAAATACACTATTTACTCAGAATAGTGCATAGAATAATACACTAGAACAATCAAAACTAAAAAACACTTAAAACACATCCTGTAATGAATTTAAAACTGATTTAAATTTTAAAAAATGCGATTTAAATTAAAAGATCAATTTTTTAATAACATTTTTAGAAAATTCACAATTTTTAGAAATCCTAGATAATTCACATTATTATGGATTTTCTCTAAATATTTCCTATTTGATCTCCTTTCTTTTCTCACTCTTTCCCATTTTTACTTGCAGCTGTTTTACTACTAATTTATTTATATATTCATGCCATAAGTATAAGATTGCTCAAGAATTTTGCTAAAAGGTTTCAAAATCGTCATTAATTTAGGAGTTTCAATATATTGGGAAAGGCTCCTATGATAATAAAAATATCATATATTAATCTGCTGGCAAAATAAATCTTCCTGTCTATAGTTTTCCAACAGTTGGATTCACCACCTATATTTCTTACACAGTATTCCTTCACATAAGATTCTTTCATAAAACCACACGTGAATGCCACCTTAACCTCAAACTTTGCTTTGCCTGTTTGTTTTTTATTACTGTATTGGCTAAGTATAAGTTTGTGAAGTGCTGTTTTTAGTGTAAAAGTATTTAAGTCACTTTATTGCAGAGTTCAAGTTCCTTTATAGTAATTAGTTGATAAGAGGTGTGGTAAGTAAGCAGACCAAGCTTAATTTTTAGTGAAGTGTATAACATTGTGTTGTGAATATTTGTACGGTACACAAAAACACATTGTGTTACCTTAAAATGAAAACTTTATACATTACCCTCTCTAAAACTTAAACTTTAATCTACACTCGTAGAAATTCTTATTAAAAAAGAAAACTCGTAAATCAAGAGACTTGTTAAAATTTGTATTACACACAAAACATCAACATGAGTATGGAACAGGTACACTTGGCACTTGCTAAACTCAACACCGACCAGAAGAAAGTCTACGAACATATTAATTACTTTAAAAATGATATTAGTAGACTAGAGCAAGTTGTTCAAAACTCTGATGGCTGGACACATATAACTAGTAAAAAAAAAAAAAAAAAAAAAACACCACACACACACACCCACACATTCCTAGCCATCCACCAACCTCTCAGGCACCACACTGCACCTCCACATTCAACAGGTTCTCGATTCTTTCTAACCTTGTCTCCTTCCACCCCTTCCCACAAAAGCTACCTTACCACAATAACCATTAAACAATAGGCACACACTGTTAACTAAAAGTCTGCCCTCAAAATCTCAACAGAAGCACAGTTCAGAGGACAAGACTAAAATTACTAAGGACACTCTCACTATGTAAATGTTTTATTCTAGCTGGCAGCCATGGTAGGAACCTTTCCTTCATTGTGAGAGAACTCCTGTCAAAGTTCTCAATTACAGGTATTTTTAAGCCTAATGCCACGATGGCTCAAGTAATTGAGAACTTAAACACTCGGACTAGATATTTTAGGCAACAGGACACCGTAGTAATTACAGAATGACATTAACTCTTGGCAGTCACTTCTATACAGAGGAACACTAAACAAAAATACAAGAGACTGACACACTCACAAATGTTAAAATGACCACTTTGCCCCCCTGGCACAACAATATTCTTATAAACAATGAAATTAATATTGGAAACCCTCATCAAACAAAGAAACTTTTACTCTAAATTCTGGTGTACACATCGACAACCCTCAGCGAAAGGATAACTTACATGTTCCCCACTATGAAACAACACTTTATAAAAAAAGTACCATAATAGAGAGCATTACACATTACAACAAACTGGGCAATGATATTAATGACATAAACACTATTCACACATTTAAAAGTAAATTGAAAGCTTTCCTGCTGTAAAAACATGTGAAGGAATATTCAAATCACAACAATACTTCCCTTAAAAAATATAAATAAACCAAAAATCTTATCCCATTAGATTGTTTCATGTTAACTGTTTCAAGCTGAATCAAAGAAAAAATAACTGGCATATTGTATCCTGCGATGTAGAAATAGAATGCCTGACCAAAATTTATTTCCTTCACCCTCAATTTGCTAGATGCATTAGGTGCTACTGTAGGACTAGGTGTACAAATAGAAAAAAAACATGGCCGAAACCTGCCTCCTCCTCAACATTTCAAGATGTAAACATAAAATGAACTAATATTGTTAAATTATACGTAGTTGCTACCATAATTGATATCATGTACTATTTTAATATTGTTGTTTTTGTTGTTTGTTATTATTATTATTATTATTATTATTATTATTATTATTATTATTATTATTATTATTATTATTATTACTTTGCATTTGTCAGAAACCTATATCATAAAAACTTCTCTCTCCGGAATTCAAAATTGTGGATACACATGACTAGCATGACTTTCTTCCTTGAAAACACCCTCTCATGCATTTCAGTAAAAAATTTCCCGAATTTTAAGTCACAATAGTTCAGAATTTGACACACCTACACACCTTAAAAATGATTTGAGTCAACAGTGCTGAGATTTTCAAAATCCATTTATCGAAATTAATGAATACAAGAATTTTGTAACAATTGTATCTAAATTATCGATGTATTCATTACACATTCAATTTCAATATGCACAAAATTTTTTCAGTGAAAAAAATATTTTAAAAATCTCGTCGGTAACATCCAGTTTCATTTATAATTTGGGACAGGAACAAGCAACTTTTTAATTTTCTAATAGTTATGCATGCTTCTACCAACTGACTGGAATGGAAATACAATTTCGATTCCAAGAACTCATGGTAAAACCAATATTGTTCACTGTAAGTTTAGAACTATCAACTCCCAATAAAAAGTATTATAATTTAAGTAATTAGTTCATGTAAATTGAAAAAATTGTTGATTTAAAATTAATCAGTATTTACTACAAAAGGAATTTATTCAATGGGTTTGATTTATACAAACAAACATTAATTCATCCACCCACTTGTAATGAAGATTTAATTATCTATTATTTTTATTATAAAAATATTTTAAAGAAAACAAATATTGTGAAGTAAAATCGCTATTTTAAATTTTACAAAAATATGATCATCATTTCAGTAAATGGCTGGCATGAATATAATGAATTAAACCAATAAGATAATATGTAAACCTGTATTACCTCCGATGCTGCATGACCATAGCGTACTTGAAGTTGTAATTTTCGAAGAAGATATTGACCATATCTGTAAGGATTTTGTACCCTTTCAACTCTTGACACATTGCATCCATCAGAAAAAAATCTTGCAGTTACTCTTGAATACTCTTCATCAAGCTCACCAATTTCAAAGCAATGGGCAATTTCATTACTGTAATCACAATCTTCCCACGAAGATGGTGAAAACCTTGTCACTGCCTGGAATATCTGCTGAGCCTCCCTGTTCATTAATTGTTCAGAAGTAACATATAAAATTATTTTATTTATGATTTTCTTTATACTTTTAAAATTAACATCACATCTTTAAAATACAATATCACATCTTAAAATAATCAAACCTCATTTCCATTTATGATGCTGAATGATCAGATTAGATTTATTTAGTCAAAAAATAAAAAATAAAAATAAAAACACTAAAAATTGTATGCGATGGGGGAGAAGATTATCTGCACACATTTTCCTGAGATCCAGAATCCCTTCCCGTCATTTTAACTATAAATAGTTGAAAGATGAGTAAAAGTGTAACATAAATAAATAAAAATAAATTTTAAAAATAGCAAGATTAGCAATATTTTAAAAAATAAACATTTTCGTTTCCGAATGTAGTAAAACTTATTTGCATCGGTAAACGAATTGCAAGTATAATTTTTCTGTTAATAATCAATTATATATGATTAAATATTGCAAAGAAACATTATAATGCAATTCTCATATTATATTCAGAAATGAAAGGAGTTTTGTAATGAATTTGAAACATTACTACAGCATTAACTCTCTCATAATTTTGAACCTTGATCATTTTCTGCAATATTTTCCCTATTGCTATATTAATGCGTTACTGGACTATTGATATTTTTCAAAAACATATCTTCGAATTTCTACAGTAAAATATTTCGTTTCACAAGTTGTTGCATGTGCATGAATTTCGACTGACTCATGACGAGCACAAGCTTGCATTTCCTAGTCACTACGTGTGACAAGCTATTTGCTCCTGAAATTACGATCGGCCGATCTAAATACCGTAAGGGTGCATTACGTTTTTCGGGTATTATCAGCAGGGCCTAATTCTCACCCTTCAATTTGTGTAATATACTTTTACTCGGAAACATACCGTTTTACCATAACTCATTTTATAATTGCTAAAATTTACAAATCTGATTAAACAAGTTTTCATGGCGTAATGTTAATATTCAGACACAAAAGGCACTAGGGTGGCACGCTGGAACCCGTTCGTAAATCACTAATAACTAAACAAATTGCATCCGCGATTGTCACTATGTGATACCCTATGCACCCAAAACTCCACAAGCCCGCAATTTACAAATTGCAACTCACATTTTGTCCTGAAGACTTCTCCCAATGGTTCAGATAAGAGTTCCCGCCGCACTGTAAGATACTACTCGAATCTCTCGTAGTACTACTGCAAGTGCGGGGAATACACACGAAATATATGCATTGGTGCAATGTGCATATCGATGTATACAGGGATAGTACCGCAGGGCTGCCAACATTGCTATCCAGTTGTGGTTTCCTGAAGATAAATGGAACTCGCCAATTATCGAAAGATTGTTTTAATTAAAATTTTGAGGGCTAGTAATACATTTTTTTTCTACATTTCTTGCTCAAATTTTACAATATATAACGGTACTACGGTGGTATTTCATGAAGGGAAAAAACGATTCGAGAAAACGAGATCTCGCGCGAGTCGCTTATCTTCGAGTTTTTCGACCGGCCGCGCCGTTCGAGCGCTCTCACTCTAGCAACGCAAGAGCGCATGCGCTGTGCGCCTGAAGTAGGAGCGCTCGTTCGGAGCGAGCTCAAGGTCACACGCCCGTTCGCGGGCTTTTCTCTGTCACAGAAGTGCTGCTGCCAGCCGGAAGATGGCGGCGGGCGACGGCGGTGACGGTGACGGCGTCGACAAGGTGGAGGCCCAGAGGCGCGCCGCCCTGGCCGGTGAGTCGAGTGAGTAACTCCCTTCCTCACGTAACGAGCATGGCACCGGTGGCGGATCGTACAACCGCTCCCCCAAGCTATCATATTTTTGTAATATTTGATTTATTAAAAAAAGCACATTCGTTTCATTGAAAGAGGTAATATTCTCATTATAAATATACGTTCCTGTATTTTATTTCCTTGTAACAAATAAACATTATTTCAAAAATATTTATGGCCCCATCTCCCGAGAAATACATTTTAGGATCCGTCCGTGCATGCCCCCTCCATCTCCCGAGTGTAGGGTTCCCTATGCTTCTATTACTGGAGAGGTTCTGGAGTCTAGGTCTGGATGTGAATCATTAAATTTTCTTCGGTCCTATTGCATGACTCGAAGCTTCATTCACTACATTACAGTACAGCGTACACCATCTCTCCTCATGGTGACTTCTTAATACACACACGTTTCACGGCTGCGTAGTAGAATCTAATGAACAGAGCAGAAGAAATATAACCGCGTAATGTATTTCTTAACTAAATACATTTCTACATCTTTGCCTCCAAACATGGGACATTCTTTTTTAAAATATAGAACAAGTTAAAATTAAAATATCAGGGGGGATTAAGAATGTCAGAATGCATTTTAATCAGAGAAACTTGGTATAATAATACCCACTCAGTTTTGAGGTATTGGTTACAATTACCAATCGAAAACTATGGTAAATGAACAATAATCGTAAACGACAGCTTCAAAAACATACAATATCTTATTGTATTTTACACGCGGCGGAAACGTTTTCAGCTAAATGTCTATGTCCCATAGTAGTTTTTCACAAAAAAATCTTGATATGGGTGTTTTTCTACGGTTTCATGTTTAAATGTGGGAACTAAAAGGGTTGATTTTATGTAATCAGGAAGGGTAAATGAAAGTAACTAAGTAAACACCCTTTCAACAATTATCATTTTCTCGAAAGAGATAAAAAGAGGGCCCCGAAGAAATTCGGAATGCAGCTCACTGGAGCATTTTTGCGATATCCTAACCAAAATCTCTGGGAGGTACAGTACGTTTTTTTATGTCGACGAAATTGATTTGGTGCCGTCGTTGGATCTACGGGAGCTGGGATCGTAGTGGGGGGATTGCGTAATTATGTAATATAAATGGGAAATGCTAATCGATACTCACTGATTTTAGAAATGAGTATTATTTTTTTAACATATTTAGTTCATCGTATCTAAAATTAAAAGCATGGCATTAAAGCCATCGCATGCCCTCAGTAAGAGAATATGCAACCTCAGTGTCCGAAGAACGAAAAGGAAGATAATATTTTCTGCAGAAATTACCTGAGCAATAACGTGTTGAGAAAAAGCAACTAAGTATTATAATATTTATATTTGGAAAATAATGTTGGAAATATAAGGAAATGAGAAGGGGAGGGCAACTATTTTTCTGGTCCTTCGTATTCAATTTTCAGTTAAGTTTTGAAATGTATATTAAGGTGGTTGTAGGAAAGATTGGCTGCGATTTTTTCCGGGGTATTTTCGTACATTTCTCAACAATTTTGGCTGTTTTCGGCCGATTTTCGAATTTTTGGCGCTTTTTTAGGGGTTCCCATTGAGATCGAGACTAAACTGGCCATCTTTAAAGGATAAATTCGAAAGTTCAGGATTTTTGCCTGGAATTCGTCCGTTATTGTTAGTTCACTTTGTACAATTTTCAATTTTTTCATAGTTTTTAGAAAGTTTAAGAATTTGTGTTTCATAGTACATTTTTTATGTAATACATTTCATAAATATTATAAAATGTCTTGCCAAAACGCGCTCAATGTAACTAGTACGTTATTGTTTTGGGAAACTGCAATTAACTCATTGACGCTATTTGTAAATTGTAGATGCCTGGTTACAATTTTAAGTAACGCCGTCTCAAAAAGAAAGAGCAAAAACATAAAGCCCATTCAAAATATGAGGTTTCATATACCTTCAAAAGAAAATTTTTGTGCCAAGTAAAAAAACAATCCGCATCCATCAATCGTCCAAATCTATCATGGGTAATTCCACGCCAACTCCACATTGCATCACACCAACCCATCTCAGATCGAAAAATTAAAGTTATTTTCTTATTTCTTATGCCAAGATAAGCCCAAATTTAAATTTTCAACCATTTCTGATGTAAATAGCGTTTGTGAGAACAATTATCGATTTTTCGCGATTTTCAAGCATTTTACAGCATCTTTTTATAATTATCCATTATTTCGATATTTTTTAATGAAAAAATATGTTTAAACTACTATTTTTATAGGAAATTTTCCGCAGAATTCGAATCTGTTAATGAAAATATTGAATTTTTTTTCTTAATATGACAAAAATTGAAATTTATGATTTTTATTACTTTATTTTCAAAAATTAATTTTAGTATTACAGTACAATTAAAAAGTTAGTTTCTTATGCTTAAAGTACGTGAAAATAAGTGTACATTACGGTACAGGAAAAATTTTTTGGGGGAAATAGTGTTTAAAAGAGTTAAACGCAAGAAATACAATAAAATATCTTTTCTAAATGTGTTTTATCATTTTTAAATAACCTGTTAGTATTTTCTACTACTTTTAGACTGTTTGGATGACTTCGGTGGTGTAAAACAGTTTTTAATAAAATGTGCGTCCTGAACTTTTTTGGGAAATACGTTTTACATGAGTTAAAATTTTAAAAAATCGTGAATAATTAATCGATTATTATTGTTAAAGCAGATTAAATTATAAATAGTACAAACAAATTTATAAATAGGCACTTAAAAACTTTTTGATAAAAGTTTTCATTTATTACAATTTTTAGTTGAATAATAAAACATTGTTATTTATAAAATTATTAAAATTAATCTTTTATTTTCTTATTTCATTTTCTTGTTATTAATTAAATCAAACACCAAAGAACAGTGTTCTTGAGTACTTATTGTTTTACATTGAATAATATGCTCAGAGTAAGGAACAAATTCATGCAAATTGCGAGTACCCGGAATTGTAAATACTTTTTCAGTTTTGTTTCGATTCCGATATTCATCGACTTCAGCTTTTCTAATATTTTCACAATGGATGTTTTTAATATGTGCTTTACAAAATTCTAATAATTTGTCAATATCTGTGATTTGATTTTGACGACGTCTACGCAAGCTTTCTTTTGTTGCCTCTCTCTTAACAGTTGCACCCACTCCATCGTTCTCCGTTTTCCCATGAGAGGTAGCAAAAAATGTCCAGGTAGCATCAATACTATACAATTTTGTATGTCTACAGAGATGTAATAAGTTATAACAATTTTTGTATTGTCCTGGACATCCATCGCTGAAATAGTTAATTTTTTGCACGTTTGGAATATTTTCCTTTATATAATTAACAATTTTATTTTGAAAAATATGAACAATTTGAACATCATGTTTTAAAACATCATGTTTTACTCAGAACTTATTTTGAAATTATTATTAAAGCTTAACCTCCTTGTGGCATGGAAATGTTCTTTGTCAGCAGAGTGGCAAGTACAGCACTCAGGGCTCAGGGCCAGTGTTTCTAACTACGGGAACGCCCCTCCATTCACGTCTCCTTCGGTTTGATTAAGATTAGTGAGACACACACAGTACACATTCCTGCAGTTAGAAACACTGCTCAAGGCCCCTATATTTGAAATTATCTTGCGATCACGCGCCAGATTCTGAACATAGCCATGTATAATTTAAATGTTTAATACGTTCATAGGCCCCTATTCTCCAACATTTTTTTACTTTTTCTATGGCGTAATGAGTATTTCTTTCAATTTCGTACAGTATCATGAAGAGAGGTATTTTCTTCCGATATAACGATAAAAATCGATTAATTTTTCACGATTTTTAAAAATTTTAACTCATGTAAAACGTATTTCCCAAAAAAGTTCAGGACGCACATTTTATTAAAAACTGTTTTACACCACCGAAGTCATCCAAACAGTCTAAAAGTAGTAGAAAATACTAACAGGTTATTTAAAAATGATAAAACACATTTAGGAAAGAGATTTTATTGTATTTCTTGCGTTTAACTCTTTTAAACACTACTTCCCAAAAAAAATTTTTCCTGTACCGTAATGTACACTTATTTTCACGTACTTTAAGCATAAGAAACTAACTTTTTAATTGTACTGTAATACTAAAATTAATTTTTGAAAATAAAGTAATAAAAATCATAAATTTCAATTTTTGTCATATTAAGAAAAAAAATTCAATATTTTCATTAACAGATTCGAATTCTGCGGAAAATTTCCTATAAAAATAGTAGTTTAAACATATTTTTTCATTAAAAAATATCGAAATAATGGATAATTATAAAAAGATGCTGTAAAATGCTTGAAAATCGCGAAAAATCGATAATTGTTCTCACAAACGCTATTTACATCAGAAATGGTTGAAAATTTAAATTTGGGCTTATCTTGGCATAAGAAATAAGAAAATAACTTTAATTTTTCGATCTGAGATGGGTTGGTGTGATGCAATGTGGAGTTGGCGTGGAATTACCCATCATTCATTTCACTTTGCAGTGTCTGTAGAGTGTTTCATTGCTCTGCTGATTTCGTACTTTAATTTCGACCTCACATTTTTATATAGTCATTGTTTATTGATTGGAAGTAAGATTTTCAAGTACTAAGATGATTTTACCAACACACTTGTTAATTAGTTTCTCTGAATTAACATTAACACCCCGCAAGTAGCGTAACTAGTAGAGACAAGTTAATTCGTGCGGGATATTTGCATTTCCTGCCTAACGTAACCATATAATGTCGGAAACTATATGTTTCATAGGAAAAAAAATGTTCATATAATATTTGTTCCAACAAGACGTGTTATCAGAATGTTCAAAAATTAGATGTAAAAGTGCAATAAAACTAGAGGAGAATGGTATATAAGAAACAAAAAATACAAACACATAAGTTCATACCTGTTTTATAAAGAAAACGTGCCGATAAAATGTAACAGTTTACACCAGCCCTTATTCGGCGGTAAGGATTCGTCTGACACTATCAACAACTGCCGGTAAAGTGCTTGCACAAATAGGCGCCGTTGCTAGACACGTAGCATGATTACACTACTACATATCGTGTAACACTACTATTGAGAAAAGTTCTTTATAATGTGAGAGTGACAATGATGTTTATTGCGAGGCGATACATCAGGTGCCTACGCAAAAACAGTGCTGCAAACACTGTATTATTTCCGAAGAGATTATTGGTTACCATCGCAGTCTACTGCCCACGCGAGTATCCACTGCTTCTGAAAAATCCTCTGCAGCGTCAGATACAATTCCGAAGACAGTCGCCACCGTTCGCAGTTAGCACGAAACACGAATCAATTCACTACAATTTGATCGTAAAAGGGACTATGTATTTTAATAAATAAAAAATATAATTTTTAAATATTATTAGCGGAAAAAGTGCGCCCCCGAAAGTGGCGCCTAGGACAAATGTCGTGGTTGTATCACCCTATTTACTCACTGATAGCGCCGTAAAAGCAGTACCGTTCTCAAGACGGATTGGTACTTGGCGAGAAGTTAATTCTTTAGTGTTACTAATGGAAGAAGACCCTATATGAACTCACGAGAAATTAAAATTACTTCATTATTTTTTATGCGCTATAATATTAACCTCTATTGGTTTGTCATACAAAACATGTAAAGAAAAAACGTACTCAAAAAACTTCCTGGAAGGGAACCCAAACTGCCAGCGTTCTCAGCACATGTTATGGACAATAGTCACAAACAGACGACCTCTCTGTGACTGTCAGAGCACATCTGCTGTACCCCGTGAAGGATAAGTTTGGGTGACTATTTCGGTCTGAAAATTGATCCAAAGACAAGATGTCGGCAGAAACCGATGCTCCCAAGTGTACAGTGTCGTAGTATGTACGAAAGTTCAGAAAATGAGAATTCATTTTTGAGGTTTTGGTCATGAGTTCGAGAAAATGTACAAAGTCGGGAAAGTGACAAAAATGGGACGGTTAGGAACCCTACACCAGTACCATTTGCAAGTGTGACTTATTGGCTTCTGACCATTTCTCGCATGGTTCCCCTCGCATGGTCCCATCTAGTAGTAAATTAGGTTTTTGTGTTATTACAAAATAATAAAATTACGATTGTGCAAAAATAATAATAATAATTTTTCGGATTGTCTTATTACTTTTATCTTTCACGAAGTTTAGAAAATTAAGTTTTTAACAATGTGACTTTAAACGAATTTGCTCTCCAAAAACAAATATAACGTCGATGATTATATAAATGAAATATTTGTATACGAGTACCATAATTCTTCTTCATTTAATAAATTGAAGATTCTCGTCATCCCGAAATGCTGTAATCTGTCTCTGGACAGATTGTACTTGTGCAAAAAAATGTTTTGTTAATATAATTTTTTTATATAATTTTGTTAATATAAATATAATTTTGGCGACTTCGTTAAGCAATTATCTGGGATCTTACATCGACATTTATAGACCTAATTTTTCAACACTCGTAGGCGCAGCGAACCTTTACCTCTTATTTCCCACGGACGAAATTATTTTGTCGGGGGTGGGATGATTAGAAATGGTAAAAAAACATAGATGTTTTTGAAGCGTCTATATTTTCCGTAAAAAACATTGATATATTAGCATCGGTGTTTTGTTACGGATCGGTATATATTTCTAGAGACATCGATGTTTTAAATAAATTGTTTTCTTTTTCGATGATTTTTTGTGCGGTAATATCGTTAAACTGCATTTTGAACCATTTACGTATGGAAAATTCATTATAAAATTAAGATGACAGTGATTTAAGGCTGAATATACTTTAAACCAATATTTGTACGTTTTCTGGATATTAGATGCAGGACGTTTTTCTTCGATGCTCTGTGAAAAAAGTGAATAAATGGAATAGCAAAAAACGATGTCCTGTATTTTTTATTTCCTTCTTTACATTCGATAAACATTATTATTAACATATCACTTAAACATAACCAAACAATAAAATATACCGGTATTTCATTTACTCTAATTAAAAATGGAAACAGGATGGGAAAATATCATCTGTTTTATCACATTCAAAACATCGAAGTTTTTATTCTATGTTTTCATCGACATCGAAAACCTTTTGGTGATGTATCAAAATATCGTTGTTTTGATAAAATTCGCCATCACTAGAAATGATGCGTGGTTGTATGTGTTTGACCTCGCAACGCAGTGACCACTACTGATGGCACTCTCTATCTAGTTGTCCATCGAGTAGTGGGGTACGAATTGACGCGGAGGAGGGGTAGATTTATGGATCATCCCCTCGTCCTATACTCATTTAGATGACGAGAAGGCACATGGGTTCTTATGGACAATGTTATTCTTCTGGATATAAACTCGTGCCCTGTTGACAAATCGATTGTTGTAAAAGCAAATAGAAAAATCCCGTAGAGAAAATTACGAGGAACACGAGTCCCAGGTCCAGTTGAAAACTTCTAGCGACAAAGTTTTGCGGAAAATGAAATAATGTACTATCAACCCTCGAAGGTCTTTGGATACATTTCTTCTATGTATTTGCTGTTTGCTTTGATGTCGGGCCATGCGCGACGTGAGGCTCGACGGACGACAAGGCGGTGTGGGAAGGGACCTGTACGGCTGAAAGAAAATATTTATCTGTCAGCGGAAAGAAGAATACGTATTCGAATGATCAAGTGAAGCCCTTTTGTGAATTTCATACCGCTGAATGATCGCTTTTCGAAAATTGTTTCGATTTTTGCTAGTGGATGCGAGTGAGGGTGGTGGATGTGCAGTGGTATGGTACAAGTAGTACGTAATTAGTCAGTGATCAGTCGTGTGGTGTGTTAATATTAAGAGATGAAAATAGGCTGTAAAAAAAGAGTGGAATAATGAAAAGTGGTGAAATAAAAGCAAACTTTTAAAAGTCTGCGAGTGGGTAAAAGGAAAGCATCCGAAACGCAGTCTCTCTTTTGTGGTGAATGAACCTGACAGAGCAGTAGGCATCAGCAGACTTCTCACTTTAGAATAGAAAAGGAAAATGGGAAAGTAGAAACAGCATTCCCGAGAGAAAAAAGTCTGCTGGAATGAAGTACAGAACCAGTTAGAGCAGGCCGTAGTGTCCCACGAGTATGTAACACAGAGCCAGGAACAGTCTTTTGTATTCTTCACAGCCTCGTAAAGCTACCGTTACTCGAATCGCTCAAATTCATTGATTATTGATGACGATGTAGTATTAGTAGCGATTAGTACCGTGTAAATAAAAGTGGTTGTTTTTTGTATTTATGAATAGAAGACACTTGCGGCGATGTAAGTATATTTTTAGCAAAGGTGTCCAATGTTTTTATATTATTACGAATGAATTGTAATCTAATCAGTGTAGTATATTTGTCATGAACATCAATAATAATAACAACAACAACAATATGCCGATCCGATGGCCAAGATCGCTGAGGCAGTAGTGCAGTGGCGGACTCGGACCAAAGGCTCGCGGGTCGAGGCCCGCCTCGGGCATGGTTGTGTTGTGTGTGTCTCTGTATGTTCGTGTGTCTATTTCATCATTCTTCAAACATCATTACAATTCATCCCATCTCCCAGGGCTAACAACCCTAATGTATGAAAATCGAATTAGCATTAAAATACGGATTTCCCTCTATAGAAAAAGTAACATGCACCTACCCCGATAGTCAAGTCTAAGACCTATTCGCGAAACCAAAACAAAAAATTATTACAATAAAGAAGCGTACGCTTGGAGATGTTTCGGCAAATATATATAAAAATTAAAAGAAACAACACCTACATGTATTAATAACAAACAGATTTATAATAAAAATAAACTAACAAAAACGCATTGATACACTATAACAATAAATTGTGCCTTTTACTAAGCGGTTTGTAGTAGACATCGTTGTACACGTAATACCAGCTCTCTATCTGATACTAAGGACAACACAGGTATGTGCTATTATCATTCCAAATATGGTGAGAAAAGTGTTAGAGGGTGTAGTTTACTACATGTAGGAGCAAGATTAATCCACTTTTTGGGCACTAGCGCCCACATTAGGAGTTTTTCTATTGAAAAATCACCGGTTTGTGATGTAATATTAAAATAGCATTACTCCATAATTACGTATTAAAGGAAGAAAGAAAGAAGGGGAGTGATGATTATATTTAATACCAAAAGCAGTGATGTCTTTATGATTCTGAAGAAAAAAATTAATGAAAAAATGAAATAGTTTAAATAATAAATAAAATATACATCATGAAACATACAACGAAATGTACATAAAAATTAATTTTTTTTTCTAAATCCCACGTCAGTATCGCCCAAGGCACGTGTCGTTCCTGCCATAACCTACGTACACCACTGTCGGATTTGTATTCTACCCAATCGAAGTAACCATCAGGAGGGAAGAATGTGTCACTGTTCTGTGGCCAAATGAATTCAATATTAACAGATCAATACAAACCTTTTGCGGAAAACTGACTGAAAGCAACTTCGGTATCTCATTTTGTTCTAATGCTGCACAAAATAAAAATATGATAGTAGTTTCGAGCAATAAAATTTAACACGATACCGCTCGTGTGAAGTGATGGGCCGAGGGCGATCCCACGCCCTGTTCCATCATTAAAGATAGTGGGATTTCGCTTCACTCTCTCGCTTCATTCGATCAATCATTAAACATCAAACTCCAATGAGCGAAGAGAAGCCATCTTCCCAGCCTACTTATCTCTAAAAAACATTTAGTTGGGTTATTTAACAGTACTATCATCAACGCATGTGAAAATCTTTAGAACGGAATCGTTAACGCTTTGACTGCCGTGAATGTTAATCTCAAAATTACGCTCCCAGGCTACGCCCATTTTTTCACATTATTAAATTGTGTTGTCCATAATTAAAGGTTAATTCAAATATTCCTTTTTTATGCCCATCTGAATTCTAAATTTGAGTATGTATCATATCGATGCACCTAGCTTGGTCATGTAATTTTTCTTAAACTTACACCAGGAGGATACGTGTATATCGTTTATGTATATCGTGCTGTCTTCCTTTAATCAAAAAATAATTTACACAACTGAATTGGTCGTGGTCAAAGACATGAATTTATAACGCAATATTACACCGTTTTGTACATTCTCTAAGTAGTATAGCTTCAATACACATTACTGCCTTTTAGTGAAAAAATTCAAAGTGCTAACTACAATACGTTACACTGAGAGGCCAAGCAAGTTCGACTCTTTATACTACGAAAGTGGAAAACGTGTATTGAGACTAAACATGGACCTTCAACAAAGCATTTTGCGCATCAGAATTATACAAATGGCCTCGTCTTGCGGGAAAAGGACTCTATCAAATACGCATGGCAGTCTAAAAGTTTGTCAGGACACACCGAGAGAGGTGGCGCAACTGATGTCACTGCAGTCCTTGTGACCGGGAGGTCCAAGATTCGAGTCCCGAACGGGGCAGGATTTTCGTCACCAGTTACTTAGCTAAGTCGAATTCAGTAGCTTTCTGGAGGAGAATTCTAGCTCTGATCGGTAGTTTTCCGTGGTCTCCGATCAACACCAGGCGATTGCCGGAGCAGTACCCTAACAAACAGGCCACGGACCGCGCACGCGATCTTTCCTTCCTCTTCCGTCCTATCCTCACCTCTTAAACACACTAACATGCACTACACTACCATACATGCCGTAGACCGGCCGAGAGCTTAAGAGCTTGTCTCGCTTGTGGGAGATACCTCGTTGAGGGGTAACTCAGCAAGCTGATGGTGCTGGATCTCGTCATCCCGCGGGAAGATCCATCCCGATGAAAAACCTGAACTACACTTACGGGAGTACAGATACATACATACATACATACATACATACATACATGACTCAGGTTTCCATCGTGGCCGATGATACCTCTTCTTCCATCCTATTCTTGCACAGCGCGCCTCGTCGGTGGTTGGAAAGGCCCGCCTTCGTTTTGAAATTTCTGCCACAAGATGCACAGTTGAATGGATAGCCAGAGCTTGATTGTCCGGATAACTGGGGTTGAGAAATCTGTGTGGGGCTAGCGCTGTGGGAGGAACTTTGCGGTTTTCTTAATTTAATTGACTTCAGTGTATTTTCTGCTGTCAAGGTTGGATGCTTGTGTCTCATATGACTGCTGTGGCCGGATTTCTTTTTGAAATTGATGTTACAGACAGTGCATCTAGGGCTACTGTTTTCTTGTCGTTGGCGTAACTTTTCTACTTGACTCCTATGGGCTTGGCTTAGGTGGGAGTTGACGTACTGCCTCCCGGATCTTCCCTCTCTTGTGAATCCGCATATCGGACATTTCCAACTGTACATTTCCTCTTCTTCGTGCCTTTTTTCCCTTCTTTCTTCAGCTTCCAGGTTTTGCATATCTTGCCTTTCTACGGTTTTTTGTTGAATGTGCCTGCGCCATTCGTTTCTATTTGCTGCTACTTTTCTCCATTCCTTCTCGTTGATGTTTTGCTCTCGCATATCTTGTTTAAGCATGTCTAACCATCTTTTCTTCGGCTTCTGTTGGGGTCTTTTTCCGCATTTCAGCTCTGAAAAGACTATCTGGTGCGGAGTTCGCTCTTCATTCATTCTACTTATGTGTCCCGCCCATCTCAATCTTCTAATTTTAATAAGATTTTCTACTGTCAGCATTTTTGTTCTTCTCAGGACCTCCTCATTTGGAATTTTTTCCATCCAAGATATTTTGCAGATTGTACGGAGGCATCTCTGATGAAATGCGTTAAGTCTTCTTTTGCTTTCTTCTACTAGGGTCCAAGTTTCAGAGGAATATAATAGTGTAGACAGTATAATTGTTTGGTATACTAGAAGCTTGGTTTTCAGGTTGATCTCGTGCCTTTTCCACACCCGCAAGTACAATTTCTGAAAGGATTGACTGGCGCTGTTGATTCTATGATTAATTTCATTTTTGATCTGACAGTCATTCTGGATGTTGCTTCCCAGGTATTTAAAACTGTTCACTTCCTTGATGGTTTTTCCATTCATTGTTATGACAGCTGGGCTGCAGTTTACGAACATCACTTCCGTCTTTCCCTCATTTACCCTCAGACCAAACTTCCTTGCTTCTTCATTAAATATGTTGAGAACTTCTTGCAGGGCTTCAGGTGTTTTAGCGACTAGGGCACTGTCGTCTGCAAACATCAAATCAAGTATGTGTTTTTCCGTCGTTTTTGTTTTTGCGTGTAAAGCTCTTCTGTTGAAAAGGTTAAAGTCACTTCTGAATCTTATTTCGACACCGCCACGTTTTTTCTTAACAACACTTTCGATAATGGCATGCATATAAAGTATAAAGAGTAAGGGTGCAAGAACGCAGCCTTGTTTTACCCCTGTCTTTATTTCAAATGGCGCGGATGTTGAGTTTTCTATTCTTACAGTAGACAAAGTGTTACTGTGCAGTGATCTTAATATTGCTAGTATTGTGGGTGGGCATTTGATGTTATCCAACAATTTAAAGAGTATCTCCCTATCGACAGAATCGAAAGCTTTGGCGATATCTATAAATCCAATACAGAGTGATGTGTTCTGTTCGCATGCTTTTTCTACTAACTGTCTGACTGTAAAAATCATATCAGTTGTTGAGCGTCCAGAGCGGAAGCCGCATTGCGTATCTTTGATGAATGAATTGATAAAAGGGTAGAGTCGGTTGTAAAGCACTCTGGACAGGACTTTTCCTGGCACTGACAACAGGGATATGCCTCTGTAGTTTTCGCATTGGAATTTGTTGCCTTTTTTGTGGATAGGAATAATGATTGACTCTTTCCAATCTTGAGGGACTTGCTTTTCACACCAAATTTTGTTAAATAGTTTGTGTAACAAACTGACTGTTACATCTTGGCCGGCTTTTAACATTTCAGCTGATATTTGATCATTGCCTGGACTTTTATTATTTTTAAGGAACTGAAGTGCATTTTTAATCTCCGTTTTATTTGGAGGCTCATCAGAAGGGATTGTCTCTAAATCGTAGCTCAGATTTATAGAATCACGGTCGGTTTCAGTTTCTTGATTAAGCAGTGTTTCAAAATACTTACTCCAGGTTTTTAGTCGGTCGTCCAAACCTTCTATTCTATCACCCTTTTCATTTATAAGCACATTTAGTGGAGTTTTGACTGGCCCTACAATGTTTTTAATGCCCTGATACAAATGATAAGAATCGCCGCAGTCGATAAAGGCTTGTAACTCTTCGGACTTTTTGCTCCACCAATCATCACGTACTTTCCTAATTCGTTGTTGACACAATCTTCTGGTTTCTTGATATTTTGTTTTGTTTATTTTTGCTGGGTTTGCCAGATATCTGTGATAGGATTTTTGTTTCATGTTTAACAGTTCACTTACTTCCTCATCACATTCGTCAAACCAATCGGGTCTTTTTCTTTTCTTTTTCTCCATGGTCTCTGCCGCGGTTTTTGTAAAAATATCTTTGACATTCTTCCAAGTTTCTTCTGCGTTGGTGTTATCTTGTAGGTTGATTGTTTTGATTTCTAGCCCCTCGTTAAACTTATTCCTTAGATCATCCTGTTTGAGGCATTTACTATCGTAAATCGGCTCAGCATCTTTCTTTTGAATATAGCGTTTTGGTTTAAGCAGGACTGTGGCTCTCATCATGTGGTGATCAGTCTCAACTTGGGCACCGCGCATCACTCTGCACTTCTTTACCTCTGTTATTCTTGAGTGTCTGACTATAATGTGGTCTATCATATGCCAGCGTTTGGATCTAGGATGTTGCCATGTTCCTTTATATTTGTTTTTTTGTTGGAACCAGGTGTTCGTGATAGATAGTCCCTCCAGTGCACAAAATTCAAGCAATATTTCTCCGTTGTTATTGGTTGTGGTTTCAAAACCATGCTTCCCTATCACATTTCTCCACTGTTCGTGATCTTTCCCTATTCTGGCATTGAAATCACCAGCTAGTATAAGGCTGTAGTTTTTGGGCACATTTTTAATTATTTTTTCCAGATTTTCGTAGAAATCAGTTTTAACTGTTTCGTCATGTACATTAGTTGGGGCATAACAGCAAATAAATACTGTTTTGCAGTTCTTCTCGATTATTTCCAGACTCATAAGTCGTTCATTAATGCAGGTAGGTTCTGATATAATACCTGTTTTAATTAAACTTGTGCGGACACCGATAGCAACACCATGCTCATTACTTGTCTCGTTGGATCCAGAGTAGTAGTAAGTGTATCCGCAGCTACGTTCTTCAAGCTTGCCAAAACCCTGCAGGTGTGTTTCTTGCAATGCTATAATATCGATGTTGTACTTTTGAAATTCTTTAGCTAACACTGCGGTTCTTCTTGGCAGAGTGGTGGTATCTTTATTGGTGGAGTCCAACAGCGTTTTAATGTTCCACGTGGCAATTTTCATTCCCCTGCTTCTCTGGTGATTGATAGAGTTTGTCTTGAAATTTGAGTTAATCTTCGTGTTTTTGCCTCCCCCAGAATGCATGAGGCAGCCCGAAGGGTGAGATTCAGAGCGTAATCTCTTACTCACCTGGGGTAATTCCTGAACAGTTTTAAAACACGCCATGATTAGATAGGAGTTTGGAAGAATTCTTATGCAGATAATTCGTTTAAGGTGTCCCAGGTTTGCGACCAGTTGCACCGTCAGTTCACACCACTTGCTAGAATCTAGTAGTCCAAGGCTAAGTAGATCCATAGTAGGGAGCCCGGTTTAGAGTATCCTTCTGCTTTGGTTCTTCCGCCTCAAGAATGAGCTTCGGCTCATCTCAAGCCGTTGGCCACTTGTCACTCGTTGAGCCGAGATGGCCGCCAGCCGCTCATTTTGAGCAGACGCTGACTAGCTTTGCCGTTGACCATTTTTGGTTCTTCCACCTTTAAAGGTTGTTTCTCACCTTTAGGACAAAGCTTGGTGCCCTTTTGGTTCTCTGGTTCTCAGAATTTCTGAATCTCAGAGATTCCCTTGCTAGTTTTTGTCCGCCTCGGTTATTTGATTTCACCGATACCACCTATATCTAGGAGGCATTCCCCTATCCGCAACCCGGGGAGGCGCCCGATGGGAGACTACATACATACATACATACATACATACATACATACATACATACATACATACATACATACATACATACACACATACATACACACATACACACACATACACACACATACATACATACACACACATACATACATACATACACACACATACATACACACACATACATACATACACACACATACATACATACACATACATACATACACACACATACATACATACACACACATACATACATACATACATACATACACCAGCAGTTGACGCGCCTGGAATCACTAACAATCAATCAATGTATAAGGACATGATCTCAAAAATCATAACTAAATCAAGTGGGAAAATCACGACAAACGGAAACTACTGATAATGGCGTGACATCATGCATGGCTTCATTTAAAGATCTACAATTGAATGAAGTTATCCACACCACAAGAATTAATATGCTTGAAAAGTGGCTCAGAAAGTTGCAGAAAACCCTGACTCGAAAGTTGGGTCGTATCTTAAAGTTTCGAAGATTAAGGCTGCACGCTGAAAATGAGATATGTGGGGGATGTAATTGAAGAAACATAATATTTCTACATATTCACTACATATAAATTAGGAAATTTAAAAAAAAAACATGGCTTTATGGCGTTCAATATTAAGTTTCGAAGACTAATGAAATAAGAGAGCTGAAATAATACAATCACTATTCACTATTAACAAAGAGTTGAACTTGTTTCTCAAAAAGTAATTGAAATCTGTTATAATTATCTAGATCTGTATATCTATTTGTACCAATGAATAGTTTAAAAAGTAAACAACAAAGCAAAGTTTTATTAGCATTGAATACATTGTTAAGGTGTACTATTTGATTACTACGTTACATTTAGACGTATGGACCTGCATTTTCCACACAACGCCTGAATATTTTAGAAAGAGACTCAGCAGCTCTTCGTAGCATCCAAATTGGCACATTTGCAACACATCACGGTTATTGCGTTCAAGACTATTATGATTCCTTGGTTTTTATCTTGTAGGCTTGTTCCTTAGCCCATTCCTAAAGGAAGAATCTGAGGGGGGTTAGATCAAGGCTGCGTGCAGGCCCTTCTGACGGTTCCCGGAGGCCAATCCATTTGCCGGGGAAATTATCGGTATTTTCTTTAAAACGGCTCCAAATTTTTCAACGACAATCTCCATATAGAACGAGGATTTACTCTTCTTTAATATTTTTAAAGTATTATATCGATTCTACCATTTACTTTTTATTACGCTGAAAAACACACATGTGTGCAATTTCTTCACAAAGAGTAAGACAATAAAATAAAATAAATATCACAGTTAAAGACCATCACTAAGTCACACAGTTACTCTTCATCTCTGGTTGATTGACAGCCTTCTTTCTTTATACTGCTGGATGTGGTATCGATTTGCAGACGCTTCCACACGAATTCTCACACGAAGGTTTTCATTTTGCACAGCAGATGGTCAAAACCATGCACTGCAGACGTCGTGACCACGTGACGCACCTCGTAGCCTGCCGACATCCAGTTTCTGTTAGTGGAGCATCACCGAAAAGCTAGCCCAGACCAAAGAAAATAGAAAACTAGTACAGAAAGTATGTGCCATTCTGTATCACCACTAGTTATTATTATTATTGTTATAATTATTATTATTCTTTGATCCTTGTTCGGCCTTATAAACCATTCAAGGTTTTGAACAGAAATTAAATTAGTAGTACGTAACTTCTTTACAATGTCTTTTAAGTAATCATTGAAAAGAAATAATATTGTAGGTCAGTGGTGTCGTCAGAATATTTATAGACAATCGACACACTTATTTCTTTAAAACTGAAATATTTCGTTGCAATAAAATATGTTTTAGATAAATAAGCGTTTTAATTGTATTTAAATACCCTGAAGATCCCACAACAATTCTAGTAGACAGTCATTGATTGGTTTTGATGAAAAGAATTTTTTTTAACAATTATCCAGGCCCCTCTTAATGTGTCATCTAGGTGCAAGTCATTCAGTTAGAAACTTTTTTTATTATATTCATTGATGAAACGCAATATCGCAAAGATACGTACAACCAAAATATTTTTAGTTTTCAGAAAAATCTTTGGATAATTATTTCTTTATTTTCGACAACAACCAGAAATAGATTTTATTAGTATTTCAGGATTTCAAAGTTATGTCTTCTTGAAAAGCTAATATTTTCATTTCAGATTCTTCAGGATTTAAGTAACTTTGGAAGACTTCGAACATTCTACTTCCAAGTTCAAAGAATGCACATCCCACTAAGAAATGTGTTAACATAAGTGGGTTACTGATGAACATTACGACTAGCGTAAGATTTAAATATTTTACCGAGTTTCATGGTTTGAGTTTTTCAATACTGAACAAACGATGGAATATCATATTGACCAATATTTCCAGTTTTCACAATGGAATTCAAATTTAGCCAATGTGAAAAGAAATTTCTTTGTAAATGTTCAATACTTATATTCTTCTGAAAAGCATTTACTACACGTGTTATATCTGAAATGTTGCGATCTTTCCCTGTAATTTCAAATGAAGTTAATTTACTTTTGAAGTGATATCTGCCAAGAAAGCTATGAGTTACCTATAGAACCATCAAGTTTCCGATGACATTGACCTAGAAAGGATTTCAGAAAGTTTCTGATCTCCCCCAAAATACTGCAGAATCGTTCTAAATAGTCATAACTGGATTCGCCTCTGGAGGGTGCCAGAGAACGACAACATGGGTCAAGCTGGACTCAAAAATAGTATTTTTACAGACCAGCGCAGTCCAGCTTGACCCATGTTGTAAGACACAACCTATGTTGTAAGACACAAACAATTTAACGCTAATGTATTACTACTGTAAGGTATGTCTACTAAATAAGTAATAACAGTATTAATTTTAAATATCCCCATAAGAGCGCTGCAAAGTTTGCCAGGCGTCATGTTTCCTTTAGTAGTGTCTTTAGCATAACGCCTCTTATTGTGAGAACAGTTGTGATAGAGTTCGAATATTTCATCAGATATTTTTAGCAATAGATTTTCCTTATCGCAAACTCGTCTGCGCAATATTTGTTCCCAGATTTGGAGATCGATACCACGATACTATCCGAAATTTATCTTATCTCGCTTGAAGGAACTCCTCTTGAAAAACAGTTGTCAGAGCATTATCGATTCCAGGAAGTCGTGAGCCGCGACGTAATTTAAAACAGTTGTTTTCATAAGACGAAAATTATTTTCTTTTGTAATTATGCATTGAAATTAATTATAGGTAATCCTTTCGTTACGTGGCTTTTTCTTAAAGTAATGATGCAGAGAAATAGAAGCAATTATGTCTCTAGTTCTGATTCTTAAGTGTAAGAATAATAAGTTATTGGCCAAAATAAAAGGTTTCTGGAGGTGAAAGAGCAGAAGAACTGCTTCTGGCAAGACTATGTAAATTCTATAAATTATATTAGCTCTCAATTCTACTTTTTATTAATGATAGTTCCACTCACTCATTTGATTGCAAAAAATTGTTGGATGAGAAGCTTTGATGTGATTTTCGTGATTCATTTGTAGATAAATCAATGTCCAAAGGTGCTCTATGTCATTTTAATAGTAAACGTGTCTCATTTATTGTTCTTTTCCATTCTGAGTATCGTTCTCACAGATTTGATATATCACGATTCAGTAGAATCCCGATGAACTTCACTGCATTCGAGTACATACTATCACTCTGATATGTAAAATGCGGTGATCTCCCCCGATCGAAAGAAGTATGAACCTCTCGAGAATTTTAGTTGCACTACGGTAGATTAAAAAATGTCAGATTTTGTTGCAGGTATTCATGAATTCAATAATATACTCTGACAATAAACTTAGACACGACAGTCACCTCCCTTGATAAAAACCTGCACTAAACTTCTCGTACGGGACTAATGACCTTAGCTGTGGACGCGCCCGGAAACACTAAATAATCAAACAATACATGGAACCACAACTAATTTTCAAATTTTTCACAAAAATGGCTGAATAACTTGATGGCAAAAATGTCTGAAAATGAGACAAGGGCCATATTTCTTGCCGTTCCTAATTACATGTGGAGAATATTTAAAGAATTTTTTTTGTAAATTGCAATCACAAAATACATAAAAACGACTCGATTTTTCAAACAAATGTACATGACTGTACATGATCGTACATTTTTTAAAGAGCTAATTTTGTACAATTGACTTTGTCTGAAACAAAAATCTTTTATCTCCAATTTTGAAGTTTTTCTTCTTTAATTTTTTTTTTTTTTCAATTTTCGAAACATCTCGGATGTCAACGAAGATAAGACCTGCATCATTCTCTTAAACGTCCTTTACACTATTCAGCAACAAAATGTAATTAAAAAATTTGGAGCCATTTTATTGAATATTTTGAAAAGGTCCCAGAGGCTTTATATAAAGTACCCTCCAAATATAAAATTTCGGATTCAAATTTCAGGGCCCGGAACATCAGCTAAAACAATTGGGAATATCAATTTTGGAGAAAATCGGCTGAACGGTTTTTGCGCTAGCCTTGTGCACAAACGGACGGACAGACAGACAGACGGACAGACAGATAGACGTTTTGCCATCAATCGGTTTTTCGGAATTAAGGACCCACAAAAAATGGTTTCTGGCTACACGACGTGATAGTGGAATTTTTTCTCTATGTAGCAACTGGATTCATTCACTTTTTTCTTACCAGTACCCGACAATAAGAGTATTTATACGGAAAATTCACCGTTTTTCGGCGCACGATTGCAAAACTTTTTCTTCTTACGTTAGTAAGTGCGAGAAAGTGAAAATTACTTATGCTTCAATTTTCCGTACATTCCATCCGGATGGGTTCATCACATTTCTGTATCGATGAAAAAATGACCGTCTACCGTCCTAGACTTTTCAGCTACAGCCGCGGTTTCAAACCTCCCTTCGCCGAGGTCTGTAATTGCGAACTACGTCTCGAGCCACGGTCTGAAAATGGCGCCCGAACTTCGTTCTAGCAAGCGAAATCCTGGTTTGAAACCGCGCCCAGATCTCGTCTTAGAAATCGCCCCAAAGAGGTCTCTTCAGACCGGGCTTCAGCCTTACCTCCTCCCCGCCGCTTTTGTGACTAGCAGTGGATGTTAAACACAGTTGCCCGTTGAGAACTCCACTGAGGGCAAGATCTTCTTTGCCTTAGCTCACCTGGCGGTACGAACATATCAGCTAGGTCCTGAATTTTTGAACAATGTTGTTGAGTGACTGTGCTTTTAAGTGAAACGTTCAACGAGAACTAGTATTGAAATACTCAAAAAAGTAGAATTGATTCATTATTTTAATGTATCGTAGTTTTTAACTATATTCTTTAAAAATTAAGAAACATGGTTCGAAGAAAAATAAATTTTACTGACCTAATTTCTAATTTGTTGGAAGTTTCTTTTTTTTTCAGGAGGATAAACAGCGATTCATGTAAAGTTGTATGATTAAGATCAGAATATCCTCGAAAGTTCGAAAGAGAAATATGTTGTTTTTTTCGTCAATATCACTGTAAAGTCGTGGTTGTTTGTTTCATCATTAAAACTACGGTATTTTAATTGCTCATTAAAACCATGAAAATACGTTGCCTAGCTATCGCTAGTCATCTAATTAAACTAACTCTACATTGAAAATACAAGGCTAAAAAATAAGTATACATTTTTAGAAAAAACTGCATTATAGCTATCCTTACTACCATTTAGTAAGTGTTACATATTCTATTTACATTCCAAGCGTATGCCCCTCTCCGCACCTCCTTCCAGTGCAAGAAGGGGTTGAGGTTTATATCTGGATCCCGATCAGAGCAACTAGCTTTCCAACCTAGCTCTGGAGTTAAATTAAGCGCCACTCACATGCGCCCGGACAAGTCGCTTCTCTTCGTCCAGAGTATGGGACTACTTCCTCGACAAAGCCCAACCGGGGACTATGCGCCCTAAGGATAGGGCGGCTCGGGGCCCACAACCCGTCTCTTCAACTTGAAGCTATCGGTGTGAGGACGCCGAGTAACTCTTGGCCGAGTAGACATTTCCTCCTCCGCTAAGAGCCTCACGCCTCGCGACCGTCCGGCCTCCCTCGCGGAGAGTACGAACAGTACAGCAGCTTATGTGAACCGATTTGCCATGTTTAATACTATCACCTTGTAATACCCCTTTGGTAGAGCAACATATGCATCGGATCCTCAGGGCGAGACTATTCGTGGCCTTGACCCTCACAAAGGCATTTGTGTTCGTGTGGGTTTAATGTTCGTCATATATTTTTTATGTTTTTATTAATTTAAAAATATTTACGGAGGACGTCAATTGATCTTCCCCCCTCCTCACTCCCGATAAAAACATTGTAGACCAGCTCTTTCAAGAGCGAGCCGAATCGAATAATTTATTATACTTCACCTGGCTTGCTGTCGCCAGAGGTAATAGCAGTGGTGTCTAAAAGGAGATGGGGGAAACTTGCCCCAGGCCCTGCCTTAACTGGGGCCACGAATTTTTTCATTCAAAATATTTAAAAAATGTATTTACCTATGTTCAAACTAATCTCAAATGAAGACTTAGAAAAGTATTTAAGCATCAAATTCTAAATAAAAAATAATGTATTTTATCATAATTTACAACAAATTGTTATAAATTGTTTAAAATATAATTATAAAAATATATTCACCTCTTTTCCACAATATTTTTGTGAAGAGAATATTTATATAATTATAAATAAATAATAGTTAATTTCAAAATATCCCTTTGTAATCATAACCAATGTAGAGGTACACTATTGTTTGAAATACGGCTACCCGTAATCTACTTCCCTAGGCGTCCCTGAACAACAGTGCACAGCAAGAAGCAATATATTACGAACATCGAAATCTTTGTACATGCGAGAACTAAAACGTTCCTTTAGAGAAATATTGTGCTGGAATATTTCGTTGAGTCAATGATCCTTCCATCATGGATATCCCGTGTGATTTATTGGGTTCAATGGTGTGTACAATGATCGTTCCGGAAACAGCAATGGTTCTAACTTGTAATGACAGTGTGTGCTGGTTTCGCCAAACTCATCGCTTAAGCAAACAAATAAGAAATGAGATACTCGGTAGAACAAACCAACTGAAAACTTAATGATGGAAACTTAGTAAAGCAGTATACACTGACATTACAATTCGGAACAGTGTCCAGTCAAAGAAGGAAAACGATATGAATAAAACGAATATTGCTTATGAGCTGTGAAATGCCATGTGGTTGGGTGATAACGGTTTATGCAGTCCAGTTTCTCGATGTACAAAAACTTCCTTACAGGAAATGAAATATACGAATGATCTATCTTTGATGACAGCGTTTTCTGCCTCCAGGAGTGCATAACAGCACTGTCTGTTCGGGGCTAATTCGTGTCGGAACACGGAATTCGATTCGCTGACGTCGCGGCCTTATGGCGATGCAGGGAGAATTGATCCCTGTCTTGAGTTTCCACGACGAGGTAATGGATGCATTCAGGGGACAAATACTTTCAGGTGCTCTCTACTGTAATAACATCAGTTATTTTTAAAGAACTATAGTACCTGAGGATGCGTACATAAATGAAGAACTTGAAAATATTTTGTAGTTTGTAAGAACACCAATTGTTGTATTGAACGAAATTAATTTTATTATCAAATATCTCACCAATTGATGTACATTTTTGTACCAATTACTTACCCAATTACTTTATTACCTTCAAATGCAGTCGGATTTGATAATGCTCGTTGTGTATATTTAAACGAAAAAACACGAACCCGGAATGTATAGTTGAAGCCCTAGGAATTAGGGCTGCAAATACACACAGGGGAGAATGCTGTTGTCCGTATCTTTTATTAGAGCATAATCTCATGAATTTAAATCAATTTTGTCTTGTAGGAATCACTGTAAGAAATATTCGCCGAATTTTGTGACTTTGCTTTTAAAGATCATTAATATACTCCCGCTTGTAGTTCCTTAAAATTTAAAATTGGTGTTTTCAAACAATAATTTTGTCTTCACCGATTTTGAAAATTTATTTAGAAAGTTGAGTTATGATGCAAAACACGAGATAAACATGTTATATGATGCTATTGGTACTTGTGTGTTTTTGTTTTATCACACCCATGCCTTGGCAAATCAGGTTATTCTGCGGTTCAGGCAAACTTCGATATTTGTACCCATCCCCGCTCGCTAATATAAATTTGCAAAAATACTTTATTCAAGTAAAATATACAACACAGTATAAAACGTAATTTGGTTTGAATTACGTATTTACTAAGACGAATCAAGACATGATTTTACCAATTATTTAACGAAAGGCGATTTCTGGAAATTTGATCTGAATAAAAATTGTTTTGGTTAATTGCAACACATATCAATTGATCATACTTATTTCATGTAAACAAATATAACATTTATTCATTTATTAAAATTGGGAAACATTAAATTATGAGCTCATTTTATCTGAGCACATATTAAACTTTTTCTTGTAGTTCCATTAATCAAAGAAATATAATTCTTGATTGCTTAGCCAAACATTTCGCGCGCTCTTGTCAACTTTCAGATGATCCTGGGCCGAAGTAATTTTTTTTTTATAATCTCCTAATTATCACCTACATTTCCTCTGTCATCTAAGGCGTCCCTGTTTGATAAATATTATCGAAAATCTGGTATACGTAATACTATTAATCATTAATAATTTCACCGAAAAATTATTGATCAATACGTTCCATATAAATTAAACTTCCCTACCTGTCCACCGCAGGTATATGTCTCAACAGTTCCTAACATTAATTAATGTTCTTGCAGTCATAAATACTAACGATCCCTAATGTACAACAAAATTTAACAAGCCGGATTCCCCATCGGATTCAACTGTTAAATTTATACATCATCATCTTCATAATATTTAATATCATTCTCGGATTTTTTTAGAAAATATAAATGAACATCATTCCCCTCGAAACTTGACACCGGGTTCTTCCTAAGTAATCACGTTCCCAACAACTAATGAATTCCCGCCTAACGCGAAGACTAGAGCATTCCTATCTGCGTTGTTTTCGGCTACTGACGTAAAAGGGAAATTTTCTGCCGCCTCGTCATGTACTACGCCGTCTGTGTATGTAGTTTTTTCTTCTGCAAGGGGCTTTGCTTTTTCATCTATGCGAATTGTGGTATACGAAATGGATGTATTTACGAGTATACTTTCACGACTGCTGTTTGTTTACATTTGTTGCCATTGCAACTCGTCCATCTTGCCCATATTATAATTCTGCTCACAAATAAATTAAACTCGGTGGTTTCCGCCGAAAAAATTGTGGCATGCCATAATTGTAATACAACAGGAAGAAAAATAAATGATCTTCCACAAACAGAATTTATTAACGATAAAATCAGTTATAGCATTTGATAGACAGACATGTTTCGAGATATGTTACCCCATCTTCAGTGCCACCACAGAATATTAAAGAAAATTATAAAATGTAAAACATAAAATTGTAAAACTAATAAGGAACACAAATTACATTACAAGTAAATTGTAATAGACGCCATATTGAGTACTTATATTAACGCGGGTGGGGGGGGTGGCTTTTGGCATATCACAATAAGTTTTAGCATCGAAAAACTATATTGAACGTACTGCAACGGATGCAGAGACGAGTTCTCAGACGTAAAAACATTGCATAGTGTACTGCATATCTTTCTACAGTATGCTAATTACGTTTATAAATATTGCTCCTCTTCGAGATTTGCACCCCAGGCGGTTTGCCTTTAGGTAGCAGGGGTCTTTTTACGTTTTGTGCATTTAACATCACTGAACAGTGAAATAGTTAGATTTTATTAACATAGGCCTGGGTCTTCCTAGTTTTCTTTGAAGCACTGAATCTGTGTTATAAAAGTCGGGAATCTCATATAGTTTAAGAAGCGATCCCACGCTTACTAAACCTGAGCTTTCAAATACGTGGAGAATGTCACGTCATAGATACATTTGAAACTAGGAATAAAAAGTGGAAACATGCAGTGCTATTTTAATGTTAATGAGATATATTGACATGATTTACTAGCAATCCATTGTGAAAAGAATGGTATTCAGCTAGTATCACGACAGCTTGTGTTTCATCATCCTGTAAAAGATGCATTTGTATTCGGTAGCCTAACGGAGCCTTTCATCCCAACAGCTAACCGATACTACTCGTATATGTCAGCGTAATCTCACTTTGTCCACAAAATATCTTTCCGTTATCTTTATCTTAAAAAAAACATTCATCGCAATCATTCGCAAATTTAAATAGCGCGATGTGAAAGCGTTGAATTGTCGTACCATTAATTCAAGAATACAAATAACCCCGATATCTCGAATCTGAAACGGAAGAGTAAAAATTCGATTTTTTAAAGTATTTGGCATACAGAGGCAATGAGGTCCCAAACTGAGATGTTGAAGGAGAATCATTACAATTCTAAAGAAGAAGGAATTACAAACTACGGTTTGTGGAGTAATCGCAGTTCGAAAAGTACCAAGAATTGTGTATAATGCTAATAATTTAAGGTTTTTTCACTGTATGACGGAATCTGTGTTCCGACCCATTTTAGGGGAGTGTTAACAGACGTCACCTGCCAACCTGCAGAGGTACATCATCTTGTGACGGCGCACAGAAATTACCCACGACTTGCTGAATCGATAATGCGCTATTTCCGTTGGCGCATCAGGTGTTCCACTCTCCACGCGATATCGAAGCTGTGAAGGGCGTTTAACATCCCAGGAAATCGAACGCCTCAGAAACACGATTTTTAAGGACTTGTGCATTGGACTTCTGAGTCATAAGGGTGGTTGAAATACAGAAAACATAGAATTGATTAAAGCTTACTCGACGCCCAAGAGTTGCGATATTGAGAAGCGATTACTAAGTAGAATATTTTTAAAATGGATGCTTTATTGACTGTTGGTGATCCTGGGCACGTCGACTGCTAAGGTCATTAGTCCCGTAAATGTAGTGCATTTTTCCATGTGCGGAGGCGGCGTTCTTCCCCCGCTGGATGGCGAGGCCGGTCGCTGACCTACCGCCGGCTAGGGGGGTCCCTAACCAGGTATCTCCCACCTGCGGGGCACCGCCCCTGCCGGGACAAGCCGGGGAAGGAAAGATCGCGCGCGGTCGGTCCGAGGCCTGTTTATTTAGGGTACTGCTCCGGCATTCGCCTGTTCGCTGATCAGAGAAGCCACAGAAAACTACCGATCAGAGCAGCCGTCCGCCAGAATTCATCTCCAGTCGCCGCACACTGGTTCAAATCGGCCCAAAATCTGGCCATATTTGCAAATGAGAGTAGATTTTCTTAAAAATCGGTAGCAGGGGGTTATGAAGACGCTGGTAGCAATGATAATTTTTGGTAATATTTGATCATTCACTCACGAAAAAGAAACAAAATTTTATTCGCAAGAAATAATTGAATTTCACATTGAACGACTGCTATCTTCGAACACAGAACAGCAACTGAAATATATCTTCCAACACCCGATTGCTGAAACATGACATTTTCTGGAACAGGAAGTTGATATTCTTGGCTCTAAGTTCCACAAATAAATAGATATGAATTATTGCACGAGACAAATTCTAATATCTGATGCAGGTTGATTCTTCAAGCCCCAAATAGTAGCGAGGTATGGAAAGTCACCCATAAGTGGACTTGGTAAAACCATTGAGAATCGACCTTCGTATTCGACCTTTCAGTACTAGTGGTTCTGGGTTCACCTTTTCGTTTTATGACGTAGAAAATAAAATTGTTCCCTATCGACAGCGTTGCTTAAAGCTCGTGTACTACTCGCGCTAGCGCAACAGAAATTACATGCTTCGGCTTTTCTTGTTACAAAATCTCCAACTCAACGGAAAAGTTGTCTTTCGTAAACATAGTAAGCCCAGGTACATTCTTTGTATGCAGACTCACAAACAGAGGCCACTGAATTCTTGTGATAGGAAAATAATGCCATGTTCAAATGTTTCAAAATATGAGTAGTCTCTTTGTAACGTTAGATAGATATAGATAGATATTTATTATTTCTGCGGAGAAAGTTATGCAGTGTGGTGGCAGAACACTACAATTTACATGTTTGTTACTTTAAATTAATTTAATACAATAATAATAATAATAATAATAATAATAATAATAATAATAATAATAGCTTTAATTCTACATTTTATGGCTAACTTACACAGATAAACTAATTAAACTAATAAATAGGTGACTTTTTAATTACAACTCATTCCACTTCACAATTCTTGCACTTCTCTTCTCTTTTCCACAACACGCCACTACACTTCAACACAAATATTACTTTGAATATGATTATATATTTAATAAAACAATGTATTTAATAGTAATTATCACAATACTAATAATAACAATGGCAATAATAAAATAAATTCTGTTTCAGTAAGCCTAACTTACTAATTGTTAAAGTTTACAAATATCATCAGTTAATTTACTTTTGATTTTTTTTACATCTAGAGGAAAGGGTTCCAAGGCTGTCGCAGACAACTTATTTCAGTCCATTCCGTTGTTCAATTTGCAAAGGAAAATTTTCCAACTTCAATTTTCGGTGGCCTCTGAACAGAACTGAACTGAATTTTGTGCTTGTGATCCCTTCTACTAAAGTAAGTGGTTCTACGTCTCAGAAGTAGATATCTCTCCAAGCTGGATAAACGGCATACGCTTCGTACAGGACACAGTCTTGCCTTTGTTAACCCTTCTGATTTCTAGTCTTCCATTCTACTTTCTTCCTATTGCTTCTGAAATTAAATTTACAAGCTCTTTTCTGTGCTCTATTCAGATTTTTCTTTTGTAAATTTCTGTAAGGGTCCCAACAAACCGCCACGTATTTCATTAATGGACAACCTAGAGATACGTAAGCTAATTCTATTGCTTTTGCAGTACCCTTTATTAGTACCCGAATATTAAAATGCAAAAACCTTCAGGCTTTCCCTACGACAAAGTTTATTTGATTTTCCCCCCCTCAATTTGCTATCAAAAATTATTTCTAGGTACTTACTGGAGTACATTCTTGAAATATTTTCGTTGTCTAAATAGTAGTGAGTTTCACTGTATTTGCGGTCGCTACCAAACGTGATGGTTTTGCTTTCCGAACTATTTATTGTCATGCTATTTTTTCGCCCAGAAATGTAGTCTATCTAGGTCACCCTGCAAAATATCCTCGTCTCCTTTTGATTGAATAACTCGATATATTATGCAGCCATTTGTAAATAGTCGTACCTTTGAAAATAAATTATCTGGCAGGTCATTCACAAACGCGAGATACAAGAGAGGTCCAATACCGCTTCCTTGAGGTATCCCTGAAGTTACGAGTACCTTTGCTAGAGTTAAAAATTATTGTTCAACTCGGGCTTTCGTTTCCTACCTCGAAGACACTCATCAACCCACGCCACAACTCTGGTGTCCCGACTTCAGAAATTTGTGAACCGGTTTATCGTGTGGGACAACATCAACACCTTGGCAAAATCTATTATTACGGCGTCCACCCTCCCATTATAATCAACGTCATTTGTTATATCATGAAACAGTGATACTGACTCTCGCAAGATAACTCGCGTAAGGCTTGCCGGTGTGTAATTGGCTAAAACAGTTGTCACCAGTCTTAGAAATTGGAACAACAGTAGATAGCTTCCAATCGTTATGCATGCTTGATTTGCTGATTGAAACATGAAATAACCTTGCTAGATACGGTAAATTGTCTCTTCGCCGAGTTTAATTATAGCATCTGGACACCGCGACTTTCCATTTCTTATATATTTAATTCGTTTTCTCAATGTATTTACGACTATATTAAACTGATTTAGTACAGTATCCCTCGATATCTGAGTGTGGTGAGATTTGTTTTGAAAACTGAACTGTGAGAGGTATTAAATGCGTTTGCTTTCCCCGATCATCTATTAGGAACGTGTTCTTGGTATCTCTAACCATAGGAATATCTTCTTTATTTCCTTTTCTTCTGCGAACATATTTGTAAAACCCCGAACTATTATTTCCCTCCCCGTGGATAATATTCTTAAACAATATCTCCTGAGCAATTTTATTTTCCTACTCTAATTCTTTTGGACAATTACGAAAATGTATCATATGATTTTCACTAAGATGTCTATTATTGAAAGCCTATGTAGCTTTTTATCTTCCTACATCGAATTTTTGTATTGTAATATTCCGGATCTGAATTATTTTTTAAGTATTTGCACAGCACATACCGTCGCAAAGCATTATCTAGAATGCTCTTAAACGCATTCCAGATTTCCGCCATGCCCCCGTCTACTCTCAGAAAACGATCGTACTATTCCCTCAGGTAGTAATGAAACACCTCTGTATTTGCCTTCTTGAACTGCCCTATTTTTGTTTCATTAGGAATTCTTTACTATGAAATATTTATGTGTGAGTAAACTAACACGGCTTGTCGATGCTTATGCCCTCAATGACGTCGCAAGATAAATATTCTTGCCACCTCATTAAGTAAACATGTAGAAGCGCCTCCTGCCGCGTTGTTCTATCTACTACCTGCGCTAATCTCCCGTCCTAGGCGAGTCTGTTCACTAACTGGTGTGCTTTCGCTTCGCTCAGGGCGCCATTCCAATTTGCGAATGGAATATTTAAATCACCCGCGATAACTCTAGGATGTCTATCGGCGTTTTCTATTATCTCAGTTACGGCTTCCAAAAGCGCGTAATTTTCTTTCAGTGACCTATAGCAAGAAATAATTTCAAACACAATCCCTGAATCACTAATTTCTATACACATTACCTCAAGTTCTTTACTGTGTCAATTCCTCCATATATCTATTGCATCCTTAACACGAATATCTCTCCATCTCTAGTATTTCTGTTCCTCCTAAACGCCTCATAATTCGGACGAAAAATTTCAGTTAGCTATCTCTTTCATTAGCCAAGATTCAGCTCCTATTATTTCATTAGAATCACAAGCATCGATTAAATTCTAAAAATTGTTTCCTTTTTTATCCATCGCCGCTGGCGCCGTCGCCGCCGTCGCCGCTGCCATCGCCGTCGCCGTCGTCACTGTGATCTACCGAGGCAGCTTTAAGCTCCCACCACGAGTGTAGTGCACGGTAAGACCCGGTTTCCACGCTTTCTTTGGGTGAACGATTTCAGGGGTTATAGTAATCGCGCGCGTGCGCTCAGCGATGCTTCTGCCCCAGATGCCCCTCCGCGCATGCGCGCGTTCACTGAAACTACGGAAATCGTTTGCCAAGAGAAAGGCTGTAAATTGGGTCTAAGTGTATGTACGTTCGGAAGAAGATGGGACGAGGAGGAGGACGAAAAGACAGCGGGCGGTTCGTGGCCCGGTTTTTTATAGTACCTTTCCAGCTTTCGCCTGAAATTAATCCGAGGAATTTCCAAGCAGAGCAGCCGGCTGCTAAAATTCTCTTCCAGACTTCTGAACAAGGTTTCGATCTAGCTACGTGGCTAGTGTCGAAGACCCGCCTCCGTCGGGACGTGAACCCTAGACCCTTCCGATCAGATTCGCTGCAAAGACAACGGCAATGCTGCCTCCGAGCGGCCCACCGTTATGCGTTTTGGCTGCTTGTCTTCACTCCGACTTATCACTCATCTGCCTACCTCTGACAATCACTTTTCCTTGAAAGGTGTGCATAAACCGATGTTCAAAATTTACGTTTAACATCAAATTTCGCCGGTGCCAAGGGTATCAACATTTACAAACCAGCTTCCAGAATACGAGAATAGTCGCGTTCAAACCCTAATGGAATAATTTTCGAAGGGCGAATAATCGGTTGTTTATGTCAAACGTGTGGTTTATAAAAGCTGCGTTTTGAAGAAAGACGAATTATCTATCACAGCTTGTGCTCTGTTGCAACGTAATCAATAAATGCATCTTCTTTGGATAAAACCCGGAAGCTGTAGTAGGAACAGAACAGTGGAGGTCTACGATGAACTGTCTTTGTTACCAATGCATGAGAACTACACTCAAGAATTTTCAAGTAGCCCTCGCCATTCACAAACGGCATAGCGGTCGTGTTGTGGCACGCAACTTCCGTGCTGGCTAACCTTTGATGAACGAGGTTTAAGCCAGAATAATTGATGAAAGGTGATTGACCCATATTACATTGTACATCGTGGTGCAGAACTCAGTCCTCTCTCCCTCTTCTCTAAGTACTAAGAGTTCAATTCTCGATCGATTCACGTGGGATTTGTGGTGGACAAAGCGGGATCGTGCCAGAAATTCTCGAGAATTTTTCCATTTTCCATGAATTCCCCGTAATTTACACCGTAATATTACAATGATCATTCTTTTAAAATCAGTCGTTCACTCCATCATTTTCTCTTTTGTACCGTAATCAATTTTAACATTATAACAATAATCATGGAGAACGAGCATTGTAATAATAATAATAATAATAATAATAATAATAATAATAAGTATAAGGTAGTAATAACTATAAGGTATAAAACATCGTATATTGCTCCCTGGTTCATTCTACCTTGGATTATTCGAAGTAAAGTGTTAATGTGTTGAATGCATTGTATAACATGGCATCATCGCCGTTTTGATGTATTTTTATTTTTTCAAAAATTACACTAATGTATATTTTTAATATCTCTCCCGTCGTTAATATTCATATTATGAGCATTTTATACATTTATGAATTTGTGAACACAAGTTCAAATGATTTCTTATCAAGTTTCTCGAAAACTCAATTTCATGCGTATTTTCACGAGGTCAAATGACATTTTCTCAAGAACCGCTCTAAATTTTGCAATGCAAATTTGCATATTAGATCACTTAAAAATCTTCCAAGATATTAAAGTTTTTTACTTCTACAATTATGGGACAGAAAAAATGAGAAAATATGGAGAAATATATTTTTGGTGCCGAGGTCTATCTATTGCCGGTGGCAATAGGGTAAGGCAATATCGTATAACTAGTCTTGACTAAAGGGACTTGAAAACTAACTAGTGGCAGTAAGTGCTATTCTGGCACCACTAGTTGTTTTAAGCTAGTGAGAAAAACAAAGTTTAAGAAGAAATCGCATCCAATTCGCATTTGGATGATAACATTTGTTGTTGATTTTTGTGGAAATTCTATAGCTTTATAATCGATGTTTGAAATGAGGGTTGTATCTTTACGTTGTGCTGCCCCTTAATTTCTCTTAACTAAGTTCCCAAAATCACATTAGATAAGAAGTCATTGATCCTATTTTAGCCAGAATTTTGACTTTTTGAATTGATGTAGTGTTCTCTAAGAAACGCCATTCCTATTCAGCATTTATAACAGGTTTCCAAATTTCGTCATAATACAGGATTTCGCCTGACGGATTTTTATTATTTCTGGGATTTTCGTTCATTTACATTATATAGTCAACAATTAAGCGACTGTCGCTTGTTATCATCTCTGACTCCGTCAAATAAAACGTCATTCATTCTCTAATAAGATGCGTCTGCCGTGCTGGAGTTTCGAGAAGTGTTGCTAGATAAAATCTCCGTCACTTTTATGTCTTTCTTTTGCCAAGCTCTTCTCGAAAGAAAACTCTGTTCACAGAAATATATTTGTAGGAAAAGTCACTATTATTTTGCATGAAGAAAATATACTCTAAAATTAGAAAAAATATTATTTCACCTAGGGTTAGATATTTCAGAGTGATTTATGTTCATCTCACTGATTCATTTACATTCCTTAAATTACGTTTGGTTATGTTTTTTAACGGTATACTTGGTGAACATAGTCTTGGAACGGCCACTCATATTCCTTGGAATCAAGTGCGCCGATCGCCAATCGGAAATTTTGATCGTTGTGGTAGCCGCGCGGTGTTTGTCTTCGGCCGCGTCACGTCGCCTTGGTTACCGTCGACGTCGAGCAAAACGCGCTGGCTGAGTGAGCGTGCACGTCCCACGTCGAGGCGACGACCTATTTAAGACGCCGCCGTAATGACGACCTCATTTGGGATAATGCATCTTAAAATAGATCGAATGACTCTTGTCAGAAAGAACACGCACCGTCCATTACGTGCGTGAAGTTAAGTCGAGCTGTCGTTTTCTCTTTTAAATGTAAACTGAAAGGTCAAATTGGCGTGTATGGATTTTTAGTCTAGTGGTGGGAGTATGAAATGCTGAACGATTTGTGTATTGAAGTTTTATTTACAGAGCTCGTGGGAAAGTAGATGGAGGAATTGTCGTGAACATGGGTCTACCTAAAATCCTCCTTGGGACCTCGCCCTAATTGTTTGTTGTTTTTATTACTACCACATCACCAGAAAGGTTCAGATGACCCCATACTGTGGATGAGGCCAACCACGCTCATTGTAGTGTCCAGAGTTATCGTTACAAAAACGTCAGTCAAAGCACCGCCTTTCAGAGCTCGTACTTGGAAAATGGATCTCTACCAAAAAGAATACCGTTAGTTTGCCGATTTGGCAGTGGCACATCCCATCGGCAAACCTGGCAAATTGAAACAATTTTTTGCCGCGTCAAGTCTGAAATTTCATTTACTTATTGTATGATTTACACAGATCCAAAAGAACTTATTTTCCCATTTATTTTGCCAAAATAATTTTTAAGGTGGACGATATGTGGCAGATAAATACTTTTCTGCTAAATATCGTAAGAAAATCTGTCACTGGTTCGACGAATCAGGAGTGTTCATTCTACGTCCAAAATTTCAAATAAGAACGGTCATCTGAAAAGCCAAATGAGACGTTCTGTGGAACCAAATATGTTAATTTTTTGGAGCTCTTATTGGTGTTTATTAAGTCGTAACTCTTCTAACTACATCCCAATTAAACATTCCTGCATAAAACAATGAAGATGAAAGTTCTTACTTAGAATAAAGCTGATATAATCGTAAATAACATCAAGGTATCTCTTAATTATTTAATGATTTACTCAGAAGCAGGGAACATTTTTAAATGAATAACAAATCCTGTTATTCAAAAGCCATAAACCAGGAATCGCTGTAATTGGTATGAAAATTAATATTCAGGTTCAGTTGGGGGAAGATACGCACCCACGTTCTGAACGATAACATCGAATTCAAAAGTAATATTTCACAATTAAGAGCGAGAATATATCCCAACAGTGGAGTGAGAACAAGTGCATACCCCTAATCTTAATTACTATGTTATTAGAGATTTCCATTGAAAATGTCACGTCATCTTCAACAAAATCACCTTTACTGGAATCACCCAGAAATAAATGTATTTTTAAAAAGTTATTTGAAAGTATCCTTGGAGTATAGACTCGTGGCTAGCTCTTGACGTGCTTGCTTTCAACTACATGGCCTCGAGTTCGATTCTCGGTCGAGCTAAGTCTATAGTGTGCGTTTTCTGTGCAATGTCCCAGTATATGTTGCTATGTAACGATGAGAAAATTCACTTCTCAGGTTGAGAAGACCGGAATACGGCAGGGGTATGTCTGCGTGGTAGCATTACCACATGTACCCCCTTAACCCATGGCCGCGAGGCAGGGACGTCGCCGGTAGGCCTGAGCCCGTTCACGGGCTGTCGCGCCAAGTACATACATACATACATACATACATACATACATACATACATACACATATCCTTGACGTATGCTCAATCTCGAATGTCAAATTACTTTCAGCAGTGGGAGGAAAACGCAAAAATAGAGCTTCCGATCACCTGCTCACCAAGGAAACCGTACTTGCGGGAGTGCTTCATTGCTCCACCTGCGGCTGTAAAGCATTTTCACGCCCCAGTTGCTAGTTAAGAGGAGTCCGTAATTTACGTAACGCAAATTAGGAGCTTTTTGGATACCCCCTCCCCAGTTAATGCACCGATGTCGTGAACATTAGCCCCCTCTCCACATTCCAAATAAAATACCTTTAAAATAAGACCTATTTTAGTAGACCTTGCAGTGTATATTTATGATAATCTTAATGACAGTGAAAATTTGTGTTGGGTTTGAAAATGGAAAATATTTGACGTATTCCAGTTGAAATATTAGAAGACGCTGATAAAGTCATTAAAATTTTCGTGCGAAAAGTATGGGCATGTATGAGACAACGCGTGTTAATGTTGGAAAGGAGAAAGACGATTTAGTTCTGACTGAGACGTTTTGCAGGTGTACTTTGCAGAGTGGGTAAATACAACTGACGGTTACATTTGTTTATATTCGTACTGTGATAAAACCAAATGTTTTGCACGTAACACATTTATTCGTGTTAAATATTTTATGTTGTTCCATTAGTCAGCAAGAATCAAACGAACATGCTTATGGTAATATTTGTTTATGATGAAGACGGGCGTGTAAAGGAGAATATCGATATTTTAAATTGTAAACAATTTACTTGGTTTTGTAAAAAGAAGGAATTTTGCCAAAACAACTGCTCTCACTGGGCCATCACGTTCAAATAAGTGAAGTAAACATATCTGTGCAATATAAAGCTATTTCTGGGTTAGGATGATTGATGCCAAGTATGAGTAGGGTAATAGTTTATAATTTAAATTATTGTCCTACAAATATTAACATGATTGTCTATGAAGTTGTAATAATTATTCGTTTATAATTTTGTTTCAGCCGTTCATTGATTACATTTTTTATGTACGTAATTTGTGATGTAGTACATTTTTTCATGTTTGATGGCCGTTTGGAAATACCTTGGATACGTCTGTGTTATAGATACATAATTGAACGATTTCGAACAGTTCTCTGAGTTCTGATTGTCTGTTGTGGACTTTTAATTGCACGATGAAGTTTTAGTTGCACGCATGCCATAAAAATAGTGATAATCAACGAATTTTAATGGAGTTAATGAGCATATTCAGTTAACTAAACTAAAAAATATATAATAATTGGATTAGTTGAATGTAGATACAGACTCATGCATTTCTTCGTACTCTTAAACTAGTATATTTAAGGTTTCTTTATTGGCAGAAAACAAGTTCCCTTTTGATAATGACTCAATGCAGTTACGTTTAATCCTGAGCGAATAAAGAAGAGAAAAAAGGAGATAGAAAATTCATTGTAGCACCATGGAGAATGTACAATGGTAGCACCGTTAACACTGACAATGACCCCTGAGAATAACAACTAGTCATTGTGCGCGGTCATTACACATCCAGTTGATTACGGAATTTTGTGAGGTCATAATGATCCGCTTGCGTACTATGAAACATTGATGAAATATTTATTTAAATGCGAATACAGTTATTTAAATAAAAAGCTGGATCATCGTTACCACTCCAGTGCTCTGCCGCAGAAGCGCGAATGTGGGCGGTGCATACAATGCATTACAAAATAACACGCAGCAGTGTATATTAATAACCTCTGTTTGGAATCATCTCAGCAACACGATCTCGAATCTTCGGTCTAAAATATGTACTATTTAATATTATTTTAAGCTGTAACTCAGCACTCACTGAGCATTGAGATCAGTTAAGGTTGTCCCGAAGATCGGTTTAAATTGGTGTAGGTGGAGAGTAAATACGTGATATTTTGCACCCGAACTCTGTTAGATGAAACGCTTTTGTGTTAAACCTTGGTAAATAAGTCAACAGTGCGATCTAGTTATGCCTTTCCGGAAATCATTAACATATTTTAATTTTGGGGGTTACTTTACATCAATCCCCTGAGACATTTTCAACATTATGTAGAAAATGGTTGCAATTTCTTTTCTTAAAATGTTTTGCTCTCTTAGATGACAGTGCATTACAAGTTATGTGTACGAGTATTTCAGGTTTTTATTGAAAACCTCTGGCATTTATAAAATCGCCAAAGTATTTATTTTTGAAGTAGTAAGGGGTTAGTAAGACGTTACACTACAATATACATGTACAGATATTGGTAAATATGTAACATTTCATATTACATTTTCAGAAACATATTGCACTGAATGTTCACAGTGAATAGTGATTGTATTGTCCTTAAATGTGTCATTCCCTCATTTCATTAGTCTTCGAGGCGTATTACTGAATGTCATGAAACAATGTTTTATTGTTGTTGTTTTTTATTTTCAATCTAGTGAATATGTGGAACTTTTCTAACTTTCCTACAGCCACATCACTTCATTGTCAACGTGCAACCTTGATGCTTAAAATTTTAATGTCTTAACTTTCCTAGACATTTTTCAAAGGTGTTTTTACTTGGATGTTTTCTGCAATTGTAGATCTTTAAAAGATGTGTTTGTCATGTTTGATGCTTTTTTTAATCTTATTAATTATTATGTAACAAACTAAGAGGAGAGAAAGTTTCGGTTTGCCTCTCATTCGCACTAGTTTTAAATATTATTCGCGTGCACTTAACGTGACTAAAACTGAATTTAAATTCCACACGTATTTAAATTTACTTTTAGACGTCACTAATAAAAGCTGTTACATTTAGGGCATTTGAGAAAAGAAAGGCCAGTGAGGCTGTTTAAAAATAGTGTATGACACACGTGGTAAAAGTGATTTTATTTTGCGTCGCTCAACGTATAGGCCTCATGTGGCAACATTTCCTACTCGCATAATTAAATGTCTCTTTTACCAGTGGTATCATAAATAGCTAGTTTTAAATATTTTAGTGTGTGTTTCTTAGTTTACGTTTAAAAAAGGAGTTATTTCTGTCAATAATGAAAATTTATAAAAAGTACAACGTTATGTAAAAAAACTGGCGCTCCCTATCTCAAGCTAATGCAGCGCACCATTGTCTCAACCCCCTCCCCCCTAAGCGTTAAGTACTTTTTAGACGTGTCCTTATCGGTGAATAAAACTAATACTTGTTTATTTCCCACCAAGTGAGGACATCCATGTTGTGGAGTAAAAAATGTCTATTAATCAACGAACTACCATTTCGTGACAGAGGGTGAAGTACAACTTTTCTCTGTTTGTCGTACTTTTCCTCGATATTAATCTGTTTGAATTGTGTTCTCAGAGGAGATTCATTAGTAATGAATGTTGACGAGAAGAGCCATTAATAAGTTTTGTTCCCTCGATAAAGTTTTGGTTTAAAATTGGTCACAAATTAGAATGAAGTTCTGAAGTATTTTAAAAGCGACCAACATATTGCTGATGGTTATCACATCCTCAATTTCTCAAAATTAATAAATTTATAAGCAAATAAACTAATGGTGCTACAGAATGGCACAGACTTTCCCATTACAGTTTTCTATTTCCTTTGGTCTCGGCTAGCTACACGAACTTGCCACATACTCTTGCCAGCTGCCACCTATCGCTGCCCAAAGTATATTTTTTTGAAATTTTCTTAATTTTTCGGTTTCCTAATAATACAACGGAAATATTATTTTATGAATATTAAGTACAGTTTTCGAGAAACTTTATATGACATTATTTAAGGCACATGTACTCATAAGTACATTAATATTAACAAATTGTCGCTAATGTTAATATTAAGATTTGAGAGACAAATTAACAAGATTACATTTTTGCAATATTTGAAAAAACATAATAATAGCAATATGGCGTTTATGTTCTTGTGAAGTGCATTTAGCACAACTCCAACCAAAAATTAAAAAAAATATTGGAGCTGTTTCCGAGAAAATATTGTTTTTGTTATTTTTTAATACTACACATACTGCACACAATATTGCGCGAAAACTACTGAAATTTTCAACAAAATGGACATGACCTTAATGAAAGAACTTACTATGGAAATCAAATTTCATTTGAAGGGAAAATCTCTACCTTCAATTTTGTAGTTTCAGGAAGACGCCCACAAACTTTTGACATTTTGAATTTTTTGAAAATTTAGTGTTAATCCTGAAAGTCTAACCTATGCCACCTTCATAAGTGTATTTTACTGTATTTTTACAAGAAATTTAAAGAAAAAATTGAAGCCGTTTTTGACAAAATTTTGAAAAAGTCCGGGGGGCTTGATGTAAAGAACCTCCACAGTTTCTCAAAATCGCAGCGCCCGTTCGAGATAGCCAGTTCGACCGGGGAATAACGATTCTGGAAAAAATTCTACGTATGGTTTAGACGCTGGTATAGTGTTCTCAGACGAATGGCCAGACGAACGTTTTGAAAACGCACCTTTTCGGTATCAGGGGACGCCAAAACGTGTATTTCCGTTCAAATCTCGATTTTCCGCTGCATTACGTAACTTTCCCTACACTACGTATAATACTCCGTATATACGTACGTACACGAGAAAGTAAAAAATGATTACAAACTTTCGTGTGATAATTAAATACTACCTATTTCTTGGGTGAAAAAAAAATCCGATAGTATTACATAAATTCTTGGGAGGGGGAGGGGGCTCCATTACCTTTCTAGGGGAGCGGGCTACCCCTAGTCATGCTTAAGAGTTCTCATCAACTCTGCCAACATCTTTTATTTAAAAAATCCTGTTCGAGTCTGGCTGGAACTGTTCTTGTTTTTTTCTGCCAACCATCTACACAAGGAAAGAGTGCTCTTATTAGTATAATAGAAAAAAAATTAAATATTTATTAACACTACAACAATAAATGTAACAATTGTTAGATCTAACAACATAAATACTTAATTACAGTTTTTGTGATACACGTGGCCAACGTAAGAGATCACTAAAGTTCATTTCAGGAAATAAATCACACACAGTGTTAGTATTCTTATTTTTTCAGTAGAATCAAGGAAATTTGATGCCTCAATGTTTTTCTGACTCAGCAGACAGCGTTGCTGTTTTACTGTATACTCTTTTAGTATTCCGTCATTATGTTCAGGTCACGGTGCAGTCGGTCTATATGCATATAAATAGGTGAATCAAACGCATTGCGCAGTATCTTATTCCGAATTTTCTGTATTTTGTACACTTGAACTTCCCTGGCACAACCCCAAAGCTGTACGCCATACATCCATATTAGTTTTAGCACTTGTTGGTGTATTAGTAATTTATTATAAACGGACAACTGAGATTCTTTTCCCAATACCCAGTACATTTTATTGATGGAAAAAAATGACGAGCTTGATCGAAACACGGGGACGTAATTGGCCATTCTTCTTCAAATACAGGCAGTATTCCAACGTCCAAGTTAGTAAGGTCTTCTAACGAAATGGTTAAATTGAACTTAGTAAGCATGAAAGGGTAGTGTTTAGTTTACTAAAGTATTATTATTCAATTATTATTATTATTTGTTATAAAAATGTATTGTTTGTAGTTTAAAGATGCAATTTTTACTCTATTCTAACATAAGTTCAAGTTCTTCATAGTGTGAATATTTAAATAATTAAATGAGATTACCTGCTCATTGTTCAAAAAAAAAAAAAGAGAGAAAAAAATACTAGAAAGAGATAAGAAAAGAATGAATTTAAAAGCACAACTTTTAAACTACTGAGATTGTTCTACTTCTCATTCTGTAAGAGATTTGTCTGGAATTTTTTCGATCAAATCAAACATTGAACAATTATTCATTTTGGGAGTGATTTTTTACTTCCCACTCCCATTGGAGGAAGTTTAACAACCTACCCCAATCCTGCTTGTGTGCTTGGTTGGCACATTTTTTACTCTTACGAACTCTGAAAATTCCATAGTAAAACATTCACGAATAAAAAAATCATTACGTGGTGTCATAGATGATTTTGACAGAGACTATCAAACTTGTGATTACCAAATCGGAGTTGTATAAAAAGTTTGGAACTACTAACTGGTGCCAGTCATCCTCGATCTCTCTCTATACATTACATAATTTTCTTCTGTCAATAGCTTTAGTAAAATTATTGAGTCAACATCGCATCACAACAAATGCAGTACATATGTATTGTATTCATTTCATGTGATTATTTGACAGATTCTAATTAGGATTATCGACGGTCTATATTTTTGATATCAGAATTATTGACGCTCTTCACGTTCAAATTTTGTTTGCTGTACATGCATCGCCGATAAAGTGTATTCGATGTATTTAGATATTCACATTTAGGTATTTACATATCTAGGAATATCAATATCCACGTACAGTTAGAACAACCAATTGCAAGGGATATCGGCGCTCCAGCTGTACTTCTCAAAGGAAATGATTCAAGCCAATATTGCTCTGAATTGTAATTGAATGTAGGTGTGTATGTACTCGGCGCGACAGCCCGTGAACGGGCTCAGGCCTACCGGCAACGTCCCTGCCTCGCGGCCATGGGTTAAGGGGGTACATGTGGTAATGCTACCACGCAGACATACCCCCGCCGTATTCCGGTCTTCTCAACCTTAGAAGTGAATTTTCTCATCGTCACACAGCAACGTATACTGGGACATTGAGAGGAAAACGCACACTATAACCTTGCGTCACCGGCACCGAACCCGGGGCCGCGTAGTGGAAAGCGAGCACGCTGACCAACAGCTAGCCATGAGACGAATTGTAATTAGGCTTTTCGAATTGTAAAAATGCAATTTGCGAAAAGCTTACTTTCTAAAATTTCGTTACATCTCCTGGAGGTCGTACAATGTAACGGAGCACCAGCGCCGGATTCGTTTTTGTTCGGCAAGGTCACTCTGATTACGAGTATGCGCCGCGCGCGCGGCCACTAGTAACGCCGCACCTCCGCACGCCACTCGGGCGTAATCGAATTGCGAGTTCGTTTCTCTACACTTTGATATCAAAGCAAAGTTTTAGGGATGTTAGGGAGGTTATGTAAAGTAATAGGTTCCCATATTTTCATTATTTGTGGTTACGTACAGTTTTAGCAAACAGTCCCGTACTGAAACGAAGCGAAACGAGAGCTCTTTCACGTCAGAGTGAATGAGAGGATATTTACATTCCTCTGTCTTGCGAAATAAATCCTTTTACCCTATGCCTGAACCTTAAAAATCGAATGCAGGAGTGAAAAAGCCGAGAAATCCTAGAATTTCTGTCACAAATTACACACTTTTTAAGCATTGTAACTCCTGATGATGAATGGTTTCAGCCTGATGGATGATACCTGCTGTGGCAGGTTGCAGACTCTCAAACAAGAACACTCTTGGGCGGATCGCCAAACACGCTGCCGAGATACGCCTCTGCGAAAGCCGCGCGGGAGGATAAATTAGGCCCGCATTATCATGCGTGGTGCGCCAACGGCGGCATCTCGGTACGCGGCACCAGCGTGATCGAGAAGCGGCCTCATTCCTCTATAAATTGTTTGCAATCTAGGACCGCAGGTGGTACGGTCGTAAAGATAAAATCAATATTAGTACAATACGTTTTCATTACATGGAGTTTTGCCAAGTTACCTCCCTCCTCAGTAAATGACGAAAACGAAAGAGGTTTCACGTCAAAAGAATTCCACTCTTTAATTATCATATTTTGGCCATCTGTAGCGTCTTGAGGCGCTTCTTTCCCTTCGGATGTGGTTCACTCGCGGGCGCTGACACTTGTCCATCGACCGCGCTGGCCGGTGTGACGGCGCACCTCCTATCCCCCTTGGTATGACGGCAGCGGCGGTGCAGTATTTATGAGCTCGATTTCTTCTCTTACACCTTGTAGTGCATTCTTGAAACCAGTGTTCTTCAGCACTCACGCGTAGAAACTAGTACTCACCTGTACTTTATATTGATTGGAAAGTGTTATTTGTGGCCCGTTAGATACGCGCGCGGTAAAATACACTTTGCCATACGTGCACTGCAAAGAAGTCATGCTCATATAAAAGTACTGGTAAATTAACGTCTCCCGCTAATCGCATATTCAGAATGCTCCCAATATACTTGCAAGATTCCATGAATGCGTATGAAAACTAGTGATGCTACAACGGCTCATACTTTCTCGCATTATATTTCAATTTCTCTTTTTTTTCGAAAATTCATAGACTAACGGATGTAGGATCTGCATTATATTTAAAGCGTACATTTCTTTATCCGAAAGAAAAATTATTCAAAAATTTGGAGCCATTTTTTAGAACATTTTCTAATTATTAAGGCTCTATGTAAGGACCCCCCCCCCCCCCCGACACCAAAATAACTTATTCAACTTCGCAAGACTTCCAGTTCGGTCAGGTCGATCAGGATAGATAAAATTTGGAGAAGATAGTGTGAACGGTTTAGACGCTGGCTTTGACCACAGATATCGCGATGGACGGACGAACAATTAGGCGCTGTGCCTTACACAAATTTTTCGGTAACAAGGCCCCGCATAACGTGAATTATAACTATACAAGGTGCTTAAAGAAGTAATTGACTAAATTTAGAAAGATCACACACTTTTTCGCCATCAGGACACCATAATATGAGATTTCTGACAATCTCCGCAGCTGTAGGTTTTCGATGCTTCTTCTTAATACGTAAGTATGTAGTATGTCAAGTATATTAATGAACGCAACTCGTAACAAAGTGTCTTTGGGGAGCTCAATTCAAAATACCGGACTCGACTCCCATCGCCGCCTCGTCCGTCAATATTTTCACTCGTACGATAAAAACTCACTTTCTGAACCAATTACGTAAGTAATTGTTTCAATAAAATTCGCAGCTAATAAACAATGATTTCTAGTGCACTTCCTGTATACTTTCCTTGTAGAGAAATACTAGCCCTACTTAATACGTTCTATAAAACCTTACTTTTATCAGTATTTAAAGAAATCAATTTTAATGACAAATTAGAGAAGTCCCCAGAATGATGGAGCTCATCTCCCTCGATATGGGATATAGGCTTACAAGCAGGGCAATGGGGGGAGGGGGCATGGCCACCCTGAAAGTTTTAAAAGAGGTCCAGAAACGTTACCTAATAAAACATTCTGAGTCCGTAAATATGCTCGATCCCTTATTTACCCCTTTTTAACCTGACAATTTGGGGAATTGATCTAAGATATTCTATCCAAGCCATCTATCCAAGCGCAAGAATATATCCAAGCCATTTAGCAACACTGGAAATCGTTCAATATAAACGCAATTGCACTTGATAATTGAATCATTTAATTTATAATTTCAGTCTCACTGTAGTGTTTTGTTTATTTTCTATTAAAATATGTCGGTTATAAAAAAGTTTAAGAAGCTCCAGAAATGTACTTGCCCTCCTCCCTCTTGTTTTGGCCGCGTATGCCTATGGAAGTGAGTTATTTGCGAGCGCTGATACTTGTGGGATTTGATGTGCTTCTAGTATTGTAGAAATTACCTATCACTTTAATTATGTGAGAAATTTGTTTTATCACATACATTTTTGAAACAGCACTAACAACTTTTTTTATAGAAAATAGAATTTGAATTCGCAGAAGCTTCGAACTTTGTAGAGTATATAAAACAACAGAAAAAACCAACATTTCAGCAACAGTAGACAAAGGTTTACCATGACCATGTGGGCTCATGTATGTTCCGAACTATTGATGACACCTCAAATTGTAAACAATGACATCTTAAAATGCAAAATTTGTATTACACGAGAGTGCGTTTGCAGTATGAAGGGGAAATTAAATTTCCACTGAAGGCTGCAGCACGTTTACTAAGTATGAAGAAGTTATAAGGACGAATGACGTTGTCAAAATCTTGAATTACAATATTAAAACTATTAGCGTACCTAGTCTTGTTATGAGTGTTATTACTGCAGAGGCCAAAAGTTAAAAATCGAGACGGAGCATAGCGGGGCCGAGATTTTTATTTTGGACGAGGCAGTAATAACACTAACATATCGTGGTATGTTCAGCATTTTATCGGTCTGCCATAAAATCTCACGATTTAAGCAAACATTTACATTATTGCGATAGTAAACAAATGAATTCTGTTGTTGCGGCACGTTAGTACGATGTTGACTGGTGTTGCTTGTGATATATGTATTTAAACAATATTCGTATACTGTGATTCGAGAAAGATGAATGTAAGTAATCTCCTTCACCTAAAGATACCTAAAGAAATGACGTTCGATGAGGATGTTGCGATGCTCGATGACTTCCAGGGCCGAACACCTTCAGATCGTCTGTAAATATGATTACCGGAAAAGCGTTTCATTTGATGGAATGCCAAGAAAATTAGGTTACTGTATCTAATATACAATTTTCGAATTGAACTATTATTATTAATAATAATAATAATAAAAGTAACAATAATTATTCCCAAAACTAATATTAGTTACTTTTACGTATTCTGAATTGTTTGAATTTGATTTGTACATTGCCATTTTGTATACTTAAGAAAAATTTGATTGCAAAGGAATCGATGGTTGTTTATGTACGATGCTAAGGATGTCCAAACCTGTTGCTAAGGATGTTAAATTGCTTAACATACAAGTAGGTACAAGTGCTTTCAACAGACCTGTAGGGTTGCATGTTAATAGCGGTTAAGGACTAGACGAATGCTCGTCATAACTAAATGTTCCTCCTCTTAAGAGTCTTACTCAACAACTACAAATATTTTAAAAGAAAGTAATGAAAGACATTGAGATATAAATTGCACTGAGGAGAGAAAATCTCTAGTTTTAATATTGAAGGTGTAGAGAAAATTCGAGAATAAATTTGAACTTAAATGCATCCGCTTATTTTGTTTATTGTGATGCCATAAGCATTAAGGCCATTCATGGAATGGTTGAATAATGTGAAGGGATGGATAGGTAATTATGAAAGAAATAATAATTGACCAATAGCGGTAATGGAAGACAGGGAAAAAGAGGAAACGTGCGCGAACCAGCTTTGCCCACATCAAATCCCTAGTGGATCAGCGAGCATTTGACCCCAGTCCCGGCGGCTGAAGACGAGCGCTGTAATCCTTCGTTCCGCCTTCGTCCCAAGAGACGTTACATTGCAACAAAGTTGTACCAATACTTTTTAAAAAGGCGGCATCTCTAAAGACAACCCAGATCATCCCGAGTGTCTGGGATGAGCGCCCTCGCGAGAAGGGAATCACTGGTGGGCGCAGGCACTTCACCTCTCTGAGAATCGACCGGCGCCCGCTGCGTGCCTGCAGATGCCGCTTGATACGACGGCGGGGGCGGGGTATTTATGAGCTCGGACGCCTGCCCGCTCGCCCGCCCGCCAGCGCACGGCGGCGGCGGCGGCGGCGTCCCTCGCGTGAGGCCCCACCGCCACCGCCACCACCTCCACCTCCACCGGTCGATGGTGCGCGGGGGCATACGCGTGCTCCTCCCGCCGCCGCCGGCACTCCGCGCTCGCCCGCCCTGAGCGACGCTCCGCCGCCGCCGTCGCCGCCGCCGCCGCCGCCGCCATTGCCGCCCGCGAAGAGACTGCCCTCCGCTGCCTGGACATGCTGGAAGGCGGCGCGGCCGCCGCGGCCCAGAACGGAGGCCGCGGCCCGGCGCGCCCGTCCTTCAGCCGCGTGCTGCAGCAACAGGGCCCCATGACCGACGTCTTCGGCCCGTCCACCAACATGATGGCTGTCAACGACGGGGCCGACGGCGCCGAGTGGAACGGCATGGCTGGCCTGCAAGGTACTCGGCGCTAGGGATGCGATATTGGTAGAAAACCGACCATGTTTTAAAACAGCTATGTTGAAAATTGAAACAGCAATGGTAATAATTCATCGCCCCCAAAATATGGATGTTTTTCGACATCGAAGTTTGTGAGATGCTTTCAGTTTTTCGCTACGGGGCTGAGGGAAAGATAAGATATGCTATGCGAAAAAACGGCGAATTTTCCGCAGAAAACCTCTTATTGCAAGGCCCTGGTAACGCAAAAGTGGATAAACCCACTTGCTAAATTTAGAAGAAAGAAAAACACGTGGTGCAGCAAGAATCCATGTTTTGTGGGTCCTTGATACAGCAAAATCCAATGACGGCAGACGGCCAAACCTTTCAGCTGATTTTCTCCAAAATTGATAGGCCGTAATCGATCTAGCTGACGTTGCGGCTCCTTGAATTTGAAATCAATATTTTAATTTTTGGGAATACTTTATAGGAAGTGCCTGGGCCATTCTCAAAATTTTCAACAAAAAAAGGAGGTTCCATCAATTTTAATTCAATTTTGTTGTAGGGTAGTGTGAAGGACGTTTAAGAGAATGGTGCAGGTCTCATTTTCGTTGAAAACTCTAATTTTTCAAACATTGCAAGAATTCACTCTTTTTTCGACGCCTTTCTATAACTACAATTATAAAGATATCGGTTTTCCCTTAATGAAATCTGTTCCTTAAAGATAGATTTTAAACTAAGGTCACGTACAGTTTTTCGAAATTTTGAGTACATTTCGCGTAAATTTGTGGTAAAGTACGGGCGACAAGTACGTGCTGTTTTAACACCACTAGTTTAATCTGGGTTAATAACCTTTGTTAGCGTTCGTGATGGGGCGAATTTAACACAAGAGTTGCTCGGGCTTCTGGGCTGGTATGCACCGTGTAGTGAAAACGCTTGTGACCGGAGAGGCAACATACCGATTTCTATTGTAGCCAGACCAAATAAAACAAAAATTTGAACAGGCAGTAGTGCCGTGAATTCTCGGCTATCCGGGAGACGCCGCGTCGTTGGCTGGGGTGCCGACGTTTCGCCTGACATATCGCAGGCTTCCTCAGGGCAGTGAAGAACGTGACGTCACTGTGACGTCACTGCCCTGAGGAAGCCTGCGATATGTCAGGCGAAACGTCGGCACCCCAGCCAACGACGCGGCGTCTCCCGGATAGCCGAGAATTCATGGATTCAAGCCGCGGAAGCTTACGTATACAGGCAGTAGTGCCGTAGTGCTCTAGCACCGAAGGATCGCGCTTTCGAGTCTCGCCTCGGGCACGGTTGTATTGTTTTCATCCTTTCCCCATCATCATATCGTGTCAGTTATGACGTTATAGTTACTATACCGTTACACGCAATAGTGGTCGTTGACGCGACCTTAAATAACAAAAAAAAAAAAAAAAATTGAGCAGCTGTATTTTACAATTCTTCTGATGTACCGTTGTTGAGACTTTTGAATTCGACAAATATTCTTACTTTCTTTTCAACATTGCTGCATGTCTTCGTCGTAGCCCTTCACAGTGCTAATATTTGAGAGAAATAGTCTTTCCATTTTCGTACACTTCACGAGCATAGAAACATAATAAACGTTAAATGCTTTCGTAAGTTTCTACTCGAGTGTAAGCCAGCACGGCTTCTATTACAAAACAAATGTATGTAAGAAGAGGATGTTTGCCCGCGACTGACGTGTTCCAGACATCCGGGAACACGCTGGCCACCCACGAGCAAAACGAGTCGAACAGAATGGCGGCAATTCAGGGTACTCTCTATGCCCCCTCTCTCGAGTAACCGGAATTGTCGTTGTTTCCTTTGCATGATGTTCCGCGCAGTAGAAATTGATGAGGGTAGAGATTGTCGTGCATAGAGTGGAGGAAACACTTCCTTCTTCTCTAAATCTTTTCTTCACCACATCTCTCTGAATTTGGTCTCACCAAACTCCAGTGTGTCCTGTTACACTGAGCTGATACTTAGATCCCCTTGTTTTGCTTCTGGACATAAACATAGCTTCATTATTGACACGATCTGTTGACTTCTTTTGCTAGTTGTTACATGAGTAGAGCCGGGGGGGGGGTGAGTTGCTATTTTGTTAGCAGTACTCAGGGGCGCACCCAAGGGAGGGAGAGATCATGGGCCTTCAGCTCCTTTCCCTCCCAGAAGTCAATCATACAGATTATAAAATGCATTGTTTACTAATTTTCTTTGCTAACGGACGTCATTCAGTATTTCAAGTGTTTTATAGATATTAACTAAAGTCGACATAATCTAATAAATAAACACACATTTTAGATTCAGCATAAATGAAAAATTCTTTAAATAAATGAAAACATCTAGTACATTGAAGAGTACACCTGTACTCTCTAAACACACACACAGAAATTCTGTAAACGCCTGTGGCAATACTATAAAGTCAAATCCGTAGTTCGATTACTGATGCAAATAATTATTCTACACATGGATCGAAAATGTCTAGTTTTCAAACGTTGCTATCCTCGCTTTGTTGGTATTTTTATTCGTCATTCATGTAAGTGTAGGAAATGGGCGGGGAAAAAATTCTGGAGTTCAAGAAAACAGTGCGAAGATTGTTTTTCTCCCATTTCTCACATACAGTTTTTACTCTTCTTTAACGAAAATAAATGAAATCAAATCAAACCCCTCAAAACGAAACTCAAAATGTCGTCAATCATCACAGTTTGCACTTAATTAATTTTCCATTGATCCAGAAGAATTTCCATGTTACGGAAGTGCATCGGTAATGTTAATATTAATTATTGGCCAAATGGTCGAAAAAATATCTACAAATGTGTTATTTGTGAAAATTCAAAGTTAGATCAATAGGACATATGATATGTAATTCCGCACAGTGTGTTCTCTTGGTCCAAACAATTGAAAGGAAAAAACGGAGATAATCTTGAGATACAAATCTTTTTTTGAAAGTCGACCCAATTTGTTTAAAAAATTACTAATATATTGAAAAACCAGCATATGACTTCACTCTGAGTCCCAACTTGAAGAATTGATTCCATAAAGAGCTAAATTGTAATTTCAGTGATAAAGGTGTTGAGGTTCGAGAAAAGTTGAACATGTGCAATTTTGGAAAATTCAGACCTTTAAATGAATATCGGCCATTTTATATGATTGAAAAAATATGAATAATAAGGAAATCATTTATACTATCAGAAGCATATTTTTAAAGGTTTTTTCTGCCCCAAATTGAAACACAAAAAAATATTATCGAAAAAAATAATAAAAAACAATTTTTACTCCGTCTTAGAACGCTGGAACAGGCTCAAAAATACCTCAAAAGTTCCTCTTAAGACACAAATTGTTGTGTATAAAGTACCCGCATCCCCCAAAATAAAATAATTCATTGCGAATTGGCAGTTTCTGGAGTTGAACCATCGATCCTAAAATGTTCATTTTAAAAACAATCACATAAGGTGGGTTGTATACAAATGGACAGAAAGATAAAGAGTTTGTAAAAGAATAAACTTTTTCGTTCTCGAGAAACCCCGAGACTTGTTCTTTTCATGATCCAGTTTTTGCAGCATTAAATTACTTTCACAACTTAAACATATGCGAAAGTAATGAAAGCCTTACGCATTTTTCACCTGCCGATACTTCAAATGCAGAGTTTTAGTAATATAAACGTGCACTTTCAACCAAAGCATCGTGAAAATACCGTTTACTAGTAAAACGTAGCGTCGCCGACACTATAAACTGTTTTAAAAATAGTTTCATGTGTTGACAATTTCTTTCATACTTCATTTCTTTCATGCCTAGCTTTTATCAAATACGTTCTTTCAGTATTTGGAATTAGACTTAACAATTAATGGTAGTAGCTGATAATGTTATACATCTGTTCAAAAGTTTCCAACAGTTTCCAATGACCTTCTATGTTAACTCCACACACGATGTGAACTGGTCTTACTGCAATTTCAAAATTATAATCGCCGTAACAAATAATTGCTAGTTTTCATGATGCTAATAGTTAACTTTTAGTACATCTGCGTTTTTTATGCTTTTTTGCTAATATGCACAAAAATGCACATAGGACATTTACAGTTGCTCAAATGCTAAATGAAAAAATTCAGATCATTCCCAATTAGTTCGGAAAATTCTCTAGCAAAATATCCTACAATACATTTGTTTCTTCCCCGAATTTCCTTAACATTTCCACATTCGTCCCTAATTTCCATTTCCACTTTTCATTTTCTCCCCTAATTTTTGATGAGATTAAAACTTCACAAAGTCAATCTAATTGTGTTTACTTCTACTTTTACAATAGCTGTATTAATCGTTTTGTATGCGAATCTATATAAACATTAAAAGTCGACAGTTTTGTATACTTATGTGAAGAAGGTGTTAGTTACGTTTAATAAGAATAAGTTGTGGGTCGCAAATCGGTATTTGCACACTTATTTAAGAACGTTAAAGCGGAAAATCGAACATAAGAACATTCATTCTCCAGCATTATTTATAGTTTTGTTTTCTTCGTATTCACTTGAAATTCTTCAAGTTTAATAAGTTCCGAGGGAATATTGTTGGTATGTTTTCGCAAACTTATTTTTTTAAATACGATAATTCGAATCAAAATTTAAATGAAATCGCAGCGTGATTCACTTGGTAATTCAGTGGGTTCACTTAAAATGTCAACATCAGTGTTCCGTACGTCGTGAAAGAAATTTATGGTGTATTGAGCGAAAAATGCCTTTGGGTACTGGAGTTAAATCAACGCCACTCTTCAGATCTATTGAGGAGGCGTTGGTTTAATTCCTGCCATTAACACTAAGATCGCAGCGCGAAAACTCGAAAGAAAAAAAAACGTTTTTCGAAATTTCTTTGAATCTTGTAGCGAATCCAAAAACAAATTATCAGTTCCCTATCAGGAGACCGAGACGCGTCGAATGACACCTCATACGCCTCGATTGGTGCACAGGAAGTGGTCTAGCTGTGAATGACGGAACGGCACATCCGCACACTCAAAGGCGTTACTCAAATTCTGTATAGGGATTTCACAACGACAGAGGAAAATAATTATATGAACTAGTGTTATGTAAACACCGCGTCGACTTGTGTAATGTAAACTGTGGAAATCGAAATATCTAGGTCGAGAGTAAAATGTTAAGAAATTTCTGTCAGGTAAAAACATCTATTATTTTAAGTCAAAGAGTTCGAAAATGTCGCGTGTGTACATGTAAACGCTTACATTACATGTAACGTATGTCTAATCATGTAGAAATCGATATTTCTTTTTACCCGTTTGCGCGAAACAGTAGACCTTAGAGTAAAATAATTTGAGTTTCTATTCGGATTTCACTCTACAGCCCGAACGATCTGACAAATTTCCATTTGTGATGACTGATGAATCCTTCATTCGCCCTTCATTCCAAATATCGCTCTTCTGTCAATTAGTGGAATTAAGGGAGTTACGTTACTCAATATATTATTGTTCCATGTACTTGTGAACATTTCCCAATTTTCTTTTAGTTCGAAGTGAAAACGTGAAACATTGTGATCAAGCATGCACATCATTTGTATGTATTCTAATAAAATTCTGTCCACTGTCATATGAAAATGTGCTTTAGTTGCGTTGGGTGTTTGTTTTTTTGTTAAGAACAATATAATCATATATTCAACTGTACTAATGCGCTGGTGAGCATAATCTTCATGAAGACCTCACTTCATTCAGAACTTCCATTAATGTAGTGTTCGCATAGAGGGTTGTGATTAATGCTTCGCGCAAAACGTCCAACAGAATGTCTTGACATTGGCGTAGAGAAAACGATGTATTTCATTAAGTAATGCACCACAGCAAGTGTCGCATCGATAAAAAAAAGTCATCCATTTTACTACGCACTTACATTTCAACTACCTTTCCGCCGATGAGTCACACACACATCGTTGTAACGCCGTGTTAGTGTAGACTCAATCGGTAAGTTCATTTTTATCTTTGCTTGGGATTTCCTGTCCTATGCCAGTACTTCCACGACTTCACTTCACTTCTGATCTTTTCTAAACGTTTCCCCCAAATATGCGGGGTAAAATTGAAAAGCGATCAGTTATTTCATGTGTTCAGTTATGTATTATGCTCAGAAAGTACAATGTATTGAAGAAGCTTTGTTCATAAACTATACAACTGTTTCGGGTTTTTCGTGTCACTTAATGGTAAGACTCGTTGCATTGTAGATATTATGTACTTTCTTTGTTTATGAAAACGATGAATAGATGTTGATCTCTTCGAGTGGTGCCTTAACTTTAATTCTTTCAACATCTACTTTACTTCTTCAATATTGAAGCTGCATCTTGCGTACTTAATTTGTTCAATATTATATCATAATAAATTACTTTATCTACACCTTTTTCAAACTATTAGTAATTACGTTCATTTATGTTACGTACATTTATGTCGTATAAACGATACATTGAAAGTTTTGTTCAAAACCTGTCCTAAATCTTCAAAAGTAAAGCTAGACATTTCTTTCTTATTGCTAATAATTCCTTAATATTTCATCTTTAAATTATTTCATATTTTTGCTAAATCAGTAGTTTTCCCTGTTTTTAGAGAATTTTTCTGGGATATCGGAACCAATGGAATAATCGAGCCGTTTGGCAGTAGATAGCTTGTTTGGTAGTGGATAGCTTTGTTGACCGACATGAGCTGGAGATGGTGGCATGTAAACCTGGCGTGCCCAAGCCTTTTTTTATTGAAAAGTTAGAAGTTATTTACTACGTATAGGAGCAAGAATTATCTATTTTTTCGGTGTCAGGAACCCACAATAAGATATTTTCTGTAAAAGAATCGCCGTTTTTCTTCGCAGCATTACTTTCATTATGCTTGTTGGTTATACCAGAATATAATATTTAATTGGTTTTTCAAATTATTGCAGGAGGTACTGATTGTAGTTAAGGTTGATTGTAGGTTGTTTCTTTTACACTTTTTTTATGAAATGTTTCAATATTTATTATGCGAAAAATTCACCTTTTACACTCTGTATTAGGTGGCACAGGAACCTCCTCATATTGTCGTAACACTTTCTATTTTCTCGAATCATTTATTACATTATCTTTCTTAAAATATTTGATCAATTATTGTGATCGTTAGTTCGTCGGTTCATGAAAACTCAAAATGTTGATGTCTCTGAACTTACAAGGAAGAGTTGGAATTATTATTACCTTCCTTGACATTCTGTTTGACAGACCGCAAACAAACATTCGCGTATTGTATACTTCCGTTTACACGTCGATTTCATAGCACAGCGAAGCCTGCGTAGTTTTTCTCAGATTCATATCGATAAACACACCAGTTCTCCATTCGCACATCAAAAAGCACTTCGGTAACATGAAAATTGCATTAGGTTTTGATAAACTGGAAGTATGTCGTTAGTCTTCTACCCACCACTCAGAAGGTTATTGATTTTTACTGTTTGAAGGCGAGACGTGTGGAATTACATTGGCGTACAAGACATATATCCCGTATATGAAATAGCTTTTTGCTCCCTCTTTGGAAGGCTTTCTGCTAAAGCGGACATTTGAGTGAACAAAAAACTTATTCAAAGTTGTTTTTTTTTTTTATAATTTCAGCTTCAAATAGCTTGTCGACCAACTGCCCGGAGTCATTTTTACGGTGACTAAAAATGAGAGTGTGCTACAGTTACAATTCGACATTTTGTAATTTTCATTATTCTAAAAAGTTGATAAAGACTTCACGCCGGGTTTGAATTATAATAGCTTGGATATATTCCGTTCACTCCGTCCTCCAGGGACAGATATTTCAAAATCCGCCAGCGTGCGGGGATTCAATTTGTGCAGCACACATTGCAACGCTTGTAGGCGTATAGACTACGCCAGTACTTCGGCAAATATTCAGTTCCTACGCATGCGTGAGCTGCGCTACAGATCACGCAGTTCAGTGAGCCACTGTTCAGTGTTTACTGTGCCACACATTATTGACATCAGCGAATGACTGGAAAGAACATACAGCATTCGGTCTCCGATGGCCACATACCACCGAAGGATAAGAGTGAAAATAAAATTTCTGTGTAAATTAAAACAGTACAATAAAAATATTTAAGGGAGTTAAGGAGGAAGCTACGGTGCTGTGTGCTACAGTGCTGTGCTACGGTACTATACGCTTCAGCACAGTAATTATTACGACTATCAGCTTCTGCTTTTGGGTACAGCGTTTCAAAATTGTGCACAGAAGACACTTATCCCTTAGCATGTCACACACAGTTTTAAATTATTTTTGACATTAGATAAATGCGAGGGTCAGTCAATAAATAAGTCGCAAACGTCAGTTTTCCTTACGCCTTGTTTAATTTACCGTATACCGTATTAATATTTTACCGGCACATAGCAGCCCGTGTATGCTTGTAGAGGCTGGGGGACTTAACGGGCGCGGCCACAGTCAGTCCGTGGCAACCAGCGCAAGATGGCGAGACGGCTGCAGAAGTGAACACCAGTGTACATCGTGCGGTCGTGCGGTTTTTGTGGTCCAAAGAACTGTCCACAGAAGAAATGCATCGCGAAATCCTCCCCGTGTGCGGTTACAAGTGTTTATCACGAAGAGCAAATGACCTGGCCTTCTGACAAAGAGAGTGATTCTTCTGGACGACCATGCCCGCCCTCACCCAGTACGACGAACGCAGCTGTTACGCACGTTTCACTGGGAGCGCGTGGAACATTCGCCCTACAACCCCGACTAAGCCCCCCCCCCGTGACTTTCATCTGTTCTGGCCCCCAAAATCTCATTTGAGTGGCCGATGTTTTGAAAATGATGCCATAACTGCGGGGGTTACACATTGGCTGCGTCAGCAACCAAAATACGTCTTTGCTGCCGGCTTTCATGAACTTGTGAAGAGATATGATATGTGTCTGAATGTGCAGGGTGAATATGTACAAAAGTGAAATAAATTTCTGCAAGATAAGTTGATTTGTATTGCCTCTATCGCGGTGGGCGACTTATTTATTGACTCACCTACGTCAATAAAAATAAATAAAACAATTCACAAAGCCACAAAAGTAGTGGTCCTTCCAGCCCTTCCCCCCCTTTTCGCCAAACACTGATGATGCATATTCACAAAAGATAATGTTTACTAATTATCTGTAATAACGAAAGCCATTTCAATTCAATACTTTGTAAATATATATTGTGACATACCTGGTGGTGCCGGGTATCTTCACTGCAATATAACACTAAGAGAGGGTGTCTTTTACGTGAATGGGTCCCTGGATAAGTCGGTGCAACGTTGGGGAAATTAATCATAAATGGAAATACAATTATAAAAGGATTTATTTTAAATCAAAGTTGCTATTTACATAATCAGACAACGTTTCTTATACTCCGCCTTGGTACCAAGATTTAGAGTAAAATACATCTTTCATACCTTCGGGGCCCCGTTTGAATACCTATGATATTCGTAGAGCCGCTCGTGCCGACAGGATTGTCGACCTCTGCTACTGCTGCGGGCCGTCAGCGGCGGATGGCGTGGTAATCGCCCACGGCTGATGCTCCAGCAATTCTTCCCCGATCAGGATCTTGACACCTCGGCTTCGCACCTTCCTCGAATCACTGTCCGTTGGTGGGTTTAATTACACAACCCGCGCCTACTCTGTATACTGGTCACAGTTCTGTACCGCGCAATTTCAAGAATGTTTCCACCGCGCCAACTAATAAGAACAACATCAATTATTCTACCAACACTAATCTTTCACTATACTGATACTTCTAATGTTCTATTTACACGTCAATTACTTTGCGGTTTCTAATAGCACATAAATACGTCGCAATGTTATATGCGTCCATACACCGGCGGAGAACTCTCGCCGCACGTCCGCACTCGTCGCCGCTCTGCTAACGTCTCTCCGGTCAGCGCTCTGCCAACGGCTCTCGTCCGCGATTCTCGTAACGAACTTTTGCACGTGCGCGCTGCCCCGTTCCAACCGAAATTCACACGCTGGTCTCCCCAGCGGTGGCACCGTCGGCGGTAGCCGCGGTCGCTCGCCGGCCCCGGCGAGCCGCGCTCGGCGCGCGCACTGCACAGTCCAGACTAGCAATTGAATTCTTACACTAATGATTTAATTAGTGTAATGAAACACATATTCTGGGTTTCAATATAAATCAACAAAGATAAATAAAATCTGCATATGTGTATTTTTTCTAAAAACACGTCACGTCGACTGAGCACTACACCTGTACAACCCCTAGCAATACCTGCCAATGCACAAAAGTCATTGATTCGACTGAAAGATCGATTGAAAGATTTAGATTCGACCTTTAAATGTCATTTCAAATAAGCGTTTATTGTTCGATTTAGTAATAAATAAAGCGATCCCCGACAGGAAATTACGTTTGTGGGTATCTGACACCGAAAACGAGATATTTTTCTCGTTCCTAAATGTAGAAAATTACTTTCTCTAATACGTAGTGTCCTCGTAGAATACGTAGAACCACGTCCTCCGTAGAATCCTCGTTTCTTTGTGACCATGATTTTAAAAAAGACGAATGTCCACCCATCTGCCTGTGAAAAAAAGGTTGTACCTAAACCACACAAAGCATTTTCACCAAAAATCGTTATCCTCGATGTCATTGAGGTTGTAGACTCTCAAATTTAAAACGGATCTTTTAATTTTGGGGGTATTTTACATGAATCCCTTACGTCATTGTCAAAATTTCTCGAAAATGAGTGGGGGCAGATGGATCTTAGGAGATTTTCTTTTCTTTTCCTGACTAATGGATGATTTAAAAAAAATTAATATCCGTGCAACGCAAGGTACTTCCAGCTATAAATTTGCAATAATCTATAAGAAGTGCCAATAATGTCCAGATTTTTATGCGGACCACCAACATTTTCTCGCCGCCGTCGGTTGGCAACCGTAGATGTTCCCTTTCCGACAGACCGTTTCCAACGCTACGAGGACAAAACCTTTGCCCAAAGAAAAGGATGTCACATTACGCATCTCCCAACGGTGCAACTGACACGCATTGAGAAGGCATGTCTGGGAGGAGGGTAAGAAAGGGAATTTTATGTGGTCAGAGAGGAAATCCAATTTCACTGTAATATTTCCACACAATTGTTGGAAATTGTGCGGTTTCTATTGACGTTTTCATTAGTAATATTACGATTGCATTGTGGAATTATTTCCACGAGAACAGATATGGATTGCACTGTATAGTAGGCAATGATACAAAGAGGTAAGGTTTCACGAATTAACTAGAGGTTGGGTGAAATTAGCGTGGCAACAAAATCGCCAATTTTAACGGCCATTTCTTCTAGCTTCGCTTGCGCATTTCTAGTCATTGGCGAGGCCCCGGCCGTCTGACTCCGATGTTAACCCATTAACGCTCACATCATTTTGTGCGCATGGCGCTCGCCCATTGTCTCGTCCGTGCGCGCTCTGTTCTTAATGTAACATGTATTCGCAACTTTTAGTACTAAACTGTTTTGTTTCTAAATTAGAGTACTAGAGCACTCCAAAGAGTCAAACGCTTGTTATATGAGCTTTTTTTCTGGAAGAAGTAGCAAATCCTATACGTATTAGTTACATATGCCCCGTCAACGACGGAACGGACCAAGTAGAGTTTGCTTTACACTTTGATTTACTCTCCCTTCGCCTTAACCACAGGCATACGGTAGCTAAACATGGTTTTAAATGGAGATTCGAATTGACGAAAGTCATGAATACACCCTGGCCAGGAACGTGCAAAGCTTTAGCGATCTGCTTTAGCCTTCTGACTCCGCTACTAACACAAAACATCCGTGGGTAAAACTAACACAACGCTTGTTACATCCAACTACGTTTTCGACTACGACTCACGAAAGGCTTTCTACTTGAATATGCACATTCAACACATTTTTTCTTAATCCGTAAGCTTTAGTTGTTTGTCAAAAGTACTCGCATCCGGGGGGCTTTTTGCTTTTTGAAGTTTTGTTTAGGCTTCGTAATTAGCGTGACGCTTCGAGAACTGGTTAGAGGAAAGCCACATTTCTGTGGGTTCTCATTCAGTTATTCAGAAGGAAGTCGCCTGGAAATAAAACTGCAGGTCGGGCTGTATTACGAACTTCGAGATGCACAAAATTATTTCTTGGAACTCCCACACAGATGGTATTTTCGAGGACAGCGCAATCAACACAGACAGCTATTGTATGAATGAAAATGAGATCGACTAATCAGCTTTCAATACTAGGCTCCGCCTGAGACCCTGAGTTGACCCCACGACTAATAATGCGAATGAATGTAAAAGTCAAGAAACCAGTTGTTGAGTCGCGAGGAAGAACACATGGGAATAAATCCATAGCAAATGAAATTAATACCGGTAGGTTTACATTAGAATATGAATATTAGTCCAGGATCTCTAGACAATATCTAAAAGGAATTCCTTTCAGCTCAGAACTGAAATGCATTAGAATTGTTTTCAGTTTTGAGCTGTTCATTTCCTGAAGTACTTCATAACCGATGTGTACTAGGACGAACAACATAAATGATTCATAGCCTCGGCCTAAAATGATAGTAACGTTAAGCACCTCACATTCCTTATCGATTAAGTATTTTATGCTCAAGACCTAATTGTCCTCTTGTTCGTGAAGCGTTCATGAAGCATGAATATTACATAAGCCTCCCATCTAATTCGAGTGGTAGAATAGCAGCGGAGGTGGTGCAAGGCATCAACTGATCTCACTGCAGTGCCTCTGAACGGGATGTCCGTGGATTCGAGTTTTATCAGCGGCAGGATTTTCGACACAAATTGTATTTAGGCCACCAGGCTACATAGCTAGGCCGAGTTATCCTCTATCCGGAGGAGAATTGTAGTTGGCAGCTGCTCTGATAGGTAGTTTTCCGCGGTATATCCGATCGAATCCAGGCGAATTCCGCAGAAGTGCCCTAACAAACGAGCCACGGACCCCCGACTCGATTTTTTCTTTCCCTTCCTTGACCTATTCTCACCCCTTACTTAACAAACACACATGCACTACACTACTGCACATACCGCGAGACAAGTCTGAAGCTTAGAGCTTGTCCCGTCTGGAACGGCGCCCCGCTGGTGGGAGATACCTGGTTGAGAAAACCCCGCAAGCCGCCGTGAAGGTAGGCGCCGGATTTCTCCGTCCAGCGAGAGAAAACCGCCACTTTCCGTGATAAAAACATGCACTAGACTTAAAGGATTAATGACAGTAGCAATTGACGCTTCCGTAAACGTGAAATAATTAATTGTTCTTGAAATCTAAACAGAGAAATCCATTGAGTTCGTAGGCTTCCGCGGCCAGTCATGTGCATGATCATACCAGCCCTGAGGAAGACCACGACAAGATGGTCGAAACGTCGGCAACACAGCCTTCGACGCGGCGTCACCCGGACAGCCAAGATCATACAGAGCAAACCATTGTCAATATCTTCTAAACAGTGAAAACTTGCCATACGGATCAAGATTCGCCATTTACGATCTAAGTAAAATTAGGTATTACATTCAAATTGCCACAAAGGTGATATGTATTCTCCTACTCTTCCCAAAACATTTTAAATGCTACATACCTTATAAATAAACTAATGGGTGCACGAAAAGGATCAAACATGCGCGCGCATGTGTGTATTATCCGCACACGTTTTCTTGAGCCCTCATTTCACTCAGTACGCTTTTTGCGTATTTCAACTAACGTTAGTAAAGGAGCGTGTAGGTATTTCGAGGTTCTAGAAAACGTACGCGTATAATACAAATGCATCGAATGCATGTGGTGGATTAGATATTTTGTCTGCAGTACTATGAAATCAAAACGTTTACCGACATACGACTACATTCTACAGAATGAATGACCTTTTGATAATGAATGCACGATTGTAATAAACGTTTTGAAAGTGGTCAGGCGGAAGAGCAGGCCAAGTGGCCCGAGCCTCGCCACCAATAAACACATTTATTTATATATTAATTAATTAATTTATTTATTTATCTATCTATTTATTTATTAATTTATTTATCTATTTATTTATTTATTTATTTATCTATTTATTTACTTATTTATTTATCCATTCATTAATTCATTCACTACGTGCCCTCGAAAATAGATTCTACTCAAAGGAGCGTGCGAATAATTCTTGTTATCTAATCCTGCCAACAAAGTTCGTCGCTAAATTTATTCTGATTCAATTGTGTATAGTCCAAGAGGTGAGGTAGGGATTCCGGAGCCCCAGAGAACGTGCGCAGGTGTTTCCCCTCCCCTCCCCCCCCCCCTTCATCACACAACGTTTTAGTGTTCTTCGACGATATAAATAAAAATCGATGATTTTGCTAATTTCGCTCAAAGTGTAGAATGAATTACCCTACGAATCGTTGAAAATTGAAGAAATATATTTTCTTCTCATACTTCCTGACCTTACGTCATGTAGCCGAAAAATAATGGATTTCGTTACGATTTACCCTGGAAATGACTGCACAAAATCTGTGCAGTAGTTCTACACCTTGTTGGCTAATCCCTTAAGCAATTCTATTAATACTACCTGCGTAACGGCATATGGCGAAATAATGAGAATTGCAACTGTTTAGTGATAAAGCATCAGAACGGTAGAACAAGTGAAAGAACTCCACTACGAAAACACTGCCTTTCGCCCTTTCGACAAAGCTCCGTGGCATGTTACAATGTCGCTGATTATATTACCTATTCTGTATTACCTTCGAGGCTGGAGATAAAAAAATTAATCATTTTCTTGGAAAATGAGAACGTAAGCTCTATAACACGTACATCACCTTCAACAGTAATACAAAACATACTGCAATAATAGAAGACGCAATATTTTAGTCAGATAAGTTTTAATTCGTCCTTTTGTTACGTAATTATATGCAACCCAGACCATTTTATGGTCGGTTGAGGGAGTCTTTTGTAAAACTGAAGAGAGTAAGTACAGCAAACATTTAATTATAAATATCAAATTCACACAATATCATAAATAAATGTGGTAATTATTAAAAATAATTCAAACTCCCACAAATTAAAATTGTCGATGAATAGGAACATCGGCCTAGCCACAATTGTAATGAGAGCAGGAGGTAAAATAGCAATAATTATCATAATTAAGAACAAGCAGCGTAAAATAATAGTTAACACAGTTATTAAACATTTAGAAATAAATTATACTTCTGAATTCATAAAATAATTGAACAAAAATAATATAATTAAAATTAACTACTTCTCACAATCGAAATCAACAAAATGAAATCGAAAGGAATCATTAACATATAAAGAACTAAATACATACGATTTTCTTTTATTCTCTCTCTCTCTCTCTCTCTCACTCTCTCTCTCTCTCACTCTCTCTCTCTCTCTCTCGCTCCTCTTTCTCTCTCCTTCTCTTTCTCCCTCTCTCTCTAACTCGATTTTCTAGTATTATATATTTTATGTGAAAGAGGATACAAGTTCGTAAATTCGGGGGGAGGACAATTGCCCGACCCCTGCCCCCCCCCTCCCGCCTAACAAAACCCTTTGGACAGGAAACTCTGTCGTCCCGCTTAAGGTATACAACACAAATAGAACGCAAAAGTAACATTGTTCGTTTTGCAGGAGTTCAAACAAATCGACAAGGCAAAGGCAACGAGCGGCAACGCGGAATGTTTATCCGGACGTGCCGTCAATCGATAGATCGACCGGAGCATTATCACCGCGCACCAGATCTCCCACGAGTGAGATGCACGCGAAAGCCCGCTCTCTGGGTGGGTGGGGGATAGGCGTAAATAACGGATAAGGAAAACAAGCTAGGCAGAGTGTCTACCTCAAACAGCCTGCAGCGGAAAATTAAACGCAAAATGAAATAATGAGAGAACTACGTGGCACGATATTTTTCGAAATTTAACATATTTGGAATACGAACCTTATTGACATTTATGGAAAGGAAATGAAGATGGAGTGTAAATGTGCATCTTAGCAATTTTTTAGTAAACGAAACAAAATGGGATAATTGGAATAATTAAGTGTACACAATTTTCCCGTTTTCAATAGCATCACAAAGGAAGTGTATTTAACAAGAAAATGAGCAGGACTGAATGTGTATTTTAATAGTATTGAAGCATTGTATAATGTATTTACATTATGTAGAATGAAGAATAATTGCAAAGAGATCTCTTTTCCATCCAGGAAATAATCTTCTTGGTCATTTATCATTATCTTCGAACCGTGGGCATCGATAGTTCAGCTCTACTGATGGTGTTTCGCTCAGAGAATTAAACATTCGTCACATCCCGGAAGAAAATTTCCTTTCGATATGTGGTGTTGAAATGCCAGCCAGCGACTGATGCTACTAGTGTTAATTCTATGAATTTTCTGCGTTAGATTCCGGAGGCGCGTGTTCTTGCAAAATTCACAATTACTATCTAAATGCGGCGTCGCTGACGCTTTAAGCTATTTTAAAAGTCTTTTCATAAGTTGAAAATTACCACTACGCAATATTACTGCTAGAATATTATTTTTTCAAATAATGTATTCACTTTTATCATATCGACCCTAATTGGGGTCTTTTTCAAAAAAATATAAAAATAATAAAAGGCACGCAGAATAAATCAATAGAATTTGTAAATCCCATAAATAATAATATATAATAAAATGAAACCAAAATAATAGAACAGGTCGTGACAGCATGAGTCCCGGTCTGTAAAAATACTTTAGCGACTTTACTCACAAGTATGGAACTTAGAGCTTGTCCCGGCTCTGGCAGTGCGCCGCTGGGGGGCTGTATCTGGAGGGGAAAGCCCATCTGCCGACGCAGGTCGGCGTTGGATCTCGCTGCCCAGCGAGTGAGGCAGCAGGCTGCAGGGCTCAGGGAGAATAAGGGCCTCTGTGAGCCCTCCAATTCTGTTACACAACGTGCGCCGCTTGGACTGTCGCGCCTTTCAACTAGGAATGCCACATTGAAGTCGATCTTTTAAACATTGATGTATTGAATTCGACGTTTCTTGTACATCGATATTCCGTTCGTGGTTGAAAAGGTTGTCTAAGCACAATTTTGCAAAGTTAAAATATGCTATAAGAACTGACTAGCTTTGTATCGCTTTCATCGATCACACTATTCCTCGCCGGATATCATCCTGATGTACTAGTATTACCTTCGGTTTTATCGTATTTTTTACATGGAGAAGCGTTTTATGACTTTACTTTAAGAATAAAAATTAATTATAAATTAATACGTGTGGCCTCTGTCAAATTATTTTTTGTTGTACGCGAATTTTGTGTTGGAGATCAGCTTTAAAACATAAATGCTAACCAGCTAATGTTAAACCAGCTTGAAAACATCAATGTTTAAAAACATCGATGCTTTTGTTCGATGTTTTATTAACATCGATGTTTCAATTTTAAACGACGATGTGAGGCAATATCGAAATTTGTTGTCGATGTCGCATCAATACTTCCAACTTCGTCACGCTTCTCTGAGCGAGCTCAGCCGGTCAAGTCAAATACATTGAAGTAATTTCTGATTAATACCGCTTGATATTACGTACATGTACAGGGTGTTTTGTGTTAAAAACATCCAGACGGTCATTATTTCGACAAGTAATGCGCGAGCCTCAATTGACTCAATATACTATTTCCCTCGCTGTCAGTTCTGAAGTAATCCTGCAGAAATCCTCTATTTCTTGCTGAATTCATTGTCCATCAGGTAATCTCTAAAACCACAGAATCACAGACAGGAAGTGAGTGAAGTACAAGTGCATGATATTTATAGTTCAATATGAAATTACATTATATAATATAAATTATTTATTGTATAGTCCCTTTCCATTGCACCGTGTCTTAAATTATGATAATATATTATCTTCACTACTTTATAATTGCCTTAAATATAAACTACTAAAATAATTAAATGGAATAATTTTAATTTTACAAAATGATTTAAAAGTTTAATATCTTGAATATGAATTCACTATAAAATTACAAAAAAAAAAGGTTGTGTAAGTTAAATTTTTAAAGATTCTAAAGTGAACGTAAGATTACTAAACACACTTTTATAGAAGAATATTAAGGGGTGTAAATGGCAACAAAGAAATTATAGAGGCCTTCACACATGTATTATTAATTGCAAATATTTAAATTTACACTTGTAAAATCCAATTATTCGAACTAAGTAGGCCTAAATGAGCATAAAAACAAAATTACGATACGTGTTTTTTATCAGGTCAAAATCGAAATATTTCTGATTCCTAATTACTCCTAATTACAAATCGATGTTCATTAATAAGACATTTATGTGGAGGAAACCTTGAAATCAGTATTGCTTTTCTGTCCGTGCGCTGCATTAAATTAAATCAATGTACTGCTCTGACATTAGGTCTCTAGATACTAAAATTATTATTTCAAAATAGAAAGAGTGCAGCAAAAGTGACTTTCTTTTTCCTAAAGAACCCTAGTAAGTTCGATTTATTTTCAATGACCTTCGGTCGAACTGATTTTCACCAATCAATCCATCAATCTTCAGTATCCTACATTTATATCTTCCGATGATCGATACTTTGTCGGATTGCGAGCATTGCGAGCACATAGAAGTAAGTCGAAATGCCTAGAAGGGTAGAAATACTAGCCCTCTCCAGAAACGAAAACAAGGCAAGGCTTGTGTTAGAAGCTACATCCTGTCCTAAATGTACAAGTAAAATATTCATTTCTAATGATTTATTATGAATTATTTAATATTATTGTTTCAACAGAAAAAAAATCGATGATACCCAAGGAGCCTGTAAGATGTTCCAAGATATATTCCAAGTTGGAAATAGAAGAGAAAGTCATCTAACAAGTTATGAAGTTCAAATACCTGGGAGGAGACATCTCCAACAGGGGCGGTTCTTTATAAGGTTCACAGCTTCACTCAACACCCAAAAAATGTAACAACTTCGTTGTTACAATCTCATTAATAGTATTACTTTTTCTGCTGTTCTTTTTTTATTTATTTCCATAACAGTATTACATTGACGAACCGACGTGGCTACGTTGCTGTTCACGTTTTCGAAGCAACACCTCGCTCTGACCCTATTCCATAACGACCACTGGGTACCACGTGACGTCGCTTCTGAGTTTCCATAGGGCTCTTTCATCGAATCATGTTTACATTTACGCCATGAACTCCGCTTGGCGCACTACTTATCGGGTTAGAGGTCTTATGCCATAAGTCTTCGTCGTGCAGACAATAAAACAGTGTACCCGATACGATACTCGGAAGATTTGAATCTGAAGTGGATGATTAGGGGCTGACTTAAAATCAGTGTAGAAGTGTGTTTTACATCTCGGGTTCGAATAATGTTTTACTTATAGTGTTTGTGCATCGTGGTGTTCAATTATTTCAATCAAAGAAGCTTGTACCGGAATCCGGTTCAGTCTGTCCTGAAAATTGAAACAACCATAAAATCAGCAAAACGAAAGTTTCGTCGTCGAATGCTATTATTTATTCGACATACAAGTGACCACGTGAGTGTGAGGGAAAACATGCACTATTTTGTTTTCCTTGCATCTTATTTAACATGGAGGAAATGTGTGGGCGAAGACCAGTTATAATGACATGACCCATTTGAGTGAGAAACCTTTTTTTTAAGAGACACATCTCCATTAAAGCACTAATGTTGAACTGTCTTTAACTGAATATTGTGATTTGACGTGACGACAGTTATCGTCGCACTGTAAAACGACAACGATAAAATACTTAAGAACAGACATATTCTGAACTAGTAAACTGTGTCAAATTTTGTTTTGCGCAAGCTCAGCTTGTGTTGTGAGGATGGGACGAAAGTGAACAATCGGAAAACCCTGGGATATTTCGAGGGTTAGTGGATTTTGTAAGTACTACTGACGGTGCATTAAGAATGAACGTATTCATTCAAATTCAGTACAGAACACAGCTGCAAGGAATGTACAAGAGAAGCGAATTTACAAATCCAACATAAGCGTTACCATTATTTCAAGTACTTAATGCTGCAAAATGAAATGTCGGAAGACATTTTTCCAGAAGCCTGCAAACTTCTTCGAATACTTCTCACTACTCCAATGACTTCTTCACAAGCTGAACGATCATTTTCAACAATGAAGCGGATGAAAAACATTTCGTAGAAATGCAATGCTGATCGCGATCGTGCGTTCTTGCAATGCTGTCAAATGCTTGTAGAGAAGCTTAACTTAACCGAGAAACAAGTAGCTTTAGTGAATTAGTGATGGAAAAATTTGTTCAGCTGAAAAATCGGCGATTGGATTTTTTCAATTCAAGTAAAGAAGTTAAGATTACAATTTCCTCATTTCTGGGTAGATTAATAAAATTGATAATAAATGTCTCGTTCCGAATGTTGCCTAATTAAACAATTGTATCGGAGACTACATTCAGAAGGGTGAAGCTCAAAATTAATATAAAGCAATGAATGAGAAATTAAAGCATTATTTTTCAAGATTAGTTATTACGAGTATAATTATAAATATTATTTTTCTTCACAAATTCTCTGGTCAGGTCGGAACAATCAGTAGCCTAGTAGACATGGAGCCCCTTCACCACACAACAGCAGTCGCCCAACGTCCACTTGTCAGTCGTTGCGAACATTGAAAGGAAGAAGCCGCGTGGGCCGCCCTGTCGCCGGCAACAGCACCGGCACGTCCGGCATATCATATTCCTTTGCAGCTTGGCCTGATAAGCCGCCGTTGCCGGCGACGGCGACAGGGCGCTGCGTCCATCGGCGTAGTAGGAAAGACCACGAGTGACAACGGGGGAAGAAATCAGGATGCAAGAAAACAGTCTAAAATAACTGATAGTACGAAATTTGTGAAAATAAGGAAACAAGAATGGAATAATCATAACTTGGGCTGTGATTTATACGCAATAAAAACAGCAAAATATGTGCATATATGTGTAAATATATTTGGTAATATATGCAATTGAAACAGGAAAATACGCGAAATAGTGACATGTAATGTGTAAGTGTAAAAATAAATAAAAAGTGGTGTGGAAAATATATTTCTCCCCCCCCCACGTCACATACAGTTTTTACTTTAAAAAAAATATTTTTTTTTACTGAATAAATCTAAATCTAAATATGTTAACAGGAAAAAGGATACAGGAATCATATAACCATATCATTGTTACAAGCGACAAACATCAAGTCCAGAGTTTAATTTTGAAGAACACACATTTCTTAGAAAAATAATAGGCGATACAGGCTGTAATGATTGTAGCTGTACGGATTGAAGGTGTAATGATTGTAACTGTACGGATTGAAGGTGTAATAAGTGTAATTGTAATAATTGTGATTGAAGGTGTAATGATTGTAATAGTAATAAGTGTAATTGTAATTGTAATTGTAATATAACTGTAATGAGTATAACCATACTTCATGGGAGCTTTTTATCATAACGCATTCAATTGGGAAATACCCGTCAACTGGGAAGTACCAATAAATATGAATGTTTAAGCACGATGGCCTTTGCGACATGTGACCCCAGCTGACCCCCATCAGCGTCTAAAGTGACGGACGGCGGACGATATGACCAGCGCGGGCACAAACACAGAGGGCCTATTCAGCGCCTTCTGGCCGCATCAGGTTTGGGAGGGGGAAGCCACATGCAGCCCACGTGAAAGCGTATGATTACAAAAAAAGCTCTGATTACTATAAAACAAGCGGAAGGGCCCTGCCCGGAGAGATTCTCCGAGCTATCGTTCAGTTGGGCGGAGGTCTCCACGTAACTTAGATGTAACTTCATTTTTTGTATAACTTCACTTTATGTAAGTAAAGGACTTTTGTTTCGACATTTGCTAAAACATATTCTGTCTTTCATTTTCACTTGTGCTGATCCACCATCCTGCAGTCTTCTGAAGGGACTTAGCTCCCAAGGACCCATAAAATCTAAATAATTTGTAATGTAATACGCGTTTGCTGCTTTAACTGCGACGCCCTGCCTGCCTATATCATTGTGGGTGCAAGCGAGGCCTAGCAAGCAAGCAAGCAACGTAAGCAAAGCAAAGCATTACATGGTGGCAGCGGTGGGATCCTTCAAAATCAGACGCACTGCTCAGCACAGTTTTAGCAAAAGTCATTTCTTTCAATTCTTCAAGGAGTCACGTATTCACCAGCGTGATCGTGGTGGAGCCTGGCCAGCGAAACCTTCCGAGAGGAGTTGGCGGAGTCCTTGGTTCTTCTGAGCACTACAACAGCAGCAGCCTGGTGTACCGAGGTGCCATCCTGTGTTCAGCCGTACGTGCAGCCGGCAACGTAACCGTAGCAGCGATCTCCATTTGGTTGCCTTCAGAAGAACTCTTCATCTTGTAAAGGTTAGTCCAACCTCTGGGTTATCTTGATCCAAAGTGTGTTAAGTATTTTGTAGAGCGCGCGTGAGCGTAGGAAACGTCGAAGTTTGAGTATTGTGTTTATCTAGTTGTGTTAGCTAATTGAGGATGATGGCTGATAGTCAAGGTGCTCCTCCCGAGCAAGATTACATATCCGTGCCGGAAGCAATCAAATTAGTACCAAAAAGCTTTGAGGGTAATCCGAGGGAACTGCGAGAATTTATAGAAAGTGTAGAAGCCGCGTACGAAGTCGTTCATCCTAGTAAACACGGGTTATTTTTAAAATTTATTGAAGCAAAAATATGCGGAGATGCGAAAGCAAAATTAATGATTAAAAGAAGATCATCGTGGGAAGACGTACGTGACATTTTAGAGGAACATTACGCGACAAGAAGGACATTAGACTTTCATGCAAGTAAACTATTTAACAGTAGGCAAAATTTTAATGAAACTATAATTCAGTGGGGTTCGCGCATTGATGATTTATCCGCTGAATTATACAGGGAAACGCGACGTAAACTAGAGCAGATAGAACCATCCTACGTAGAAGGAGGAATTGCTATCATGCAAGAAATAGTTAAGATATGTTTTGTTCAAGGAATAGTTGATGATCGTATAAAAACAATGGTAAAAACAAAAGGAGAAGATCAGTCTATATCTCAGTTAATTGAAATTGCATTAGAGGAGGAAAGTTCTATTTTGTCGCAACGACACAAATTCAGTAATCCAAATCAGGTGAATTTTAAGCAATTACCACGTTATGATCAGCGTAACAACTCAAAGAAACACTCGATTGTAAGAAAAGAAGTTAATTCGGCAAGTATAACATGTTTCCGATGTCAGAAAATAGGACATAAGGCGCGAGAATGTACGGGTATACCAGTACCGACCTGTGCGAAGTGCAATAAGAAAGGGCACGAGGCTAGAAATTGCAGAACGCAGGGAAACGGACAGCAGGGCTGTCTGAGCAACCGAAGATAAGTCCTAGGCAAGCAGGGTGCGGTTCGCAAAAGGGTTGCGAAGCAAAAGCAGGTTGCGGTTCGCAAAAGGATTGCGAAGCAAAAGCAGGTTGCGGTTCGCAAAAGGGTTGCGAAGCAAAAGCAGGTTGCGGTTCGCAAAAGGGTTGCGAAGCACAAGCAGGGTGCTGCCCACAAGTACGAGTAAATGGCGGTGCGCAAAGGGATTGCGACGCGAACAATTCCCTCTTTCCTTAAAATAGGGAACGGCAAACAATTAGGTTGTAGCCGAAAAGTCACTAAAGAGATCGCGACTCGAAGTGACGCGGAGACAGGTGAATCTCCGGACGAGAATATAGCAAGGGTCTGTAGTTCTCGAGGTTTAAACGTAAATGAGTTACAAAGAGGTTGCAGAAATTTAGATCGACATTACGAGCTAAATGAATACGAAATATACGTATTGTGTAAGCAATTGAAGGGTGAAATGGGTGTAGCATTGATAGATACGGGGTCCCAGGTATCGTTGGTAAAGTTAGAAGCAATAAGAAATAAAAGAGAAATAAAGCATGCAGATGAACAAATAATAATAAAAGGAATTACAGGGAATAATTTAAAAGTAATTGGTAAAATACTACTTGTCTTGGAGAACGCATCAGAACCTCGTAAACACGAATTTTATGTGGTAAACAGTTTGCCACACGAACTCGATATGATATTAGGATAAGATGGTCTCAGTACGTATGGAATATCATTAAACATCCCTTTTGATATAAGAGTACCCGCTGAAAGTGAAACGATAGTATCGTTACCAACCACAGAAGTAGGTGATAGATTAATTGAAAATCAAACATTAAAAGAAGGTGTTTATATAGCGTGTGGACTAGTGAAATGTAAAGACAATAGGTTTCAGTGCTTATGCGTAAATGTTACAAAGGAAGAGCAGGTAATTAATGTGAAACCTGTATTAAGAAAAGTACCGTCGAAAAGAGAATGGATTAATCACTCGAAAGATCCTGAGAGAATTCGTAAATTAGATGAGAAATTAAGATTTTCGCACATTAAAGAGGGTACTAGAGAAATTCGGGCAATTTGTCATCAATTCCAGGATATCTTTAAATTAGAAGGAGACAAACTAACGAGTGCGAGAGGAGTCGAACACACGATTCCTACACCAGGAATCCCGAGAGGCAAAGCGATTACTCTAAAAAATTACAGGTTACCGGAAAAACATAAAGTTGAAGTAGAAAAACAAATTCAGTCTATGCTCGAACAAGATATAATTACACCAAGTCAGAGTCCTTGGAATTTTCCTTTAGTAATCGTTCCGAAGAAAATAGACGCATCAGGCCAAAGAAAATGGAGAATCTGTGTAGATTTTAGAAAGTTAAATGACGCCTCTATAGGAGACAGTTTTCCAATTCCAAATATTCAAGAAATATTGGACAAATTAGGTAGGGCTAGATATTTTTCAGCTCTCGATTGCGCGAGTGGATATTGGCAAGTGCCAATAGCGGAAGAAGATCAAGGTAAAACTGCGTTTAGCACTAACACCGGACATTATGAATTTAAGCGTATGCCGTTTGGTTTGAAATCCGCTCCCAGTACCTTCCAGAGGCTTATGAATAACGTATTATCAGGAACGTTAGGTAGTCGTTGTTTGGTTTATTTAGATGATATAATAATATTCGGAGAATCTTTGGAAGAACACAATCAGAAGCTGATTGAAGTTTTTCAAAATTTAAGGGAATGTAATTTGAAAATAGAACCAGATAAATGTGAATTTATTAAAACAGAATTACAGTATTTAGGACACCTGGTAACGCCAGATGGTGTAAAACCAGATCCAGAAAAGATTCGAGCCGTTAGAGATTTTCCAATACCAAAAGATATCAAAGACATAAAATCATTTCTCGGTTTGGCAGGTTATTATCGTAGATTCATTGACAAGTTTAGTACAATTGCTATACCTTTGACAAAGTTATTAAAGAAAGATAGTAAATGGAAATGGGAACAAGAGGAACAGAGTAGTTTTGACTCTTTAAAGAAAGAATTAACACAAGCGCCAGTACTTCAGTATCCTGATTTTCAACAACCATTTATTCTAACAACGGACGCGAGTAATTATGCTATAGGAGCAATACTTAGTCAAGGAAAGATAGGAAAAGATAAGCCGCTTGCTTATGCATCTCGAACTTTTAACAAAGCAGAGTTAAATTATTCTATTACAGAAAAAGAACTCGCAGCTATCGTATGGGCTTGTAAACATTTCCGTCCATACTTATTAGGAACAAAATTCACAATCGTGACAGATCATAAAGCTTTAACGTGGATTTTGAATGTAACAGATCCAGGATCTCGATTGATGAGATGGAGATTATTGTTAGAGGAATACGATTATGAAGTGATACATAAAGCAGGAAAAATGAATGTCAATGCAGATGCGTTAAGTAGATATCCAGTAGTCTCTTGTCAGGTTAGTGTAGAGAATAGGCAAAGAATTATCAAAGAAATGCATGAATGTCCCATTGGAGGTCATCAAGGAATCAAAAGAACTCTAGAAAGAATTAAATTATATACTTCATGGCCGAATATGTCAAATGACGTAGAGAAATTTATTAAAGCTTGTAAGACATGCCAATCAAATAAAGTAACTCAGTTACCAGTGAAACAACCACTTATGGTGACTGATATTAAAGAGGCACCTTGGGAAAAGATTTACTTAGGACCTACAATGTCCTTTACCGTTGACAATTAAAGGGAATAAATATATTTTAACATGTCAGGACAATTTGAGTAAATACTTAATCGCGGTCCCGCTTTCTGATTCAACCGCACAGGAAACAGCAAAAGCATTTAATAATTTTATCGTTTGTATTTTCGGTATACCAAATGAGATAGTAACCGATCAAGGTTCTAATTTTATGAGTGGCTTATTCCAAAATTTAAGTAAATTACTTAAAATAAAGAAAATTAATACTAGTGCATATCATCCAGAAAGTAATGGTGCGCTCGAAAGAACGCACAGAACGTTAGTGGAATATTTAAGATGTTTTTGTAAACAGCCACATAACGACTGGGATGATTGGTTACCATTTGCGAGTTTTACGTATAATACAACAGTCCACACGAGTACAAAGTATACCCCATATGAAGTATTGTTTGGAAGGAAAGCAAATTTACCGGGTAAATTGCAAGCGAATACAACTCCGTTGTATACATACGATGATATTGTTCAGGAAATAAGATTTAAATTCCAAGTTTGTCATGAAAGGGTTAGAGAAAATTTGAGGATACAGAAAGAAAAGCAGAAAGAATATTTTGATGAAAAAAGGAGTAGAAAGAGGGAATTTAAAATCAGAGACCAGGTCTTAGTAAAAGTAGAGCAAAGAAATAAATTAGAACCGCTATGGAAAGGTCCATATGAAATACAAGAAGTTTTAAATGAGGGATCTGATGTTGTTCTACAAGAAGTAGGAAAACGTAAACGACTTAGAGTTCATGTAAATAGGTTGAAACCATACTTTGTTTCAGAAGAAAATTCGCAAGATGATCGCGATTTGGATACTTAAGCTGTTGTTAATTGCACTACAACACCAGACTACGGTGGAAAGTCAAAATTCTCCAATATCGTCGTCAGCAGGAGTATATTTCGACGAAATAGGTACACTTTTGTTGTCACCAACTCAATGGAAGTTTGTAAATTACATAGATTTAAACCCTATTAAAGAATTATGGAAACAAACTAAAAGTCATCAGGCTCAAGTATTAACTGTATGTCAAAAACATTCAAATGAATCATGGTATCATTTAACGGATTGTACAGCATTCGCAACTTATTCTCGATCAAAGATTCGTTATGTAGATTCTTTAAAAGATATAATTGCGGGTTATTTAAATGAAAATAATTATGGTCGGCAGAAGCGAGGTGTTTTAAATTTTATTGGAGAGGTTAGCAAAATTTTGTTTGGCACAGCAACAGAATCTGAAATTAAAAGTTATCAAAAGCATATTGATACAATTCAGAAAGAGCAAAGAGAATTTTTAAAAATTTCGGGAGAACAGATGACAGTAATCAAATCAGCCATTCTCACATTTAATTCTACAATGTATAAAATAGATAAGAATGAGAAAATCTTAGCTGATAAATTTAAGAACTTTGCAGTGAAAGCATCCATGGCAATTAACAAATTAGAGGAATCAACCACTGTAGTATCCATGATGAATGAACAATTGAAACAAGTAGAGAGAGGAATTGAGGAAAGTCGGTATACGTTCGATATTTTAGTAGATGCATTTGTTCATGCTCAAGATGGTGTGTTACAACCTCAACTGGTCACACCAAATAAAATAAAAAGTTATATGGATCAAGGTAAACCAAAGGAGGACCTGGACTATCCTCCTTTTCCTATTAGTGAACTAAGTAAATTAATAATTCCTATCATCTATTCTTTTCAGAACTATTTTGTATATGTAATCCAAATACCTCTTGTTGCAAGCACTCAATATCAATTGTATAAAGTCTTACCCTTTCCAACAAGAGTGAAAGACGATACATTTATGTATCTTAATTTTAATAGAGAGTATGTATTTAAGGACACTATGCATAACAAATATGGAAAGATGTCTTCCAATGAATTAAGTAATTGTTTTAATCCTAATGAAATTAATTTTGTTTGTAAAGAAAAAGTACCAGTATATACATATGTTCCAGATGTAGATTGTGAAGCTACGCTTCTACATGTATCTAATAACAGAGTTCCAGATGTGTGTGACAAAAGAATTGTTAAATTAACAAGAACACACTGGATCTCGCTATATCTAAGTAATGAGTGGTTATACGTTGCACCGAGCCCCGAAAGATTTGCAATTTTGTGTCCTCTTCAAGGAACACGAAATATTGTCTTAGAAAACCAAGGTAAACTACACCTACCAAAAGGTTGCAAAGGTTATTCTGCTTCCGCGACCTTATATGCTAGTAGTCAACTAGAAGTCAAGCGAACTGAGCTGGACGTATTACCTGTAATGTCTCCAAATTTTGATTGTTGTTTTGATGAGGAGACAAAAGAGAAATTAACTAATTTAGATCTGGATACTCCTCTGCAGAATATTCTAACTTCTGCAGATGATTTAAAAATAGCGAGCTACAAGGTATCAGAAATAGAAGGGCTGATTAAAAACCAAGAAGAAAGTATTCTTCCTTCTGTCTGGTATCAAGGCGCAACATGGTTAGGATCACTAATTGTATTTGTATTGTTCATAATAATTACTTGCTGTAGTTGTTGCTGTTGCAAATGTTGCAGAGAATGTGGTTTTTGGTTGTGGGACAAATGGAGTCCCAGGGACTGTTGGGCACAGGCACGAGAGAGATGCTTGGTAATAAATACCTATCAACCTGTGGTCTCCTACCAAAGGGATCTCGACAAAGTATCTCCTGTCCTATCAACACGTTCCCTCCCAATAACCCGTGAGCCAACCTTTGCCGACGTAGAGGCAACAGCAGAGGGACAGCATACGCCATCCAGTATAGATCCAGATCACACGCCCAAGAGGCTCAGACGGTCCACTCGATATGTTCGTTGAGTAAAAGTAAACCACATGGTGGTTCACTTTTGAAAAGGGGGAAGGTGTAATGATTGTAGCTGTACGGATTGAAGGTGTAATGATTGTAACTGTACGGATTGAAGGTGTAATAAGTGTAATTGTAATAATTGTGATTGAAGGTGTAATGATTGTAATAGTAATAAGTGTAATTGTAATTGTAATTGTAATATAACTGTAATGAGTATAACCATACTTCATGGAGGCTTTTTATCATAACGCATTCAATTGGGAAATACCCGTCAACTGGGAAGTACCAATAAATATGAATGTTTAAGCACGATGGCCTTTGCGACATGTGACCCCAGCTGACCCCCATCAGCGTCTAAAGTGACGGACGGCGGACGATATGACCAGCGCGGGCACAAACACAGAGGGCCTATTCAGCGCCTTCTGGCCGCATCAGGTTTGGGAGGGGGAAGCCACATGCAGCCCACGTGAAAGCGTATGATTACAAAAAAAGCTCTGATTACTATAAAACAAGCGGAAGGGCCCTGCCCGGAGAGATTCTCCGAGCTATCGTTCAGTTGGGCGGAGGTCTCCACGTAACTTAGATGTAACTTCATTTTTTGTATAACTTCACTTTATGTAAGTAAAGGACTTTTGTTTCGACATTTGCTAAAACATATTCTGTCTTTCATTTTCACTTGTGCTGATCCACCATCCTGCAGTCTTCTGAAGGGACTTAGCTCCCAAGGACCCATAAAATCTAAATAATTTGTAATGTAATACGCGTTTGCTGCTTTAACTGCGACGCCCTGCCTGCCTATATCATTGTGGGTGCAAGCGAGGCCTAGCAAGCAAGCAAGCAACGTAACCAAAGATAGCATTACAAGGCGATGTACATTTCACCTCCAAAAAACAACAAAAATATGACTTCTTCTCAATTCACGACAAATTTACGGGCTTGACTCTTTAACACTACCCCACGTTTGCGCCGTGTGTGGGCACACATAGGCGCGCGACGAATGCACATTTCATGTCGACAGATACTGCCGATGACGTCTAGCGTGCTTCTCGAGCGACTTCGTACGAGTCAGGCGAGGATCCGTGGCTATGGCAACGTAAACAAATCCTCGGAAGCCCGTTGCTTCAGAACAGGTCACATGATGTACCATAATAAGTGGCGAGAGAACTGTCAGAGCCGCTCACATGCTGTCAGAACTGTGACTTTTGAGCTTCTTTCCGCGGATGAGGGGTGAATATGCAACAAAAATAAGCAAATATGGCTCAAATATGCAATTATGGCTATATTCTATATTTTATTTTTTTATATTTATTACTTATATTTTAGTTAACAAAAAAAAATTGCAAATGCAAATAAATCACTGCCCTAACAATAACACACGAATAAGCGGTGGCAGACTGGGGAAGATAGCCAGGGATATGTTACCATGAGGAAGGAGAAATCCCGGAAGGCCGCAGAAAAGATGGAGAGATCTGCTATCAACATCTAGTAAATCCCCGGGATGAAGAGTGAAGAAAAACAGGTGAACAACCTACATAGAAGAAGAATATGATAATGATTATGATAATAATAATAATGATAATAATAATAATTAATAATAATAATAATAATAATAATAATAATGATAATAATAATAATAATAATAATAATAATAATAATAATAATAATAATAATAATAATAATAATAATAATAATAATAATAATAATTTACCAGAGTTCTGTAATGTTCCTTCTCAGTCAGCGCAAGTGATAGTTGCGTATGTTGAACTAATTTCACTTACAATCTATCATAAATAATATTATAACCATGTAATTCTCTAATAACTCTAATTGTAGGTCACAAATTTTCGTAAGGTTTCGTGAAATGTTACCAGGCAGTCGCAAATACTTTCAATGCTCATTTGACATGTGGCCCGAAAATTCTAGAGCTCCCTCCCCCCTCGTCACTTTTTTTCATATCTCGCCTCTAATCCTGCTCTCTTCAATCTGTTCTTTCTCGGCGCTCGTAATCGAATCCATTATAACACGTTTCGCGGAAAGTGTGACTGATAACTGACGAACACGACCTTGATTGCGCAATAGCCGGCCCGTGGGGTTCCCCCTGCGTCGGAAGAGGCAGTCATGTGACAGCGTGCGTCACCCAGTGTGGAGAAAGTGGGTGGGCGGCGACCACATAGTCGGCCCCGCGCCACCTCCCCCTCCCCACCCTCACCCCTCCCTCTCCCATTGACGGACGTGCATCCCGTCTCGTGTGCGCGCCGCGCCGTCCGCGCCGGCTCGGCGTCCTTCAGCGCCACCAGCGCGGCGCGGCGGGCTGCGCGCCCGCTAATCGCTAGAAAATCGGTGCTGCCAACCCAGCGGCGCATCCAGAGACGAATTTTCGGAGGGGAAATTCAAAATGTGTTGATCGAGGTGTCATATTACAGATTTTGTACAATGTCGTCGACTACTCTAACTCATGCTGCAATTCGATTTTATTTCGTTTTAATTATTAGCCTAAAATATGTTTGCTTGAAAGTTTCGTGACAAATTAAAAATAATAGATACTGAAAAATTTTAGGGGAGGGAATTCCCTCATTTTCCTCTCTGTGGATCCGCACCTGGCCGACCTATAGGATGATTATCGTTTCGTAAGATAATTTTGTTCTTTGTGGGATGTGCTATTATTTCTGTGGGAAAACCCCTCTTGCAGGATAATTTCATCTACGAAATTGTATGTTACTGGAAATGTACTACAAGAATGCAATGGTATGTTTTAGAGTAGGCGCACGAAGCCGTACACACGAGCTTCACGAACAATCCCTCGGATGTTTTCGCTATCGAGTTCCCTCTCAAAACTCAATAGGTAGAGATTGTAGATTTTAGCAATTGCTAAAAATGCAAAATGTTACCAAACGCTGAAAAAATAGTAATATTATGTTTGACGGTCGGTGCAGTATTATATACCTAAAGGTTTTCAATCTGCTATAAAATGCGAAATCATGTTCAAAGTGCGAAATGGTCGTGACTCTGCGAAATAATTGCTAAATTGCATTTTATGGTTTCCTTCGTGTTCGCTTTCTACTAGGGATGCAATATCGATGTTTGAAAATATTTAATTTGAGAAGTCGTGTATTTTATTTGTATTAAAAAAATATCTTAAAAACCTGAGCGCTGAGGTCTATCTCAAGGGGTCTCAGTTTCCTCATTTCGCTTTATGGAGCAAGGGAAACGTAGCCCCCAACCCTACTCGTTACTTCTTATGCTTTTATATTTGTTCAAGTTCACGAATCGCAAAATATTAAATCAGTTTCTTTTTTCCCAGATTTTAATGGAAAGATCTAAAAAGCATCAATTTTTTATTTTTTTATTTCAGAGATCCTTTCTTTAATAATAATTTACTCAATAAAAGCTACAAAATGCTAAATCTTAATTTTTATAATGCTATGAAATACTTGAAAACGTAGCTGTATTTTCAAAATGCTAATTTTTTAAGTTTAAAGTGCTCAATTTCACCATTTTTTATCGGAATTAAAACCCTGATACCCAAAGGTGGAAGGCGTTTTGTCCGACCACTCCACAAATCACACGCTTGTAGAACAAGAGAATAAAATAATAAAAACGGAAAGTACTGGAAATGTAACCGGTACTAGTTGAAATAATCAAATTCAAATTGTGGATCGCGCTTAATTGCAAGATAATTTTGTTTAGAAAATCTATAATTTTCTCTGTACGATATCATTATTTTTCCAGACGAGACTGGCAACACAATGACCTGTAGCGCAGAGACGTAACCAGGGAATACCGTTTTTTTTCTGTTCAACGGTGGGGGAATTCTCTTTTTATATAAAATAATAAAAACGGAAAGTACTGGAAATGTAACCGGTACTAGTTGAAATAATCAAATTCAAATTGTGGATTGCGCTTAATTGCAAGATAATTTTGTTTAGAAAATCTATAATTTTCTCTGTACGATATCATTATTTTTCCAGACGAGACTGGCAACACAATGACCTGTAGCGCAGAGACGTAACCAGGGAATACCGTTTTTTTTCTGTTCAACGGTGGGGGAATTCTCTTTTTATATCTCGCTACTCCCAGTAGCGTAGCGACACAAACTCATTGGGTAAACGGCAGCGTCAACACAAGAATTTTTCAAAGCGGTATTTTAATACCCAGATAGAATTATTCAATGTTGAAGACATTGGACATCACATAAATTCATAACTTAAATTATTCAACAGTTTGCGTAAATTATATTCATGTAATTTTCTTGGTAAAAACGAGTTTAATGTAGACTGCTCTCTCATTAATCACGAAATATTCAAATTATTATTTAAAAATAAAAACAGTTTTGCAAAAATACTACTCTTCTGCAGACTTTAAACGCTACAATGATAAATGATTGCACGTAAACCACTGAATCATAATTATTACATCTAACTCTCAAACTATCTCTTGCATTTGCACGAAACTCCAATGCTGTGATTTCCAAGAATAAAATTGAAACAGGATTAGAACAAATTCCATTTACTATAGATTGTACTATGTAAGTCTAAGTATTAAGTTATATTAAGAATAATTTTAAATTAAATGCAATTCAACGTAGAATTAATCATTATCATAACTCGCCAATCCCTCGCCTCTGAAAAATGACAAATTGTTATGTCTTAAATGATGATCGACAACATAATATGAATACAAATAAAAAACGTACATTTCTAAAATATAGTTGATTTGATTATTTGAAATTTTAATTAGATTGAGAGTGTAGTGAACCATTCATTATCTTATCTTGTCACCGTGTTTTTAACCACAAATAAGACAGTATTGCCTGTTCACAATCGTTTAATAAACTAAAATAATTAAAGTTCTGAAGTTAATTGTTACTACACTTGCCCCATTACACTTATTAATTTCTACTAAAATTCCTGCATAAGTGACGAATCGCAGAGTATCGAAAAGCTCCCGGAGGTTGCAGTAATGTGCTTTACTCCCAAAAGAAGGTTTCTCACTTGGATTTTTCTTCTACAATACGCGCGCAGTTTCCTTGCGGAAAATTAAGCATTGAAAGATCGGGAAGTGCCTAATGATTCCCATCGCCTAAATTTTTCTTTGTCATGTCCTTGGCGGTGAGGCTTTGACACAGCGCAACTACTCGTACTTTCCACTTTGAAAGCAGACTCCGAATTCATGTTCCGTAATAAATATAATTCAGATTATATTAATGCATTCCTCTATTTTTACCTTCTCGCCTACATCTTACGTAGTAAAAAACTATTGTAAAAATATTCAGCGGAAAGTGGCGATATTTCGTCAAAAATCTCATATTGTGAGGTTCTGATGTTGGAAAAGTGGATGGATCTTGTTCCTATGTAGTAAATTGCTTCTTTTAATACGTTGTATAGTCATAAATCCACGTTTTGTTAGTCCTCGATACTCCCCAATCAGTGTGGCAAAACTCAAGGTCTTGGGAATTTGATAAGGATATATTGCTGTGTGTGTGTGTGTGGGGGGGTGCTTTACATGAAGCCTTAACAATATTTTCAGTTTTTTTGTAAAACGTTTCCAAATTTTTGGATTAAACGTTTTTTCCTCTTACAGCTTAAAAAAAGCTCAGGTTTCAGTTTCGTTGAACTTTCAGAAATTTCGAAAAGTGCAGAAGTTTCAAATAATGCGAGAAGTAGGTAGAGGCTATCGTAAGTCATAGCCCAGACTGAACGCCTGCCGACGCCATGGAAACGAAGACGCCAACCTACCCAGTCCCCAAGTAAGATCTCCCGAAGAATAAATTATGGTTTAAACTATTGGTGCTACAACATTATGTACTTTCTCGTGATATTTCTTTTTCAAATTTCGTAAATTCAGTGAGTTTAACGATAATGAGACCTGTTCCATTCTTTTAAGCGTTGTTCTATCCATGGGAGAAAAAAAATTGAAACTGTTTTTGAGAAAATATTTTTTTTTAAATCTATTAATTTGAAGCAGAAATTACGCGAACACGTCTCTTAAAAAAATAAAAATAAAAAAACCTTTCATGACCTTTTATAGAGAATTGATTTTTTAGAACAGATTCTATTTAAGAGAGGAGGAGAGGAGGTTGAATTTTGGTTGGTTGGCTGTTATGGAGGATGAAGAAGAGAGGTATACCGCCTCAAAGCAGCTATTTGTTTTCTCTGAAAATGAAAATAAAAATAAAACCCGCGTGCGCGTATGTTGTCACGTACAGTGCATAATGAATGAAGGCGTGTACTGTGTGACCCCGCGTCGCCACCCCCCCCTCCACCTCTTGCTGTTCGAGGTTCTTTGGCATGGGACACGCAAATGGAACACGAACAGGTTGAAGTCAAGAAACATCACCGGACTATTAATCCCTGAACAAAGGACAAATGGTCACTCACCTCAGTCACGGACGGGGTGAACAAAAGGGGAATCGGAAGTCCTTGCTGTTCGTAAGTCGAAGGAGCCAACTTTCTTTTCCTACTCCTTACTCACTTCTGTAATCACTACTATTTCCTAATTGAGGTGCTTGCTTCAATTAATAAATTTAGTGGAGGTTACCTATTGGGTCAGTTTTTTCGTAGTTCAGATAGATAACCCCGGAGAACGGTTATTTTTAGACTCGAAACAAAATAAATTCTTCCCAAATAATTTCGCTTTCCCCTCTTCCATTCTTCCACCTTGATCTACTAATTACTTGATACGACAAGGACATACTTTTCATTTCTCTTCGTGTTCTTCGTTATTCTCCATTGTTGCACCATGGGAATGCAAAATTGGTTGCAGAATACAGGCACTAGCATTTATTGTCGCTCGTCCCTTCGAATACACCAGCTATTTAGCTGGGTCGAAAACCCGTCACCTCGATGGTTATATTACCTGGTGCGATGGTACATAGTTCGCAACTGAATGATTTATTAGTGAATTCGGGCGCAGGGTTGCCAGAATACTATCACGCCTTGTCGCCATTTACAATGCCACATGTCGCCAAAAGTCGCCAAGCATTCGACAGATGTCGCCATTAAACCGCCAAAGTTCAAAACGGTATAAGCGGTAACTCAAACTCATAGCACGATTACCATCCTCTACTGATGAAATAGCTCAATAATACACTATGAGTGTTATTAAACCCATTCAGTGTTTAATACCAATAGTGGCAGTGTCCAACATAACAGTATTCAAGAACAGTAGTACCAACATAACGAGAATAGAATTACTACATCATTGGTTACATTCAAAAGCTTTGCTTTTTATTATCGCAGGCATATAAATATGAATTGTTTAATTAAAAAAATGAAGTAGCCAAAAAATCGCCAAGTCGCCAAATGTAAATTTTTGTCGCCAATAATTGAGAATAGTCGCCAGTTTGGCGAGAAATCGCCAAATCTGGCAACCCTGTTCGGGCGCGTCAACAGTTTAAGTCGTTAGTCCCGTAAGTGTAATGCATGTATTTTTATCGCGGGAGTGTGCTGTGATATTCCCTCGCTAGATGGCGAGATCCGGTTCCGCCTATTACTACACTACACTTAGGGGACTTAAGAGGTTAATTAATCATTCAAATATTAAAAGTAAATATGACTTTTTAAAACTGAATTACAATAAAGAACGAGTTTCATTTCCATTCCAAATATTCAATACTTGTGGCAAGCGTCATGTCTGACACCAGGGGTGGGAGCAGAGAAGTGCCACTGCAATGTAACAATGGCGATTAAAGCAAATGTAAATAAGCAATTCGACCCGAGGTGGCGGCAACAGTTTCATCAGGCGTGGTTTCATACAAGGCTCGTCGCGTTTCCGGAAACAACGCAAGAATAAAATATAGCAATATAATAATATACTTAATAACCGAACCAAGTGGCTCAGTGCGTAACGCGCTGGATTCGCAATCGGGACGTCTGGGTTCGATCTCTGGGCCGACCATCCTGTCCAGGGTTTTTGTGGTTTCCTTCTGTCACAAAGTGAATGCTGGGATGGTTCCAAAAGCCCACGAACACCTCCCACTACCCCACCTAACTCTTGCTACCATCATCCTAGTCCGTTCCCCCCTCATCATCACCCTATAATAATAATAATAATAATAATAATAATAATAATAATAATAATTATATATTATATATTAATACTATTATAATAATATTATATTACCATAATAATATTATTAAAATTATAATAATACAAATAAAATATTATTATTATTATTATTATTATTATTATTATTATTATTATTATTATTATTATTATTATTATTATGAGTAGTAATATAATTGTATGAGTTTGGTTCATCCCCAAATTTCACTCCAAGTCACGCCCTTGCTGGATATCATCGGCTGACCGCGCTGAACATGAGCACAGGCCAGGAATGCAAAAATTCAACAGACGCTCCAAAAATAACACCGGCCCAGCCCCTTCCCGCTTTAGTAAGGCTCGCGGGGCAACGAAACGGACGTCCTGTATGCGAGACGGGCCGGTCACCTCGGCGAACGCGTCGTAGAATCGAAAGGTCACAGGTTCGACGTTGTTTGTGTCAAACCAGTAATTTATTGACGCCTGAGAATGGGATAAAGGATCAAATTTCTTGGTGGTGGTAGTAAAATTGGGAAATGTTGGATTGATGGCAATTCATTTTTTTCGGTATAATGGCAAATTATTTGATATGTACGTGGAGTGCTCTCCATAATTGCGATATTTGGAGTCAAAAATATTGACAGTACAAAATACTACAGTTACTAGTTAGCAATATGCATTACTGAGTGCGACTGCGACTTCCATTTAGGTTATTGTAACCTACTCGTTTTTGAAGACTGATTATATACATCGCGGCTATTGTGGAAATATGGCTAATATTAGGATTAGTTAATTCGCTTATTCGTTAAATTGTGAGGATAATTGTGTATGAAATATGGTAAACGGATAATTTCGGACTTCATCCGGCTAATATTGATATTAACCTCACTGCACTGGCTTCAAGTAAAGTGATAGTTCGAGCGTGATGAGTCATGAATGTTCGCAGGACGTACGAGTATTTCGGCTTAAAAATGAGTTGGAAATTGCGTTTCACAGCACACGATTGTCCGAGCTAAATCGCGAAGATCGGAGCCTCGTTGCCAACTCGGAAATGCTTCTTGCGTTTTGACAATGAGGTATCGGTGGTGTTATCAAAAGAGACTTACAACGGACTCAATGGAACTCAAAACTACAAACCTTGTCTCTCGCTGGTCTCAGGAACTCCCCACCTATGGTCTGAACGCCGTATATCACATACCTGTTATTCATCGCTACTGTAACGTACTTCTCCTGCCTCAACCACCTTGTTGGCTAATTCAAATTAATCCGGCTAAAATACGAAGTATTTTTCGGAGTTGTTCCTACTTCGGACTTAATCTACCCTTTTTTTGGACAACATGAACTTTAACCGATTTTTTCGGGAATGAACCAGATTCGGACTTTTGACATAATATATTCATTTTATATTATATTATTACAATATATTTAAGAATATTGATTATTAATTCATCATTATTAAATCAACAATAAAATTGATTTTCCAGAAACTGATATTATAAAATATATCGCGGCATGTACATAGTAGACAAGGCAGAAACTACGCTGGACAGACTTCGACATTTCATAGCGAATCTACAATTCCCAATCCCTCGGCGACGTGCAATCGTTGCAAATCACTGCGGAACTTGTGTGTCCGAGACGAGAGGCGGAAAGTCGTTTGGCGCTGCGCCTCCCTCAGCAGGCCGACGATTCGTCGCCGCTGCATCGCATCGCAAGCACGTGACGCCTGACCTGGTCCAGACTCGCTCTCCGGAACGGAAGAGGAAGCAGGCGAAGTGTTTCGTTATGGCGCAGCCCGGGGGAGACGGCGGGGAGGCAACGGCAGTTTAGCCCTGCGGCAGAGCGGATCGCGAAACCGGCGGCGGTGCAACAAGTAAAGAAAGTATCGTGAACTTGGCCGTCATGTCTTCGAGGCAGGTTGCACCTTCAACCGTGCGATCGGACGAGTGCGGCGTGAACATGGTCGTCCGTGAAGACGGTTTGTTTACACTTGTTGCATGCGCATGCTTGTGTGCGTGTGTAGCGGTAGCACTTTGTGAATTTGGCCAACCTGTTGTCCGCGAGTTTATTGCCCTGTAGGGGAGTGAGGAGGCGGCGCGAAAAGAAATGTCATTGGAACTATTTAAAAGGAGAATGAGAGGGAGTAAAGAAGACAGATTTTGCTCAATGGCGTCTCATGCTCCAGCCCAACCCGATAAAAATGATGTATTTAACATTTAATTAGTCGTTACGACTTTTAATGGAACTCAAGTTCTAATTAACATGCAGCAGAAATTCCTTATTGTCATATAGTATATTATAATCGTATTCATGTTATTGGTGTCATGAACCTCGAAGCAGTATTTATTTTTCATTACGTTAACATTGTTCTTTTACAGCATGTAATGGGACATTTCGACATTTATGCAATCCTTCATTTATTTGATAAATATTTGTTGTAAACTGGTATTAAAAGTTAATGATCTGTTTCCCCTTCAAAGCTACTGATATCTTTGCCCCTGCAAAAATAAATATTCAGTATTAAATATTTTTTTTACAGGTGAACAGGAGCCAATGGGATTTATAGAAATTGTTGCCACAGTAGGGTCAGTCCTGCTCCTAATTCTCACATTGCCATTCTCGCTGTTCATCAGTTATAAGGTGAGTGAAGTTTTTATCAGATTAGTTCTATAAAACATTAGTTTTGGATATCTTGAGGCTATTTAAGTTTCAGGAATGGAAATAATTTTTACATACCCAAGTACACAAAATATTTTTTAATCAAACTGAAGTTTTTATACAAGAAATAATAGCACATAGCTTTGAAATTTTGATAAAACCACCATCCATAGTAATCATACACTATTTGCACAATCATAAGTGAAATGCATTGATACCTCCCTAATTTCAGTTGAATAGTAGTTCCTCTAAACTACCTGTTGAAGTTGAAATTGCAAATCCATTCTTGCCTAAAGTATTGCCATGAACTTAATCAGAAAACTGTAATACTATGCAGAGTGTAAGAATTGTTTCATCTTACACATTTTGTATTGGGAGTTTCTCCTTAAATTCACAACAAATTCAAATTGAATTATTTGGGATAACAGTTGCAGTTTTCTCTGCTATCAGATTTTAAATTAGAAAAACTGGAGTGTAAACTGGACAAGTGGTATCAAATTAGATTGATTTATATGGTAATTCTAAATTCACCTGTGAACTCTTCTGTTATTTCAAATGTACTTGAACAAATAAAATTAGAAAAGTGTTAATATAAAACTGAAATGTGCATTAATGTGTAAGAAATTGGTAAATGTTATGAAGTTTATTTCTTTGAGCAATGTTTGCAGCTTTGGAAATTTGAATTTCCTGATTTGTGAAATTTCAGGAAATATTTTTCAGGTTTTGCCAAATAACTTCCTAACCCTACCCAAATAACCCAAAATTTGGGTGCCATATGGATTAACTTATTCTTCTTCTTTCTTCTTCTTGCAAGTGTTTTACAGCTCTTGTGGCCGTTCATCGCATCCCACTCTACCACTCTATTGTTCCAGTCATTCTCTTCTAGTCCTTTTCTTAGCATATTGTTAAAAATCTGATTCTGCCATTCCTCTCTGGGTCTACCTCTTTTTCTTCTGTCTAAAGGAAACCACACACATACCTTTCTGGGCCATCTGTCACAATCAAGCCTTTTCATGTGACAAAACTATTTCAGCCTTCGTGTTTCCAATTCATCTATTATTGATTTTTGAACCTTCATTCGCTTAAGAATTTCTTCATTTCTAATATCTTCCATTATGATACTCCCCAACTTCTTCTCAAAAAATCCATTTGTAGGCTCATTAATTTCTCTCTTTCTCTTTTCCTTAGTTCCCATGTTTCTGCACCATACAGTGTTATACCTTGTATGATAATCAAAAAGTCTTTTCTTGGTAGACTTTTCGACTCTGTGATTAACTTATTACAAATTGCATAAAGAAGGAACATTATGCTTTCTTGATGTGAATTTTACAGGTGGTGCAAGAGTATGAAAGAGCTGTAATATTTCGTCTGGGCCGCTTGCGACGAGGTGGTGCAAGAGGTCCTGGAATCTTCTTTATTCTCCCGTGCATTGACACCTATTGTAAAGTGGACCTTCGTACAGTCTCCTTTGATGTTCCCCCACAAGAGGTAAGTGTTATTTGCAATCATTTGTTTTATATATTCTGACTGTGATAATTTTTAGTCTATTGCTAAGTGAAGAATTTATATGATACTCTTGGGTTTCTGTGCAAACAAAAATTATGTTTAAGTTTTCTTGAACCAGAGAAATTGTCCATAATCTAAACATCTGGAAATGTAACTACTGAACAGTTCAGCTTCCCTATTTTTGCCTGATAATTATGTGATACTTGTTTTGTGAAAACTGCATTGACGACATGCATAATTTTTAACACATTTACATTACACTGAAACTTTAATGCTAATTTGTGTTGTTTAATAGTCTGCAGTAATGAGTTTTAATTCTTACATATCCTTACTTACATTGTTTTTGTGAACTTAACACACCATTTCTTCAGGTTTTGTCACGAGACTCGGTGACAGTATCAGTTGATGCTGCTGTTTTCTATCGTGTGAAAAGTCCATCACAGGCAACAAACAATGTTCAAGATTACAGGTAGAATGTCTCATTGTTAAAAAAAATCTTGTTGTTCGTGCACGCACATTGTCAGCCTGGTGACAGACTTGGCACTCATTTGTGAGCTTCGTAGATATTAGTTTGTTGTTTTACTATAGATGTTTTTGATTTCTGATCGATCTCTGCAGTTGTTGCATAGGAATTTTGTATTTGTGTGAATGTTAAGTGTCTAGTTTAGGACATCTTTCTCTAAGCATGTAAAGATTCTGGATCCTGGAGGCACAAGACATACTTCTAGATTAATTAGGAAAATATTTTGTGATACTATACATTTAAATGAGAGAAATGAAGCATCAACACTTTATATTTTTACTCCTCCATGTGACAAGTGTATCATATCCTTTACCTCTGGGATTCAGAATTCTTCTGACTCTAGAAGTTGTATTTGCTGTGTTGTAAGTACTATTTTGTTGTGTTGTGGCATGTTTGTTTTCTCATTCCATGATATTACTGCACATACCAGTTGTAACATTGCCCAACCCCTTTTGAACATGTTCAGAATTATTACAGTATTAATCATAAAAACTCACTAATAACTTATATAAATTTGAAGAGATGCCTTAACAATAGTGTCAAATAGTCCATAAAATTACATTTGTCTTTGTGATACCTGGTAATGTATACAAACAAAATTTTGGCTCATACAAGTGAGGACATTTTAATTAAATAGTTAAAGTACCAAAAATTGCCATGTAAGTCATGTAAAATTTCTTGTATTATTTCATAATCTGTTATAAATTGCTGGAATAATGAAGACGCTACAAATAAGAATTACTGTGGATGATGCACATCGTTCGCTCCTGTGTAAGGTGTTGAGCAAAAGTTGGGTGTTAGGTGCTGACTCGGGATTCGGTGACTGTGACTGTGGATGCCGTGGTCTACTACAGAGTGCAGAGCCCTCTGAAAGCAACAATCTGTGTGAACAACTACAGGTTTGTGTACTATAGGATTCATCAAAGAAGACCAGAGTCCTCTGAATGTGTTTAAGAGTTAATGTTTGGTGACTACATTTACATACCAAGTAAAAATATTTGAAATTAATCTTTACTTCAGTAAGGCCATCAAACTTTGTGGCATTGCACTGCAGCAGTTTTGTCACTGTGTGAGTGTGTGTTTTATTTGACATTATTTTTAACATTGAATTACGAAAAACCTAAAATTTATTCATAATCTTGTGTAGAGTTGAGATAGTTTATGTAAAAGACAGAGGCTGAAGGCCATTACCAAATCAGAAATATACGGCAAAGTGACAGAGGGTCCTCGAAAATAATTTGACATCAAAATGCATTAGAATTTTGTAATTTCCATTCCAAAGTACTTGCAGTTCCCAAATCACATTGTGTCACAGCTCCTGGAACTGCAGTAATCCAATTGAATTAAAGATCTAAGATTTTTTTTATTTGTATAATTCAAATGTAATATTCTCATGGTATGATAAAATTAGTTCAAGAACCCACAACATATTGTATTGGTGTGTGGCAGTTTGTTTGTTTTGTGGATTAGAAGTGTGTAGAAATTTCAAACTTGGCAATTTATTATATAATTTGTGCAACATGTAGTGCAGTTTATTTAGGAAAAGATAAGAAGCTACTACTCTTTTGTTGGCTAATGAAAGATTGCTCTTGCATTCAGAGGAAGCATGTTGAAAAAATTTGCTTGTGATTGTGCATGTCTTTAGTAGTTGTGTCTAGTGTTGGTGTGTTAATAAATTTGATCATTACGTATCAAAACTTTATTATTATTGTGATTGTTATTATATATAACATTTTATTCAATATAAGATTTCTTTAGAAAAATCGCATAAATAATTTCAGCCACTCAACCCGTCTTCTGGCTGCTACAACTCTAAGAAACGTTCTGGGCACACGTAATCTATCAGAAATTCTCTCGGAGAGAGAAGCCATTGCTCACACTATGCAGTCGTCATTGGATGAGGCAACAGAGCCTTGGGGTGTTAAAGTTGAGAGAGTGGAAATGTGAGTATATCTTAAATTGTAATCTAATACTACCCATTTTCAATGTTCTTGAAGTATCCTTTACCCCTTCGCTACATATGGTCTTGAACATATCTCCAAAACATGCAAGCAAGCTGAGAGTCTGCATTTAAATACTAGATTCTATTTCTTTCTTTCTTTTTTCCTTTTTTTTATCTTTAATTTATTATATTTTATATTTAATCACCAAACTTTTAATTTTACCACTGAAGCTTATTTATTATTTCATTTATTAATTACAGACATAAGTACGAATTTATTTAGTTATAAAAATAATAGTAATAAATTGCATGAAAAAATTGAGGTGTGATTGGGTGAGGGGAGGGAGGGCACAAAGGGAGGGTACATTTTAAGTCTGTATATATATTTTATGTTCATTAGAATTTAAGATGGTAGTGAGAATGGATTTCAAAGGAACACATGTTTTTAATTTTATATTTCTGTGAAAAGTATCATTGTTACAAAATAAGGGGGGAAACACAGTGAACTTAATGTGTTAACAATACTAGTGCACTATAATTATATTTTGTTGAAGTTTAGATATAGTTCTATTTGCATATCTATTTTTTACTGCCTTTATTTGCCAAAATATACTGTGATAAAAAAATGATGAAAAATAGTCTAGTTCAGTTGGGTCTTCATTTACAGGAAATTTTACTTCATTGGTTTTCTCAAACACTAGTAATTCAGATTGTTTATCAATTTCATAGCATTCTAATGGAAATGAAAACTCTTGAATTTGAGAAGACTCACCAAAATAGAATCATTCATTATTACTCACCTTGATATAATTTTCATTGCTCAAACTAGACAACAGTCTAGGAATAAAATTGAACTGATCCTCATCAGAAGAATTCAGTTTGGATCCATTACTCAAAACTCTTGGAATTTCTTATGTTGATAGTCGCCATGAATTTTACATCTATAACTTCTAAACATCTGTATATGTCGCTAACAGCATGAACAGTACTTACAAAGAAAGACATTCTGAATGCAATCGACAGTTGCAGCAAGTATGAATATCCAAAGGCTTCCTGGAAAAATTCCAAATACTAACACACAAAAGAAGCACACATTGGCATTGGTCATGCAACTACTTTAATGATATTAAAAGCATATTTTAGGTGCCTATGAACATCACAAAAACGCTTATGTCAAAGATGTTAAATGTAGAATGGAATGTGGAATGGAGAATATATCCACAGGACACAGCAGTAAAATGAAGATGACGTATCGGATACGTACCTAGGATCGAAAGTGTTAAAATTCGATTTGCTTTGGTTACGGTCATTCATTATGATAATTGCTTGTTCTGCAAAAGAATCGGGTTTCCTTCCATGCAAAAAAGTGAAAATGGGGGCCCACTGTCGAGCGACCAGTTGCTGACATTTCAGTATTCCACTCACCAAAAGGTTGTTATCGTGAAAGACACAGAGTGCTGCATGGAAACAATCAAAAGACAAACTTTTACCGCCCAAGAGTAAAGATGCTAGCCACCTACAATGTAATGAAACTGGCTGAGTGTCAGATTAGATGTTGCATACCCAATGTTCACATGCTGCTGGTAGAGTTATGTCTCGTTATCTACTAAATAATCAGCTAATCAGAGTTGGGAACCCTCTCTGACTCATTGAAGACTTTCTCAGTGAAGCTGCCAGACTTGAACAAATTTGATGTTGTCAAACATTCAAATGCAGACGAAACAAGAAAGAATCCAAGAAAGCTAAATGAGATTACTCCTGAGATGTCCTTTCTCGGTTAATACAAGGGACGAGCTCCACATTTGCTTTTCTCGTGTTTATCTTAGACAATTATGTATTATTTTTAAAACAAAAAAAAAAACTCCATTCTATGATTGCTATTGGAACTGGTATTGTGCATATTAATTTAACTAAATGGAAAATTTCATTAAGTATTCCTTCCTATGTTGTCAAAATTTTCTTCTTTCAAAAATTATACCATATTTCATGGGATTTGTATTGAAAAGTTGCAATTCTTTTTTTTAAAAAAAGTTTATTTTTACGAACCAAGTGATTCAAAAATATTGAATGCAATGTTGAATTGTTAGCAAACAAATTCGTTGAAAAATTCTTTATTTCATAATTAAAAGCAAAAATGTTCAATCGATCAATAGCTTCAAATGTAAGTGATCAAATAGTTTTTGTTTTTTAGTTAAACTAGGATACCTTCAATTTCCTTCACAATGCATGACAGCTAAACAAAACTCAAATTGCTATCAAACTCGGTAAAAGCACTCAAGAAATAGGATGCCCAGAAAAACAATTTCACTCAAGAGTTCATGCTTTGTCTAATGGCACTTTTCACCTCATATGGCAAGAACAGCTGGGATTCTACAAAAACAGCGATGACTGAAGTGCATATCACTGTTCAAAAGGGATATGCTACAAACTGGCTCAATGAGTCACCGCAAGTGGCGGTGAGCTCTCTTTCTTTTCTTTTTTGCTTTTTAAATCTTGCCTATCAAAGACCAAATGCTTTGCAGATGGTAATAAAGTTATGTGCATCTCACTCCTTTGGCAATGAAAAATCTTTGTCATCAAACCCTATACTGCAATAGGGTGATATTATCACTATGGTGACGTTCAAGCTTCCGATTGGATAAAACCATCAACAGCTGATACCTGCCAGGGTCAGAGATGCATAAATCACAGTTTAGAGTGCAGAGTATATACAAATGTGTATGCGAGTGATAAAATGTAGAATGGAGAGAAATAACTATCGAGGACAATAGATTGGTTGTAAATTGAGTGGTTGAATACGTCTATTGCTGATTGATTTCACACTTCAAGAAAGCTCCATTTATGAAGATGCATATTGTAAAGCACTGAAGAAATTGTGATGTGCAGTTCGGAATTGACAGCAAGGTCTGTGCAACCTGCACTTCCCCGACAGTTCCATATGTTGCAGCAAAAACATGGCTTCTTGAAACATTTCGCTGGGATATTTTTGACCATCTATCCTACAGCTCGCATATAGATGCATCTGATTGTCACCTACTTACACAATTAAAAGGCTTGATGAGGCAAAAGACTTCAGTGACCTGGAAAAAAAACTGTTGCTATTTCTTATGCAAACTAGTCGCAGGGACCGGAACGAAACAGAAAAATCAAAACCTGTTTTATGATATGACTGTTTGTGGTGTATATGATGAATAATGTTGAAAAGAAATGTGTAAGAGTGTGGTTACAGAATGAAATCATCTAAAACTCATTACTACTTGCTTTGCAATTCAAAAATGGGTATGGCTTTCTGGAGAGCTTTGATCTATATATGAGTAAATGGCTCCACCTAAAATTGAATAAATGATTTAATAGATTAATAGATGGATCTAATTGATTAAAATCATTTTCCTGCAAAATGAGAATTTTGGAAATAGCGCCTTTCTTGTACTCTTATGATAAGTGCTTTGATGAAATTTTTCAAACAGTAAAGTTTTTTGTGTAATTTTATATATTCAGTCAAGTGGTAAAAATGTTCGTTTCAGAGTAAAATTTCCAGCAATAATCTTGAGCTGGGCAGGGTTGCACCAAATGTGACCTAGTTGATGGGATAAAATAAGCATTGCCTCAGTGGGCAGTTCTATGTCATTCTTAAATTGCTCCATGTGTACTTGGAATTAAAAGAAATACATGAAACATTGAAATTATTTTCAGAAAAGATGTGCGTCTGCCGGTTCAGTTACAACGTGCGATGGCAGCTGAAGCAGAAGCTGCTAGAGAAGCTCGTGCCAAAGTAATTGCAGCTGAAGGAGAAATGAAAGCTTCGAGAGCTCTAAAAGAAGCTTCAGATGTTTTGACTGACAGCCCTGCTGCATTACAGGTACTTGAATTTTTTAGTGTTGAATACAACATCCATTTTTGAAAAATATTAAGCTATGTCATATACTGTACAAAATACATTCTCAATTTTGTTTTTTTCAGTTTAAAAATTTTTTATTTATGATAATGCAATGTTTTATTAGCACACCCGTATTGTAGCTAAGGGAAGTTCCAGTGTAGCATTAGTTCTTTAATGGATTTATTCTATCTTTAGTGCCATATATTCATTATTTCAATTTTTTTTTAAAGACATTAGAAAGGCACTTTATGAAATTAAGTTGTACTACTATCTTCATAATTCCCATCAGCTCTTTATTTAATCCCCACTGATTTGCAACCGTAACACACTTGCAACTGTTTGTTAGTTTTTAAGTTTTGGGTCACAAAACAAAAGATATATTTCTCAAGATATAATGAAAAAACTTTTGAATTCGCATCACCACTCTTCTACCTTGTTTATAGTCTAACAAACTGAAATGACAATCGGTTACTGAATAGAAATGACATGAAATTTAAATCACTTTTGCAACAACAGTGAAACCTGGTCTAACAGCCTCCTTAATTAAGTGTTTACATCCATTAATGGCCATTTTGTTTGTGGACTAATTGATATATTTCAAAATGTACCTGTAGCCTCTTTAGCAGCATGTTCCCTCTTTAGCAGCCAACAGTCGGGCACATTTCATTGACCTTTATTAAGCAGTCACCTCAAGCAATTGTGATAAGGTATAATTCAAGTAACAACTCAAGCAATAATTCAAGTTTTAATAAATACCTTATAACAAAGTAACAAGAAGTTAAGTCTTAAAGTTTAATTTGCCTGTTCGATTCTATGAGAACAGAGAAAAGAGTTTCTCGTCTAAGACAATGGTGTGATTTGATTAGCTGAGAGGATGTAAATGATCTTTAATACCTTGTTTAATTTGTACTTTGCTTTTTATGGTAATTAAAAATAAGTGAACATATATCATTTCATTGCAGTTTATTAGATATAATTTATGTGATATGATACCTCATAACCTTCATTAATGGCCAATTTTTGCAAGAACCATTGATGACTGCAAAAGACAGGTTTCAGTGAAGGGGAGGTGATGGAGAGTTAGGACAGTTTTCAAATTTGGAATTTGAATTTTGAGTAATTTTGAAAGTTTTAAACTCTTAGAAAATAACTGATACTTAATGCAACTATGAAAATATGTTCAAACATGTAAGATGTTTTATGAATTTTGTAGAATCTTTTTTGTAATACCATTTTTTGTCCCAAATCTCCCACACCACGGGAGAGTTGGAACAAGTTATCTTCTCACAACAAAAACATAAAAAGTAGCATGTTTCATCATGTGATCAATCAGCAATCATCCAGTTTTATTTTTATGAAACAGAAATACACTTTCATTTCATTACGAGTTCTCAACATTCCTTAAATGCTTGCAAGGAAAATAATAGATGTGCCTTGTGCACTCAGTACCTCTCAAAGTGGTACAGTCGGGTAACTTCTTCAGTGTCACTTTCTTCGACTGATGCAATGTCTTTAACATCTGGATAAGCAAAATTCTCTCACTCATACTCAAAATTCGAAATCTTCTTAAAAACTTAATAACAACACTTTCATTGATGTTTTTAATTTTTCTGGTGTAATGAATTCTTCTCTTTTTTGTTTCAAATTATTGACAGTGAAATTTTCGCTTATATCACTGGAAACTCTTTCTTAATTATTTTCCTCACTCATTGAAACCTCATTTGAATTTGAGCAAATGAGTAGTTCAGTTTTCAAACTGGTGTTTTTCTTTCTTTTTTTTCCTGTAATTCTAAGAGAATTTTGCCTTTGACTGGTCTTGATGTTAAAATTGATGTTTTGCCAGGTTTATGACCATGGTTTGCTTTCTTGTGGGCTAGGAAAAGTTAGAACATGACTGTATGTTCAAAGTGGCATGAGCACAAAAGAACATAATATTAAGGGAGTTTGGACATGTGCAAACTCTCCCTTGGTAGCAGCTCTAAATAAATATTCAAATTTTACGATATTTAACAAATTAATCTGTTCATTTTTTTAGACAAGCTCAATAGTACTGCTCTTTAATGTTTATAATCAATGTATATAAGAATTGTATTGTCAAACACCATTTTGCAATATTGTTATTGCGTTGACCACAGTATGAAGTTACGTTTTGTGTTTGGCAGAAGTATCATGTAGTGCCATCACCATTCTGGAGGGTTGTAGTCAAATATATGTGCACAAGGGTTGTAGTCAAGAAATGTGTATCCTTTAGAAAGGGTATCTTATAGAGATGTCCAAAACAAGTCTTGATTATCAATCTAGTTTATTTTGTTGTGGGATAGTTTTCCAGAAAAATGATGTTTCAGGACATGAGATTGCCTCAAATGAACGACCACAAGGTCTGTTTCAGTTCCGGGCCATGTGAAGAAATACAGTGAGCTGAGATTTTTGTGTTTTGATATTTGTTTCTTTGAAATTAGAATTTTGTATTTTAACCCTTCTCTGGGCAAGCAAATTCTGTAATACATCCATCGGACTCTGTGTTATGTGGACACGTTTTTCTTCTTTCATTTACAGTTATTTGAATTTTAATCACTAAAATCTGTTTTCCGGAGAGGGGTATTTACTCGCCAGAAATCTCTTTTCACTTGTGGTTTTTGTTTTCCTATTTGAAATTACACACAGTTCTAATAAACTTTGTAGCTGAATAGCATCATTATCTGTAACCATCCCCTAAACAGAGATAAACAAATCAATAAATTTTTTCAATTCTTTCATTTAATTAAAGATAACCAATTGTTGTTTCTTACAATTAGAGGTTAAAAATCACCTGTAAATTATTCAAAAGATTGGGAACAAAATTGCGAAAGACAGATATAAGTCTTTTAGTGTACTAGAAGCAAATGGTGTCAAACAGATGCTTGATGCTGAAATAAGGGTTAATATAAATCAAATGACCCAATTGATAGGCACTAGAACATTCTTAAAAACAATAAAAGGTCAGGTGTGAGCAAAGTAATTTCCATTGAGGCTAAGTGACAATAGTGAATGATGTACACATTATAATCACCTCTCTCTACCTACTTCTTCCTTTTTAGAATATTCATTTTTAAAATATTACAGAATGATCTGTTAAAAACCTTTTGATATTAATGATTTTGTAATTTTATTTGTAGCTTCGTTACCTGCAAACATTGAATACAATATCGGCTGAAAAGAATTCAACAATTGTATTCCCTTTGCCAATGGATATGATTACTCCTTTTCTGGGAATAAAGAAGTAAAGAAGAAAAGGTATGTTTTCAAAGATTATAATATTATGATAATGATGATGATGATGATGATGACTTATTTAACTGAAATAATTATTTTCAGACATTTCTTCTTCGAGTTGCAGTAGTAAAAGTTATCTCAGTCTTGATTGATGAAGTTGAAGTATTTTTTTCTTTTATGTTTCTTCAACAAATCATTTTTTTAATGCATCATTTTTCAGATTAAGTATTTGTAATATTTCTAACATGTTGACATTCAAGTTTATGCAGCTAAGAGCGGAGGATGATAGGCATTAATGTTTGTAATGAGGGCCGGATTTACCTACAACCAGTGGCTTGGGGGCTTCCAACCTGTTTACCCCATTACTTTTGTGCCTGTAAAATAATTGTTGCTCAAATAGTCTATTGTACTACAAAATTTGTGTTTAAACTTTTAGTTATTTTTTAAATTATTTAATGCATGTTAAAATAGTCTAATATTTCCTATGTTATTTTCAACTGAATGTGTACATTTTAAACAAAAACCTCCAAATGTTCCATGCTCAAATAGACAGTGATGGGCAAACGTTAGTGGAGTTACATGGAGAAAAAAAGAAAAATTCTATGTAAGTAATTAGCACAAAATTAAAATATTAATCTATTTGCTAAAACTAGGAGTTTTTGTTTTATTGCAGGGGAGGAAAGAATTTTGTACTCGGAGCCTCCTAAATCCGGCCCTGTTTGTAATGCTGTCAAACACTAGTCATTTGATATTACAAACTTCTAAGACTTTTGTTGCAGTTGTCTTTCATAATAATTTTTTTGTATGAAACTTTATTTACTACCTTCTCAAGAATATTTTAAGTGACTTTGTTTAAATTAGATCTCAGAAAGCACATTATAAAGAACAAAATATGTGCCAGAGATTGCATTTTCTTGTAAAGTATAGTCAAGACACAGTTTTCTGTGCTTTCAAACATTCTGCACTTTTCAGTAATAGATTATTTGGTCTGAAACATTCTCTGAAATGATTTACCAGAAAAGTACATTAACTACAGTAGATATTTTTAAAATATAAAGGAAGTTTAAACATAATAGAATGCATGGCTCGTCCATACTTGAACAGAAAGTTGTATGAAAAATTATTGATAAAAATATATTGTAGAAAAATGTTGTTCAGTCTCAAAATTAGGTTCAATTATGGTCTGTCAGATAATTCAATTAGCATCAATTCATGTTATCATGAAAAGGCAGTATATTCATTCATGGCTTTTCACCATTACAGAGGTCTTGATATTTTGAAAATCATTCTTTTTCTAGCTTTATCACAGAATATTATAGAAGGATCTGGCTAAAAAAACAGCTACTTGATTCTTGTTGAGATGAACCAAATGAACTGTTGATCACATTAAGGTGCCATAAAACCTCTGAAAAGTGCTTGATACTCACTCCCACACCAAGCACATTTTTGCAAAAATTCACTTCACGTTATTAAGGATCTGAAGAAAAAAGATCAGTTATCCACCAGTTGACCAATATGCCTCAAAAGACCTCTTGCTTGCCCTGGTGGACCAAAAGATTCTTAACTATGAGTTTGTAGGATTTTGTGGCTGATTTAGCTTATAATTAATTTGCAATGTTATTTTTAGTATTTAACATGTATTGCATTGTAAATATTATTATAGATGTAACATAGAATGAATTAAAGAAGGCCAAAATCTGTGTATCCCTTCTATAATAATTTGAATTCCTTTTGGTACTTCAGAGAGAGGCCAGTTAAGAATAACATTGTAATGAGGCAAAGACACAAATATTTCTCAGAGAAGGAAAAAATTAACAAATTAAAGGGATGTTCAAATTGAAGGGTTCTGCTGTGATTTACCTCTGTACCTGTGGAATGACTTAACTTGCCATATTATTGAAACTAAATACAGTTGACTCCTGACTCCGGTTGTAGTGAACTTCAGGGGACTAACATTTTCGGTTCTCTATATCCGAGGATATCAAAATTCAACAGAATTTCTTGCTAACAATTGATATTATTTATATAGTGATATAGCAAAATACATCAACAGCATGAACTAAGAATTTCAATTTCTTTATTTGTCCTTAAAAAATCAATTTCGTTTCAATTGTTTGCTTTGTGTACTTTTTCATTAGTAATTTCTCTAGATCCTACTCCACAGTTCGTGCTCTCTCCGTAATTGGTTCTGTATGGTCTTCTGTGTCCAAGTATTGCAGTCTTGACACCCTTCAATCCCTCTTGCACTTTTTTGTGGCATGGAGGCTATATATTCTTTTCCAAGTGGGAATTAATTTCCAGTTGCCAAAAGCTGAGGTTCAGGTTCACTATAACCCAAGTCATCTTGAGTTTATTTGTAGTGTTTGAAATGGGACCAATAGCTTAAGTTCACTATAACCAAGGGTTCACTATTACCCGAGTCGACTGCAGATTTTGATTCTAAATAAATTAAAACTCAAGAGATATGATTAGATATTATTTTTCATATACTATATTACTTTTGTAGTCATTAATTATGGCAGTTTCTAATGTTTACTTATAATAATTTGTTACAAACCAACCTTATTTTCTATTAAAGATGATTAGGTGTAATGTGTAGAATACGTTGAGTGTTTGAAAGCAATGTAATTCAAAAATGTATGCATAGAATGTTTTTGTGAAACTTAATTTTTGGTGGGGTTAGCCTAACATCCTCCAATCTCGTGTTATAGTTCTGAAGGATTATTATTGTAATATGAGTTTTTTGATTGAGATTCTTTTGCTTTCTATTCAGTCTATGAGAATCTTGGAGAGTTAAGAATGCTTGTGTTTTGAGTTCCAATCTGATTCTCAGCAGTTTTTTAAATGTGTAAATTGTCTCATTCTACCTTTATTCAGGTCATGTGCAAACTAACACTTTTTGTTTGAATGAATGAGTAACTATTTCTATGATTTATACTTTTTAAATGTTTTCAACTTTATATGAAAATCTCTAGTACAAATGTACCAAATTGATTAATTTTTGCTGCCATGTACAAATGTGTTTTACGACAAGTTATGGCTGCATTTATGTACTGCATTTAATGAGCGTGATGTAATACTTTAGATCTAATGTACATAGACAGTGTTTATTGCAAAGATTAAATTCAAATTACTTTAATGATCTGATGAGAGTAACAAAAGGCTTTTACTGTAAGTGCGTTCTTTTGGCGTTAATTTTGCCACTGAATTGGAATGATTTGTATGTTATCTTTCTCATTTTGAAGAATGGAGTTATGAATCTCAATGTTAAATAAGAATCATTGTTGGGTATTCTTAGAATACTATTTGTCAATATTATTATTTTTTATGATGTTGGAAAAAATGCCTTGTGTTAGTAAATAATTTTTATAAGGTTTTTGCTTTTATTATAATTATTGTTAAATATGTTGATAAAATTAAGATGCACATTTAAGAAATGAGTTTTCTTATTGCAACATCACAAGTTTCATATGAGTGCCAGTTTTTAGAGCAGCTGCAATTGCAACCAATTGTTCCTACATAAAATATATCTCATTAATGTAAACTAACATCACTGTGTGTGAAGTTCCATGTTTAAACAAAAGTTTTATGTTTCATTTTGATGTTCCCTTTTATGTGCACACTTTGATGTGAATAGTTTGACAGCAAAAAGACAGAATTTAAAATGGAAGGGGACTTACGTACTTTATGAAATAATTAGAATGTTATGTATTATAAAGTTTGTGTAACAAAAATAAATTTTTTGTCTGGATGCAGAGATTAATAAAGTGTTTTCTTCTTCTTTTTTTGTTTGGTATGGCTTTTGATTAGATTAGATTATTCTTCCACATTCATGCCATAACCCAAAGGGAAAAAATCCTTTCCTTTAGTATATTTTAAGTTAGAATTTTGTGGTACGGAAATAAGGTGTAATGTCGGCCTACTAATACACAAATGTATTTTGCAATTTGGGAGTATGGATGCCAGGGAAAAAACTCTCGCAAAGCATTTGAACATTTGTGTTTGTTAGACATTTTTAGAAGGAACATTTCTCTTTTGCTATTTTCTCATTAAATATAGTTAAAATATTAGTGTAATAATTATTAATGTTACCTAGTACAATATGTCATGTTAATGTGTGTAATCACAGATCCTCAGGGGAATGAGAAAAATCCCCCCCCCCCCCCCCAACATTTTTCAGTTACATCACTTATTACAAAACTAAAGTAAAAAATATTTTCGGATAATCGTTGAAACAAATATAATATTGCAACATGAGCTGAGTTAATAATAATAATAATAATAATAATAATAATAATAATAATAATAATAATAATAATAATATAATAATAATAATTAATAAATACTGTCTTTATTAATGGCGAGGCTCAGGCCATAGGGCCTGCTCTTCCGCCTAACCACTAAGTTAACCACCTGAGTTAAGTCTTTGTTATTCTTCATAATCTATAATATGACACATTTGAGCAAAAGATTTTGAATAAAAAACTTATCTTAATTTACCGATCGCATTCAAACATTTGTATAGTATCCCTACGATGGGGAAATATAACTGGAGGGTGGATTTTGATGACCTAAAATATCACCAAAAATGATGAATAAAATACTATTAAAATGTTTTTAAAATACCCTAGAAGCAAAGAAGAATGACATAAAAATTTGTATCAAAAGCAAATTCAGATGCGCAACTCAAGCTGTTAGATATGATCACACTGATGTGATCACAGTGGCAGATCGAGAGGGGCCACGTCCCCCTCTTCCCCCACTTCGTAGGTCTAAAGAGAAAAAAAAATGGTAAAAGTGCAGGAAAAATTAAAAGGAGAAAGTCAAAAAAGTAAAATAATTCAAAATGTATTGATATAGTAACTGCGTGTTCTGTCATTGGCCTTTTATTTACGAATGTGTCGCGATATGGCTTTCCGGCCCTCGCGACACGTTGCCGTCGGCAACTGACCAGTTGTCATTTGCCGACGCCAGCGTTCCGAGGCTATAAAATGGCGAGGACTTCGCACCTCGCCCCTCTTATTACGCGTCAACCTGCCGAAGCCAGCCGTCGTCACGCCACCCGCTCCCAGGACGTAGGGTCCACTACGCGGATAAGTCAATAAACTTATTATAAAATATACTCTCTTATCTTCCTGCACGAGTTGGTGGGGTCCTCCCTCTCCCCCTGAACTCGCGACAAATGGGAATCTTGATTCTCGCTGTGATGCTTAGTGGTACGAATAGAAAATGTCGTTGACTGCTCTCCAGAGAATTGTGACAGCTCATATCTCTTTCTTACTCCGCTTGACAAGCAGTGTTAAGGCCACTTCCACTTACTGGAGTGTGGGTGATGCAACTGTAAACTGTTGACGGAGGAAGATCTCTCTCTAGGTGCCAAATGAGTGGTGTGCAGCTGTGACATTTCGTGCAATTACAGTTCCAATGTGCCCGAAAAAAAGAAATGTGGCATGGATCACTTACATGTGCCTAGAGACAGCACTGTAATAAGTACTGAAGAAGAGGAAGAAAAATCCAAAAATAAGTAAAAAGAAATTAATAAAAAGTAAAAGTGGAAGAGAGTTGAGGCATATTATGTGAAATCCTGTTGACTTTCTGCAGTTCTGGATAGTAAATGGTTGTATGTAAGCAGATGTTAAATTGATATTATTTATTTGCATCTAAACAGGCAATTGGCCAATATTACAAGTTTATACAATATAATTTGATACTAAATATAACAAAAATCAAAAATACATTTTAATTGTAATCGCAGAGATAATGTGACTTTGTATTGTTAACAAATTGACTAACCGAGATACAATTTATGTCGATATCAGAGTTATTATAGTTTCTGTACATACACCATACATTGTGTTTTTATTTAAAGTCTATATTTATCATAGAATGAAAAATAACAAATTTATTACTATTTTTAATTTAAAATCGTTAAGCATTCAATAAATATTAAACTATTTATATTTATTTTGTCAAAAGTGTGTGCGTGTGTGTATAGCCACGGCCGCACCGCCGCCCGCCGTGGAAGGGGGTGGGTTCTGCAGGGGTAGGTTTCGCCGACCCAACGGCGACGACGAACTAAGGGACCGCAGCAGGTAAAACGCGACCGGCGGCACAGTGGGAAGCCCATTTAAAGCTGTGTTCTGCAAGCCTTGGCTCGTACGCCCTCCTCCGCTTCGCGTAGCGAGAGTCCGCCGGCGCTTGCCGCAGCGGCGCAAACCCTCCACACGTGGGAAGGTCTCTATTCAAACTAATGCTCTGCTACGAGCCACGGTGCTCGGAAGCGCGCTGTGGTAACGGCGTGTGAAGGGGCCCTAAGTCGCTTCCGCGTGATGAAGTCAAGTACTGGTAGCAGATTTCGTTGCATGCGGTGATTGTAAAATCCGTCGGACTTATAGCTGTGACAAATTTAGTAAAATATTGCCTTGTTTTACTAAATTGAGACCAAGCACGACACATAAATTTATCTGGACTAAGAACTCTGGTTAAAAAGATTTTCTAAGTCCGAAATCAGAAATAAATTCAACTGACTGCGCGCAGAGGTACGATCGCAGTCAATGATCAGAAGAAACACATTTCTCCTTGCTCGCCAATTATATTCTCGCCTGTCTACTCCGCCCGTTTGTTCTAATCTGCTGTTTCAATCTGCCTGTGTTCGCTCGCGCAAGCGTCCACGGAAGCCTCAGTTTCCCCCACTCGGAATCCCAAAGTTCTGGAAAGCTCTTCTAATTTTACAAATCTAGTTGGTGATAGGTTGAAACCATGTGAGCAGGAAGATTATTTTGTCCCATCGCTGAAGGCGTTCTAAAAGCAATTCAAGTTAAAATTTCCAGTATTCTCTGTCTCTTGTTTCTTCTTCTCACACCGTTTTTATAAAAAAAAAACACGTGCGGGTCTAGCTGCGTCGCAGAAGTAGGCCCGAGCGAACATAATTCTTGATAATGGCTACTGGGTGGCGCCACAGAGGGTCGAAGGAGGTGACTACGTCGTTTCTGAAAGGGCGTTATGCAAAAGTATATAGTAATAAGTAAATAGAGCAGTGGCCAAGGGTTCTCCTACACAAAAGGAAGGGTCGCAGCTGCGCGTAGCGAATCGGAAGGAGGGGGTTGCGTTCGAGTCGCAGGGCCTCGGTGCGTGACAGAGAAAGCTCCTTGTGGCAGGCTACTATTGAAGAACTATTGAAATTAATATTTCTTAATTAAAATGAATTCGGTAACGCTACAATATATAGATAAATGAGTGTGGCCGATATAAGGAAAGATATTATAAGACCTACAATATTCAAATATCTCCCCCCCCCCTAAATTCATCTCTGAATCCACTCTTGTGGAAACCATTTCTGGTATGTGACAAACCACAAACCTTTGTTTCTGATTTTCATGAAAAAGTATGACAAACTACCTTTCATTTAGAGTACGAAATAGACTTCAATAATTTGAAGGAAGAAGCTGTATAATTTCATGTAATTACTGAAGAATTATTATTTAATTTCTTATTTTGTCTGGTAATAGATTTACTTGTTTAGTAGTGTGGCGGCTCATGAATAAATATTCAGCGGACGCAAAACAGATTATTGAACAGTGGCGGATCACAGGAAAGAGGCAATGGGGGCCATGCCACACCTCAATCCAATGTTATTCAATTTATTTAAAAAAATGTATCACTGATGTCGTTACATTGCAAAGCACATCCATCTTTATTCCAAATTCTCTCCTTAAATGACAATAAAAGATATGACCGTAATAAAGCTTTAACTTCACTACCTGTTGGTTTGTGAGAATCATACTGTGGCGTTACCGAATACTTTACATTTAAATAATATTAATTTCGGTATTTTTCTTTGAGTAGCCTGCCACAAAGGGCGCGCGCCTCACCTCGCGCGCCTCACCGGCGCCAAGACTCTTCAACGCGCACGCAACCCCCTCCTTCCAATTCGCTACGCGCAGCTGCGACGCATTCTTTGTGTAAGAAAACGTCCGGCCACCCAGACCTACTTCGGGATCGGCCACTGCTCCGTTTGTTTATCTTTCGAAAAGCGCCCTTTCAGAAAGTGATATAGCAACTCCCTTCGAGCCTCTACGGCAAAAAGCATGGCGGTCACTAGTTCGTCGAGCCTCCACGAAGAGCGCTGAAACTATAGGGACAGCCACTCTATATATTAAGAGTATATTCTATATCGTTGACCCTAAGGTATTTTTTGTTTAATGAGCCATAATTTTCGTTAACGACGTTGGCAACATTGATGTTGACATCTTTAAGTGAACAATTGAATGATCGAGAACATCGTGCTGCCATTTGATTTCAATTTAAGAGTAGAATTATTATCGTATTTAAAAAAATAAATTTGTGAAAACCTACGAACAGTATTGTCTTATAACTTATTGAACTTGAAGAATTTCAAGAGAATATGGAGAAAACAAAACTGTGAGTAATGCTAGAGAATGAATGAACCTTATGTTCGACTTCGCACTTTTACATTCTTACATAAGTGTACAAATACCGATTTTCAAATGAATGTGACCCACAACATATTCTTATTCAAATTAACTAACACCCTATTCACAAAAAATATTAAAAGTCACCTTTTAATGTAAAATTCGCATGCAACGCTATATTCACATACAAAACGATTAATAAAACCATTGCAGAAGTAGAAATGAACCCAAATTAGAGTTAGTAAAATTTTAATCTCTTCAAAAATTAGGGGAGAAAAATATGGAAGTTGTAAGGAAATCCGGAGAAGAATCAAATGTAGTTGTAAAACATGTTGCGATAGAATTTTCGGAACTAATTGGGAATGATCTGCATTTTTTTTCAAAACGTCCTTCCGTCCATCTGTCAGTCCGTTTGTCCGTCCGTCTGTCCGCCCGTCTGTCCGTCCGTCTGGCTGTCCGACCGTCTGTCCGTCCGTCTGGTGTATGTGATTAACACTAGCGCCTAAACCACGTGTAGGATTTTTTTTCCAAATTGAAGAAACCCCTGTCGATTTGGCATGACTCGAAGGTCTGCGATTTTGAAAATCATTCATTAGTTTGTGGGGGTACTTTACATGAAGCCCCTGGGACATTTTCAAAAATTTTCTCAAGACTGGCTCCGTTTTTTTCTTTAAATTTCTTGTAAGAATAGAGTAACTTGCTCTTATAAAGGTGGCGTAGGTTCGATTTTCAGGGTTAACTCTGAATTTTCGAAAATATCAAAAGTTTAAATTTTTTCGGGCTTATTCAGTTTGCAAAAAATTGCACGCATAATTATGTGTTAGTGTTGTTCACATAAACCAGACAGACAGTCGGACGGACCGACCGTTACTCTCTGGGACGGACGTTTTGCCGTCAAACGATTTTTAGGTATCAAGGACCCACAAACCAGGCATTCTCGCTACACCATGTGATAGAGGATTTTTTTTTTAATTTAACAACTGGATTTCTCCACTTTTATGAGATCAGGGCCAGACAACGAATTTTTTCTGCTGAAAATCTGCCTTTTTTTTGCGCAGCTTCACATAACTTTCTCTATACGAGTAATATGTACTAGCAAAACGTGGCGTTGCCGACGCTGTAAACTGTTTCATGTGTTGAACATTACTTTCATACTTCATTTCTTTCATGTCCAGCTTTGTTTTAATATCTTCTTTTCAGTATCTGGCATTGGACTTACCAATGAATCGTAGTAGCTGATAATGTTATACTCCCGTTCAAACGTTTCCAACAGCCAATGACCTTGTGTGTTACCTCCATACGGGATATGATCTGGTTTTATTGCAATTTCAAAATTATAATCGCCATTACAAATACTTGCAGGTTTTGATGCTAATAATTACATTTTAGTACAGGTACATTTTTATCAGCTTTAATTTTTTTTTTCGGTATTAGGGGACCCCAGAACTGTAATTTTCAGGAATTATTTCCTAAATTTCAGGAATTTCAGGAATTATTTTCTGAAAAAGTTTCCGTATATACGTATGTATACGGGAAATTAAAAATACTCCAAGAGAGAAAATAACACTTCGCTTTAAAAACACAGAACAACACGCCCGCCAAATTTCATACATGAACAAGATAATATTATCTGTAAAAGCCACAGCCTTCGAGAGTCAATAGTTTCAGAACTATGTCTGTTTATGTAAAAGTATGGAACTTCTGAAACGTCAGTTTGTCTGTGCTGATGAACATTCAAAACGCAATAAAATAATCAAAAAACTACAACTTTTCCATGAAATATATAACAATATACTCAGAAAAGTCTAGAGATTATTTATGATTAAAAACAAAATTCGATATTTTTCTCATTTTTCGGGTGGGATCTCACAAAATTAAAAATTGCCTTATTTCACACAAAATTACGCACATAACACTCAAATTTTCGAAAAATTGTATATGACCTTTTTTGAAAATCTATCTTTAGGGAACAGATTTCATTAAGGGAAAAAATGTCCATCTTTAATATTTTAGTTGTAGGAAGACACCGAAAAATTTTGAATTTTTGCAATTTTCGAAAAGTGAGAGTTTTTAATGAAAATTAGATCTGGACCATTGTCTTCAACGTTCTACAAACTATCCAACAGCAAAATGTAATAAAAAACGGATCGAGCAATTTTCTGGAAAATTTTGAAAGTGTTCCAGGGACATCATGTCCCCTTCACTCCCCTAGAATTAAAATATGAAGAGGCCGCTTCAAATACAAGAGGCCGCGACATAAGCCAGATCGATTGTGGAATATCAATTTTGGAGAAAATAAGATATACAGGTTAGCCGCTAGCGTTGTTCACACAGTCGAGCGTTTCTGTATCAAAGACTCTCAAAACATGGATTCTAGCTATGCCACTTGTCGCCGTCTTTTCGCATTATTACATATTTTTCTCTCCACTGCGTGAGCGTAAGCAAGGAAGTTTTTAGAAAAAGCTAGAGGAATACCAATTTTGGTGAAAATCCGTAAGCAGGAACCGATTGAATATTGAGATTTTCAATAGGAAATTATAATCAAAATAACATAATTCTTTTTCATATCCTTTTGGTCCATTTCTGTTTTCTGATATTTTTTTTTCGTGTCCCATCGGTGGTGGGACACTTGTATACATTTCATTAATTTCAAGCAGAAATTACGCGAAAACTACGAGTTTTTTCAAAAAATTGTACATGACCTTGGTAATGAGCTGATATTTTTGGAATATATTTTGTTTAAGGACAAAAACTTTATCTTCAGTTTTCTAGTGTTCTAATGTCAATTTTTTATAATCTTCGAAAATAGGGAGAGTACAGCGGAAATGAGACCTGCACAATTTTTTTTAAAAAGCGTTTCTTATTCTATCCGTTGAAAAAAAATTGAATCTTCATTTCTTGAAAAAACTAGGAGCGTTTTTTCAGACAATGTTTGTTTTTATAAATTATATAAACTACTTGTTTTCCAAAATTTATACATGCCCTTTTTTAAAGAGTTGATTTTAGAAATGAGTTTGTTTAAAGCAAAAACCTTTATTTCAATTTTGTAATTTTTAAATGTTCAATTTTTTTGTAATTTTTGAAATTCTGCCGAAAATGAGAATAGACCCAACTACTTTTTACCGTTCTTTGATACACGAGAGAGAAAAATTTAACCAAAAATGGTCCCGTTTATGTTTGTTTTTTTTTTAAAAATTGTATGCATGCAAAATTAAGCAAAAAACTACTCATTTTTGAAAAATTATACATAAGTTTATTTCAAACCCTGTCTTTAAAGAACATATTTCATTGAGGAACTAGTGGTGTTAATGCTACAACAGCACATACAGTATTTCAAAATTCGGGGACTCATAATCACGGATGGGTTCCGTGATGCACTTTCTGTGATGTTCTGCAATTTCTGTGGTACTCGACCTTCGGAGTATTCTTTGGTAGCTCCTCACGACGCCCACTATTCTTTTCACAAGGTTTAGCAACATGGCGGCATTATGCAAGCATTTTACGTATGAGTTTAATGTGATATCTCGTAATATATTTGGAGCAGTATGTGCAACATCGCTTCAGCGTCAAGGTAAAATTAATATTAAAAGTATTTCATCTATAGTGGTTTTCGTGTATTCTTGCCTACTTCTTGACAACACGCGCGGCTTAACCTCTGCAGAGTTCCGGCAATTTTTGACTGCCTCTATAAGAAAATAACTTCTACTTTGTACATTAATGAAAACTATCATATGTTTCACCTTTAGTTTTCGTTACTTGATTCCAACTGAAAAGAACAAACAACTTCTTTCGTAATGTTAATTTATAACTTTTACAGGGTCACATGTATAGTGAATTCTTACTTCATACTCTGTAAAGATAATTTCTGTTGTTTATGAATGTTACTGTAATTAGATGTTAACTACTCGTTCTTTATCAAATATTCTATCGATAAGATGATGTAAGAGTGATATTGGAGGAGATACATTATTTCTTCGCATTTCGCTCTATAATTTGATAGCGATTTCTTGTACTGAAATTAATGCTAGTTTTGCCTCTTCTTCATCCGTCAACGTTTTGTCTGTCTGTTTCAGGTGTACGCTGTCTGTATGCGGCCTCTGCATTAGGTGTAGATAATTATGTTAGAACTCGCGAGCGTGTGAATTTGCAATTTCAAAATATTTCTGAAAAGTTCAGAGTTAAAATGAAGGAGTTCACGGAAAATCAATCAACATCAGCCATGATTTTTACAGAAGATCTTAAGAATATGTTACATTTGGTAGACTCGAAGCCAGAAGATTTGGATTTAATTTTGAAAATGATGCAGAAGTAATTATGAAATTAATAGTTGCGAGTTCGTTTACTTCAATGTATTGTAAATTATTGTAATGTTTTTATTTTGATCAGGTTTAATCAACAGAACAAGAATTTAAGATTTGGAAATTTTGTCTTTGGACCTGTTGTTATGAGGATGTATCATCACTTAAATCAGCCTGAGGCAGCTTTCAATGTGAGTTGTTTAGTAATTGATGTTAAACATCTAGATTCATTTTTTGTCAATTTACTTTGTGTTAATGCTCAGTGGAAAACGACTTAATTTTGTATTTTACATATTTTTCTGTGATTTTTTTTTCTAGGCTTTTATGGATCCTCAATTAGAAGGTTTTTTTGATCAGTTGATGAGTTACCAGATTCTTTTAGATCTTCTTTTACGAAGTAATTTATATGACAAGGTTCTTGAAGTATTTGATGTAATTAAGAATAAGCAAATTGAAGGTGCTAAGTACCCGAAAAATGTAGTTGTATTAGTGTTTGCAACGTTATATAAGATGGTAAGTAATGTTTACAATCGTTTATTAATTCAGAGTAATCCATAAACACAAAATAACTTATAATCAAAATAATTACTAGAGACTTTATATAATTACATATTTTTTTGTCGTTCTACTTACTGTTCTCAAAATTGTAATCATCGCAAATCGTAGCCGTTCTAACACAATATTTAATATTTTTAATTACATATTTTACACATTTTGCAATTTTCACAAAATATTTTTTATTCATTAAATTTTATTACATTTTTTATGAAAAGATCAGAGTTTTTCCGTACATTAGTACTGCGTGCTGTCCACTTGAGGTATGCTACATGAAGACACGTTCAAATGTTCTCACAGTCTGGTGCGCCTGCTTTAGTTATTTCAGAGGCGGGAAGTGTGCATCAATGACGGATCATTTTCACCTTAATACTGTGACTTATCCAACTCTGCCCCTGGCAGGTATCACTTGTTGACAGTTTCATCCAATCGGGAGCTTGATCTTCACCACAGTGACGTCACTATTGGGATGTTCAAGCTCCCGATTTGATGAAACCGTCAACAGCTGATACCTGCCAGGGGCAGAGTTGGATAAATTGCAGTATAGATGTGAAAAGTATCACAGCCGCATTTTGTGACTTTTAACCTTAATTTCCGAGAAAATTTGGCGATCACCAACATGTAACACTTCAACTAGAATGTTGCACACTGCAGTGATGGTTTGTTGGTCATAGATATCACCAGTTTGTATGCTTCTATTGCATCTAGTCTGGTTGCTAAATTTCGGCCCTGAATAGCAATGTATTTACTATTGATGGGAAAGTTGTATAGTGCGAAGTGTATCAATTTGTGCTCTAAATTACTTTTAAAGAGTCTGTATTATTTTTAAAACTTGCTTAGGAAGTTTTTTATGAGTGTAATATTGTATTATGTTAATGTTTTTTTATAATAAGTGGTTTTGTAAGTTGCATATGATATCTGATTTTACATTATTAATACATGTTCTTAATGTTTTTGTTACATATTTATGTACATATTTTGTTTTCTCATGGTACAGTTTTTTCCGGTCTCTAATCATTACCGTAAAAATTAATTTATATATTTTCACTTAAAAATATTTTTTACACTTATTCTTTGTTTTAATGTCTCAGCTGAGTTCCTATATTTGCCATGTTGAACTATTTCAGGTATACGATTTTGTTTGTTGGTTTTCCCAGTTCCTTGTGCATCTATAGTAAGAATCCCTTTAAGACTATTGAAGTTTTTTTGGGGGGAGTGAGATCTGTTTCTCTGATAAACAAACAAGCAAAATATTTCCCATTGCATAATATGAGGATTTATCTTTTTCAGAATTCATCAGAAAGTTTGCAGAGGGCCACACAACTGTGGTCAGACTTGCAGAATGTTGGTCACGTACCCATGCGCAGAGCAGTGGCTTTTTCTGCAGCTTTGGCAATTAACCAGAATGCGCCGCACATTGCACTCGAAATGCTATCTTCTGTTTCTCGTCCGAACTATGTAACAATACGCAATCTGAAGGTAATCTATTGCCAATGTTTTTATTATTGGTTAATTCCTAAGATGAGCTTGTCAGTAAAGCAAATCTTGAGCCTCAATTTACCTAACCATATGTATATTTAAAGCGGGCTGAAGTAGGGAACATGGTACGACATAAGGAAGTGGTTTAAACTGGCAATTTGTGCTGATCAGGTGAGGGAAAGTCCTTGGCGAAGAGGACGACGCGTGATAGTTAGGGGGTTTTGAAGGGAATCTTTCAGAGGACGGGTAGTGATTGATATACATAACATAATTCAGAAATACAAAGAGCTAGCCATAGACAAGTTAGATAAATTTAATAGTTACTTAGGTGTATTATTACATAGATTTTTTTGCAAAAACTGTGTGGGGGTGGGTGCGCCTGGTCACATGTAGGTCTGTAATCAAGTGTTTGTGTTATGATCATGAGAATAAATACAGGTGTTTGTATGTGGTGCCAAAAGAAATGTGTGGACACGATTAAGTGGATTCAAAACAATGGGTTGATTGTGTGAGGGTTTATGTGTACAATGTGTGTGTCCTAAGTGGAATAAGTTGTGTAAAAGCTTTGAGTGGAAAAGTAGTAAGAAAGAGGGCATTCACATGCATATGTGTTCTGTGTGAAAGGGAAGATGGTTTACGAGGAGCAAAATAAATTTGAAAGATTCTTGCCTTTCCTTGAGGACGTCTCCTACTGATATGAAACATGAAGAAATTAAACTTAAGTAAGCTTTATTCATTTATTTCAGAGCACTTTTCGTAATGTAAGAGGGAAGGAATATGGAGACCCCAATTTTATTGAATCCCATTCCCTGCTGCCTCTCCACCCTTTGCCTCTCCTTTCCCTCCCCCCCTGCTTCCCCCTCACCATCCCTGCTCCCTGGCTTGCTTCATGTGGTAGTACCATGATCTCTACTTTAAACAAAAAGTGTGTAAAAGTTAAATGCTTTCTGCTAATAATTTCAATCTCTGGGAGGTAAATGATACACGTTGTAATGCAAAAATTATTCCTTTGCATATTTTAATTAGAAACTGCAAATGTTCCCATTTTTTTAATGTCAACTTGGTTTTTCTTCAGAATTTTATCTGAAAATATTTGAATATTCTGATATAAAAATGTTCAAATTATCAAGATAGGAACTGGAAAACTGAAGCTGATTATTGGAATGAAATTAATTGCTTTCTGCCATACACCTAAATATAGTTTAACATTTAATATGCAAATGCAAAAATTAATGAATTTTGTGAGGGATTTAACTGGATGAACATTTTCTTTTAGTTACCAAATGCAAGGATTACAAATCACAATCACGTTGTCAAGGTTTCCTATAGACAGCTGAGCATAACTGTTGATGACAGTGGATGAGTATGCATTGAGAAGTTATAAAAAGTTCAAATGCGGGCATCAACCTTTCTTGGTAGTGAAAAATTGATTTTTGACCAAATGTCTGTTTGTGAACAATACTTGTATCAAAACTGATATCCCCCAATGGAAACTTACCTGATGCCGCTTGCATTTGAAATGGGCATTTTGATTTTTTTACATGAAGTGTGATCTACATTTTTTAAATCTTAAACATTGCCCCACATTTTTTGGATTAAATTTCCTCAAATGGAACAAAATACATTTATTGAAACAACACAGGTTTGAATTTTACTGAATCTCTGAAAATTACAATGGTTTTTGAGTGATATCCTAAAACTACAATATTGAAGATAGATTTTTTTTTCTTGATGAAATTTGTTCTTCAAAATGAGATATATAGGCCCACTTTTCAATAAAACTTCAAAATTTTTGAAATTTTTTGTTTAAATTTTGTTTTTGATGTCTTGGTATGTCTTTTGATGGGAAACTCGTGTGTTTGCTGTTGCGGAGCAGTGAAATGCTAGAAATCTGTGTGTTTAAAAAATGTTTGCAGAAAATTCAGGTAGAATGAATTCCAGGTGAAATGAAAACTGTTTCGAGAAAATTTGAAATAAAACAAGATAATAATTTGCTGTATTAGTGGAGAGATGTATCGTATTTACCCAGCTATAAGACTACTTGAAATATTTCACCCTATCTTTGAAGGTGCCTCCTGATAATTTTTTAAATTTTTTTAGTGTTGTCTTCCTCCTCCTTACAATCAGTATCATATCATTTTCAGTATCATTTATTTTCTTAATTTTTGGCATTACCATCATCATATTCACTTGTTTCATTGTTTGTTTCTGTCATACTACAATGACTTCTGACTTTTTCTGAAAGTTGTACTTGTTGAATTCACTTTCCTTGTCACTTGGTACAATGTATTGGTCAGAATCCTCCAACTTATTTGCAGTTGATGACAAGAAAACATTTGCAAATTTAATTAAATACTGTAGATATGGAAATTCCTTCTTTCTGTTACATGGGAAAAGGAGCGTAATGAAATTTGCATGGTCAGACACAAGAGTTGGTCTAATGGCCTGAGCCTCACCACATAAAATAAGGCAACTGATTGAATAATTGCATAACATTCAACACAAACATGTAGTATGATGTGGTTCTCAATTTGTTTCTGTCCAACAATTAATATATTGATATTAAATGTAAAGCAGAGGAGGCGTGACTTTAGACAGGGATGGTAAAATCTGCATCAGCTTCTCTAGCAATGAAATCATGAGCAATTATAGGCATCTCTTTTTAATATTAATTTAGAGTTGTGAATGTCCAGCCTTCAGAATTATGGGAATGTATTTTGGATGAAAGGAAATAGTTTTATAAATATATTGTTTCATAACAGATGTAGTGAATTGAATTTGTTGTATTGTTTCCATTGACAATATTGTATTGTTGTTGACATTGTTCTAGATTGCAGCTCTTGCTGACTTGGGGCGGCCTGAGGATACATTCCCATTGCTTCGTTCTATTCTCGAAGCTGATAATCCTCAAGTGAAATTAACTGTTGCTAAAGAATCTGTAAGTTTCATAACATTGTTTGAAGTGTTGTTTTTATTTTTTTTATTTTTTGGTTGTTTATTTTGTAAATGTTAAAATTTAGAGAAATGTATTGTTATTGGAATCTTTCTTTATGTTACATACCATTAACAAATGCATGGAAAATTGGTTTTGACTACTTTCAAGTTTATTGTTCTTTTTTTATAGATCGATAAAGTGAAGAATGCGCTTAAAAAATCAGAAAAACAAGATCTGCAATTGGAGTTTGATCAACTTGAGAAACGGCTTAATGCTGGTGAACATATAATCGATCAGGTATGTTATTTCAACTTTGGAAGCTCCTAATTCGTTTTGAATTTTAAATGTGTCATTCCCTATTAGAAATGAGAAAGTGTAATAAACAACTTCATCATAGCACATGTGCTCATTCTATCTCTGCTATACATTTGGCATTAAAAATTCAATACTTCAAATTTGTCAAAGCTGTCAGGCCCCAGGGCTGCATATCTGAAAATTGAGAATGTGCCAAATATGTGATTTGCCAAGTGAATACAGTACACACACACACACAGTATTAGGCTATGTCAAAAGCTCTATTTTCTTTTCTAATTTTTTGTCATCTCCTTTTCTCTTCTTTCTTTCCTTCTCATTGTTTTCCTCTGCCCATCTCCTCCTCTTCTTTTTTTCTTCTCCTGTTTTTTCTCTCTCCTGATCGTAATTCCTGTGTCCTAATTTTAATGTGATGTGACAATTGGAGGAATTTCTCCAACATGAAAGCAGCTAATGCATAAATGTTGAGCAGGTTCTGTAATTAAAATGATATGTCCTAATATTTTTAATGGATAATCTCACAAAATTAGTCAAATGTTAATGGTGATGTGATGGTTCTGTTGTAGAGTCAAGATGAATGGTTATATGTAGAAATTTTAGCTGAGTCATCAAACTTCAGTAGAGATCAAAGGTTTCTTGCGGCCAGCTTCAACAGACAAAGACCTGGAGGACGGGATCTAGGATTTGGAGGAGGAAGAGATGGTGAAACAAAACGCAGGCCACGTCCGGGTCTAGCCCAAATGAATTGAGACACTATTTTAATTTGTTAGTTCAGCATTGTAGATGACAGACTGTTGAGTAATTTGAAGAGGAATGCTCTTGTGTTGTCGTTCGTTGTGTGGTAGTGCTCATGCAGGTGAGCTGAAGTTATGAATGATTGTACAGTAATTTGTCAGTCGTTAAAATTTAAAATAAAATTTTTTTGTTAAAAAAATTTGTTTTCTCTATTTTCATTATATCATTAAGGGGGAGACATACTGATTTTTTTAATTTTTTTTACATTTTTGGGATTCTAACATTTTCTAAGTATTTAGAGTTTTCTGAATAAAATGATAATAAAACATTGTAAAATGATGTCATTGAGCATACTTTTTGATATTTTCTTCCTTCATCTACATATGTCAAAGTGGTAGCTGTTTTGGTTAAGGCTTTTTATTTACATTATATTTTTCTAATGAATTCATTTCAAAGGATGTGTGTTTCATTAAATGCTATAGAAAAGTTCATTAATTCACTGCAAAACTTTCTTATATCACTATTTTTGCGAAAAACATTTTTTGTTTATTTGTTACCATGATGAGCTGACTGGTTTCATAGATAGATTAACTTTGATACTAATTTCTGAAAAATGACATTTTTGAACACATTTGTCCCATCTCTTAAATTTACTGCAGTAATAAGTTTCTAATTTTTGGAGGTCATTTTAGAAATAATTAAGATATACGACCAAAATGACAATAATAAGTTTCATACTTCAGGATTTTAGTTTAAAAGTACAAAAAAATGTCAAAATTTTGACTTTTATTTCCAATGTGCTATAAATTACCAAAAGTATTCAAAATATGTAAATGTGTTCATAATTTAATTCTATATTTACAAAGTATGTGAAGAGGCAGGACGATCCTAATAATGTTCGCAATAAAACAAAGATACAAATGAAAATGAAATATGAAATTACAATATGGTAAATAGAAAATTAAGATAAAACAATGAAATGGCTAGGTAATATTCAAAAGAGAACAGTATCAAATTGGCCAAACATTGTTTAAATGTATGAATGATAAGAGTATTGGCGATAGTAGCAGGTAGGAGTTTCCAGTGATCGACTTTGTTCAATAGGAAAATCCTGTACGGATTGCGCAAAAGATGCTCTTTGTTCAATTTGTAATTGTGATCACAAGGTGGTAGTTGGAATGCAGAGGAAGAAATCATCAAAACCTTGGGAGTTGGTGTCTGTATAGTATTTTGTACTTACAATGAGCTCTCCCCACAATCAGGTTATTAGCTGTTAACAGGTGGAGTGCTTCAAGCCTTTCAGGGTATGACAGATGTATCAGGGCAAGAACCCATGTTGAAGATTTCTTCAGCACACTGTCTATAAGAGAAAAGTATGATACCCATATGCAGTGTCCAAATTCAATTGGTCTTATGTTAGTGTGTAGATGTTGCCAGGAAGATGGATTCCTTTTGGACGTACAGATGTGTTATGTTAGTTTTCTGTAAGATGCTTATGTACCAGTCGAACAGGGAAATGGACATCAGAGGTTGGCCTGATTGCATAAAGAGCTATGTTGACTGATGGATCAGTAGTATTTCACATTGAGGACACTGCTGAATTGATTGGCTAAGATCGTGGGAATTATGATCGGGTCAGAGATCATAAGGCTGTCAGTATTAACCACCTAGGGTACTAGGTGGAGTAGGTTTGATACTCGGTTGGCTCATTAAGATTTTTAAAGAAATTTTTCGGAGTTGTGGTAGTACTTCTAGTTTTAGACATATAATGTATTGCAAGGTATAAAACCAAGCTGTTCAATATAAATGATCGATACATAAAATTACTGCAGTTAAGTGTACTACTGATGCAATTGTTTTATTATTCGCAGTTTTGCTAACTAGGGTTGAGCTAATGTTAACTGAAGTATTTATTATTTTTGTTTTTTTTTGTTATAACTGTGTTCCTTGTTCATACACACTGTACATATAGAATGGTTTTTCTTGAGACATCTTCCAACATTTGAGCATTGCCAGTTTTGAAACTGTTCTACAGATTGTGGAGGTTGGTAACTAGAATTTCTAAACTTGGAGAGCCTAGGATTTTGTACTCTAACTAGTTGTCAATACGAGATTTTCACCTTTTCAACTCTCTGAAGTACCAAGGGACTATTACTTCTTGCATAAGCATGATTATAACTTGTACCTGTACTTAGATGTCTTTTCTTTCTTCTTCTATGTGAAATGATCTTTGCATTTAATTGTTTCTTATCAATAAGGTATAATTTTGGTATAATTGTATGTAATGTGCAACTGAAGTAAAAGTGTTTGAGAAGAAGGAAAGTAATATAAATTTTAACAATGATATTAAATGTATTAATTACCATTTGGACTGTGTAATACTAAAAACCATTGTACCTTGGCTTCTGGGGCAATGACCCCATCTCAATTGGGTTTTTTTGTCTAGTTTCCTTGATCCTTTGAGGAAGTGTTGAGATTGCCCTTTGCTTCTTAACAAAAATGTAACTTCACTATCTGAGCAAGTTTTCCAGAGTGTAGAGGAAATATTGTTATTCAAATTATCATTCTATAGATTTCAGTGGCATTCAGTCGATTCTTTCATGAAGGGCACAGTGTGAGATAATAGTCCGAATCTATTGCTGATTTGCCTGTGTAGTTTTTATTAGACAGGAATGAATATTTTCATACCAATTCTTGCCAAAAAGGCTTGTTTCCATCCGTTTTCAGAATTCAATATGTAAATGGGTTAGTGTAGGGATCCTTGAATTTAAGAAAATGAGCATTTCTCCCCATAATTTTTAACTGTTTTGAATAAAAAAAATGAGATACTGATTCAATACCTGAACAGAACAAAAAATTGGTGTTGTAGTTTATTTCCTGAAAAATGCCCTTTTACTTTGAGGAGTTATTGTTTTCCTTGCTTTGCAATGAGCTAATAATTTTTCGGGGATATAATCATGAATACACATTATTGACCGTCAGCTCCCAGACTTGCACAGTGAAACCCCGCATTTAAGTTCCAATTTACGCTTTTCCGGCATTTACATTTCTCGTTGGTCTCATCAGTTTCTGTAATATTCGTGATGCTATAAGTATCTCGCCTTTATGGCACTATAATTTCAATTTACCCGCAATTTTCAACAATGTGCTTGCCACAAACCATCTGGAACTTGCGTTGTTGCCAACGCTCTTCGCCTAGCAGGCGTCGCACGTTGAAAGCTAGAAAATGCGCATTTTATTGACTTACGTTTAGCTTTAGCTGTGGACACAACACTTCACCAAGAGCGTTCGTGTGCCGTTTCGCACATGATGCAGTGTTAATCTATGACGTGTGTTAAGTGAGTTGTGTGAACTGGCAGCCACGCAGCTGGCGTCATCAGCGGTAGTTAACGTGTGTCAACGCTCATGTGACAGTCCTAAGAGAAATAGCCTCACGCTGAATGTTTGTTGTACATCATCCTTCTGCACTATCACATTTTCTCATTCTATAATAAACATAATTTTTTCCCATTCTGTAATAGCTCAAACATCAAAATATTGGATTCTCCGTTTTTAACTGTAAATTCGTTACATAAACCCATTTATAATAAATTTTAAAAAAGTGCCAGTACATTACGAACTGCCGAAAACAAACTTTTTATTGAGTTGGAGAAAACATAAACTTAACTTACTGAATAAATCTAAATCTAAACCTTTTTTTCTTACAGTAGAAATACCATTGTCTTTTCTACATCCAACAATGCATACATTGTTGCATCATTAATGGCTACCATCAGTCGATGTCAGGGACTCATGAGAGTGTCATTGCAACATTTAAAATTCACTACGCTTTGGTACTCCTTCAATTTCCGATATCGCAAATTTCCATCAGATTTCTATTTGACCTTGTAATATTGTTTAGTAAATATCTAATACTGCATATTAAAGTGCTATATCCTTATTGATGGTGTTTATTTTAAAACAAAATACAGTACTTATAGTTTTGAACAAAAAAAATTCCCTGTATTTACACTTCTCGCAATTTACACAATTTTTCATAGGGTCCCATGAATAGTGTAAAAGAGCAGTTTTACTGTATTTCAGAACAGAATTTTATGGATAACAAGAAATCTCATCCATTTTTCCTGTACCTCTTTGGATTAAGATAGGATTCTACCATGGCCTTGCTTCTTAATTGACAAATCAGTGGTTTTGTCTAAACTGTCATACTACTTTATGCGTGGAAATAGATTTTCATGCAATTCTTGGATTTTTAATTATAACACATGTCATACAGCCTGTAAATTTAATGTAGACAGAAGTGAGTACTAATTGTAGTTTATGCAGTTTATAACGTTAAGCTTTGTTGCATGAGTACATGTTTTGAAAACGAATGGCTGTAGGACTGAGTTTTCAAATTTGTGCAAATGAATGCAATAAATAAACATTATAAACAAGTTGCATAAGCAATTTTTTTGTGTAACAGCATTATACATTTATAAGATAATCATACTTTATTTTACAAAACAACTTTCTTGTGACATCTCGGGTATTTGTCATTTGTGTGAGAAAACAGTGATCTGCTGTTCCGTTTACCTTTATCTCTCCACAATTCTCTCGCTTCGATTGGCTGAACGTGTGATGACGCAATTATTCATGCCGTAAAAAGCCAAATTATGTACGATTTCTTGCATCAGAAAAGGTTGTTTAAATGTTGATGTACAAAAACACTTTTATTGACGTTCATTCTGATATTACATCTGATCAGATAAATGTATTTATTACAGAGAGGAAGGTAGGATTTTATGCAGCAGAAAGGCTATGGAAAAAATAATACTTACCTCCAGTGACTCCAACCATTAGGTTTCAGCGTTAGTTTGATCCTTCATAGTTTTGAGGGGAAATGGTGAATCCTTATAATGGATATACACTTTTCAAAATGCATTTCGAAATGTAGCTATGCACTGGTCTAATATACCTAAATGTAAGAAAATAACGAAAATTAATTTGTTGGTTTCAGTTTAACGGACAAAGATTGATTAATCAATAATGTAAAATTTGCATTTAATTCAGTTTTCATTAAATACATAATGCATTTAATATTGAAACTTAAATAAACGAATTTGATACTATGATCAATCAAATCATTAAAAATTATTAAAATTATTGTAATCTTTCATTATTGAATCCCAGAGATTTGTTCACATCTCACTAACAAAGAGATTAACATTAGTTTCATTAGCAGTAAAAACACCTTTTATATTTAAAGCAGTTCTTACTTAAAATAAGTTTATTTCAATTTTCACATTTTATTTATTTTTTGTTATTAAAAACAATGAATGAAATACTTCGGGAAGAAGTACAATCTGTGCTTGTTTTTTGAGCTCTAGAACCCTTATTCTTAGCTCTTATGTGGATTTTAAAGGCCATGGACTTAATTTATTGTTTAGGTGGTTTGTTGCTAAGGATCTAAATGTGTTTATATATGCGAATAACGAAAAAGTTGATATGAAGTCATTATTAAAAAAAAAAAAAAAAGAATTTATGCCAAAGAAATAGTTCTCAAATTCGGTTATTTTAAATTAATATAGGAGTTTTACTTATTTTTGCAATTTCAAAGTTATTTGAAAATTCATTCAAGTAGAGAATACAAAATTGTCTCCGTTTTAAGCGGAAAATGCGAGGGTCATTTCATAAATAATGCACAATATTTTACATTTTATTACATATTTATTTTTCGACAAACTCTCTTTACATTTCTCCAATGTAGTCTCCATTCTTCTGAATTACCGAGTCCCAGCCAAGAACGCTGTAAGGGTCATTTAGCCCTCTTGGTCGCAGAGTCTGGAAAGCTTTCCAATTCCAACAAATGTATTGCAATGCTTTACAATTCCATCAATCCTCCTTTGCTCATCAGACCAATGGTTCGGGTATCGGCTGCAGGGAGCTTCTCAAGAGATGGAAAACGACGTCCTCGCGGAGGCTCTTTCGATTGTGGAAAAAGTCAGTCTGGGGGGGCTCATTTCAGGACAGTTGTGAATTAACATTGAAGTGTCACATGTAACACTTCCCAACCGTATCCGTGGAACTTTTCTGTTACGATGTCAGTCGTGTGTGTGCTACCGTTTACCTGGAGAATGAGTTTCCTAGACTCGAGCAACTGAGGGCGGGGTTTGTGCATTTTTCGGTTCAGTTTTTTAATAAATTAATGATAAAGTCCTTTGCCACGTTTTCGCCATGGAACCCTGTCTAATGAGATTCTGCAATGATCTTAAGCAAAGATAGTTTGTTTCACCTTGATGGAACTCGACTGAATTGTTTTGGACGTGGGGAAGATGGATCTTTCCACTCTTTCGACTATGATTTTAATTCCGGTTCAAAGTCTGTAATCCACATTTCATCAATGGAGACGGTTCAATTGAAGAAAGCTTAACCTCCGTCAATCTTCGTTTCAGTAAGGTCACAATATCCAGACGTTTGTGTTTTATGGTGTCCCAAGGCAGTGAAGTACCCATCGCGCTGCAATTTTCTTCTTCAAATCATTTGACAGTAGTCGAAATACGGACGTTACCGAAAATTTTCTGGCTTCTTAAATTTCTTAACATTTTGCGCGATCTTTTTCAATAATAATGTGATCACACGATTTTACGAAATCGACTAGCCCAATGCGGAACTGTGCTACGGTCCACTGTAAGCTCACCCTACGCTTCTCTTAAAACTTCGTGGATTTCTGTCGGATTTTTGCTCCGAATAGTTTCGATCTTAATTACTATCTTTGATCCTCAACACTCACAGTAACCGAGACCTATGCAGGCGTGTGTTTTTCATGGCGATATTGGTTATTGAAGACTATAAGTAGAAAGTCCCATGGTTTCAATCTAATGGCACATTTGTCAATCTGAATGAAGAATACGAAACGGTAAAGAAGAATGTTAGGAATCTTTGATTGAAATAATGCCTCTTCCTTCATATTGTTTTTTATTACCAGCCACACAAGTTGATTTTCATTTAGCCGTCATAGGATACCATTTTTTTTGAACAGGTCATTTTAGTTTTATTCTTCGAAATGAAACTTAGTAGAAATTAAGCAAGCAAATTCAACATGTGTTTTTGGAGCTTAAAAATGTTGGTCAAAACCTTGTAATAAAAGCATTTTCCTGCACTTTTTTGTCAAATTTTTGCAGTTTTTACATGTCTTTTTCTCCTTTTATGTGTATTATCAGTAGTCAACTGTTGATAGAAATCAAATGATATATTTTATAAACAAAGTTCAATTTGCATTTTGACTATTCTTTTCTGTTGTTCTAAAGGATCACAAGTTTTTTTAGAAATTAAGCTGGTCATGAGTTTTATTTTTAAAATCATTCTACTTTTTGTTAATATTTTTAGTAAATGCAGTATCAGCAATAGAGACTAACATCTGAAGTATGGTTTTGGAAAAACAATATCAACAACAAAGATTTCATTTAAGTGTGATAGTAACAAATAAAGGATTCAATAGAAACTGCTGACGTTTGTTTTCTTGGTATCATGTGAGATGTGATTCATAAAATAACGGGAGAATATTATTATATTGTGATATAAAAATATTATAAAAAAATCATACAAGAAAATAAATTTGGTGAAAAGTATTTCCGAATAGAGACCTACAATGTGAAGTATTCAGCCTGCATATAAAAATTAGTCTAAAATGAAACACAGCTTGATAGAAATCAGGAGTGGATCTTTGAGGAATCAAAAACGGGAATATTAATAATTAATAAACTCATTGATGAAGAGAGTGGTGAGTTATAGTTCTTGTTTATTATGAAAATAGATTTTTCTTATTACTATGAACATGCCATGTTCTTACAATGCACTTTTCAACAAGTCACCATATACATTTTCTAACAGTGAAGATACAAAGCCCACCCGGTGCATGGCCAATTGCACCTACCAGCTTCAAGTTTCAGAATTAGGTTGAGGAGAAAGGGGCTTGGCAATCGGATAAGAATTCATTGAAGCCCAGTATTAGAGAAGGATAGAAACTGGCAAAGATTGCTGCCCCGGGGCAGTTTGATTACTTTTTGCGCCTCAGCGTGACAGGGTGGGCGAGGTGCGAAGTGTGTAGGGAATATAAAAGTCAGATGTTTTATCAAAAGTCTTGGAGTGCTGGTGGGCTGAACCTGTCGCAGCCTTGCTCTATGCCGTAGAAACAAGTACACAACGGGAAATCCGTGAGGTCTTCATAGATGAGTATATGTATATAAATGTGGAGTTAACATTTGAGACACTACCTCTATGTATCACCACTAATCTGTAGGTTGTAAGAAAGCACACATTTCCTGATAAGTAGTCTAAGGGTTTCCAATCCTCTACGTGGTATATGATGGAAAATCTGATTGTCTAGCATCCCCTCCTTGGGGGAGAAGGGACACTAAGAACACTGCTTGTCTGTGAGCACACGGAGTGACTTGACTTGGAGGTCTTCCCTTCCTCCCGCTGCAGCTGGCAGTGCTGTGGGGATGCACACGACATGGCGCTTGCTCTCATCACCTACCATCGGTGGGCCAGGCATAGGAGTGAAAGACTCAGTAGCCACACTGCTGCTAGCTCTGCGAACAAAACAGTACACACTTCATAACTAAGGCTTTTATAGATTAATTAATGAAAAGTGAATGAAAATTTCTCCAATAGCGTTTTTATTTGCGGGAAATTATTTGTTAAAATTTGCTTTATTATTACGGGGTTCAACAGTCACGGTTATTAGACCTTTGAGTATAGTGTATGCTTTTTTATCGTGAGAGATGGCGGTGATCTTCACCTGAAGGATAGCGAGATCCGGCGCCGACCTACACGTTGGCTTGTGAGGTTTTCCCGCAACTACGTATCTTCTACCAGAAGCACATCAAAGCTTAGGGCGCGCTCCCAGTCGGTGCAAGCTCTAAGCTCCCGTCTGGTCTCCCTGCGCGCGCGTGTGTAGATTAGAAGTGAGGATAAGGCAAGGCAGAGAAAGGAAAGATATCGCGCGTTCCGTGACCCGTTTGATTGGGTACTGCTGCGGCATTCGCTTGGTGTTGATGGGAGAAACCACGGAAAACTTCCGATCTGAGTAGCCGGCCTGCAACCGTCGGGACTCGAACCTAGAACCTCCCGCTGAGAGGCTCTGCAGTGACATCAGTTGACGCCCTGATCCACCTCTCCCGGTGTGCGTTATAAATACATTTCATGTGTAAAAATACTGATATCTTATTAAACAATGTGTGAACTACTCAGTAGTAGATATGGTTATAATTGATGGGGAGGGGAGGGGAGGGGAGAAGGCAAGCGAAGGTCGGCCGCTGCCGAGGCCTACCCACCTGCCGCGGCGACGCTTTTGCTGGCGGGCTTGGCGGAGTAGGCGTCCATCTCGCTGAGGAAGCGGTACGAGGCGTTGAAGCCCGTGCCGTCCAGGCGGTCGTTGGAGCGGAACGTCACCCGGAAGAACTTCCGGTCCGACTCGATGTCCAGCTCCTTCATCTGGCCGCAGTAGCGCGAGTACTTGCGGTCGCGCGCCATGAAGTTGGAGAACTCCACGTAGTCGCTGGCGGTTATGGCCTCGCACCTGCAGCACGCGATTTGCTGGTGAAGGAAACGGCTTCGACGAACAAAAAGAAAACAAGAGAGAAAAGAAACAGAGAAATTGTTACGAAATGAAATTATAGAACTTGGAACGAGTATTAACTTTTAAGAGAACGAACAATTGAGTAATGGAACTGGGTGCTGTAGAGGCAACTTTGTATTGGGAGACGCTGGCGAGAGTTCGCAAGAGATGGCAGCATGAAGATTATGTCGTGATATTTAAAGTAAAACTCTTGTTATTATACCCAATTAGTAGCTTTTTCAAGTGACTTCAAGATTGGCAAAACCTAGGAGAACGTATTAGTTATAATTATAATTAATCGATGGTTTCAAGAATGCAGAACACAATATTCGCAGAAGCGGAGCAGATTTGCCGATTGATGAGCATTTCAGAACTTTCGGACAATATATTTTCTTTTTGTTGGGAATTTAAGTGTTTTATTTGACAAATCTCAAGAGTGAGAATGTCAGCGACGTTAGGTAAGTGGAAAACAGCGGCAGCTTAAATTATTTTGGAAATTCGCTTGATCGGGACCATGCCGGGAAAATATTGCGGGACCCAAGTCACTAGATTAATTACAAAAATGAAATGCACCAACGATGTGATAGAACTAGGCAAGAGAAAAATTGACTCTTCTCAAATCATTTTGATTAATGTTGTTTTCTGAGTTAACTGAAGAGATAAGTTTACAAAAGTATTTTATCAACGAAAATTCCTTAAAGATGGTTCACAAAACAGCCGACGTGTAGATTAAACCGGTATTGCGGTCTCTGGTCGCGAAGTAAATGGCTCCATTGAAGAATAACATCTGATTCCAGCAAAATAGTTTTTGAGATGTCATTTTTCTTCTGTACCAACATATTAATTGCCTATACATCCGAGCGCGTTGCGATCTTCTTCAGTGCCCACAAATATGAGGGTAATGCGAATTAATAATTATCCTTTTTAATATTCATTTTGACGGTGGTAAATTTTAAATTTATTTCATTTGAAGAAACTTTAAATGCAATTCATTTTATACACAAGCTAACTACCCAAAAGAGTTGACAAATTTATATAATAACGTAATAAAATATTTTACAAATAGAAATACTAAAATATTGCCAAATGTATTTAAAAAAATATTTATAGAGCAAGTGCTCTTCTCCGACATCCGACACGGGAAACTACCGATAAGAGCATCCGACTGCTGGAATTCTGCCGGCAGCAGAATTCGACCTTGCTCTCTAGCTAGTGTCGAAAATTCTGCCGTCGGCTCTCGAAACTTAGGACTCCCGGTAAGAGACACTGCAGTAACCGAGTTGATGCCCTGAGCCACCTCAACCGCCTACTGGCTTTTGTCTTACCGTCCATAACCCAGAAGGAACGCGAGGCTACTCACGGGAGCACGCCTTCCACGTCGAAGTAGTTGAAGTGCAGGTGCACCTTCTCGTGGGCGCGCCCGTGGAAGAAGTAGTGGCACTCTGTGTCGCGCGGGTAGAAGCCCGGGAAGTTGGGGCTGGCGAAGGCGCCCGCGCGCGCCTCGCTGCTGTTGAAGACGAAGGCGCACGGGAACTCGTCCACCTGCCGCCCCGCCGTCACGCCGAAGTCTGCGCACACGTCACAAACAAGCACAGCGCATCTCACTGTTACTGCATAAATAGGAGAAATAAAAGAATACGAAATGTAAAGGTGATGCACACAATAAGATGATTTAGATTTAGATTTAGATTTATTCAGTAAAAAAAAAAAGAAAAAAAAAAAGAAGTAAAAACTGTATGTGACGTAGGGGGGAAAAGATTATCTGCGCACGTTTTCTTGAGTTCCAGAATCCCTTAACGTCATTTTAACTATAAATAGTTGAAAGGTGAGTAAAAGTTTAATATACATAAATAAATTTTAAAAATAGTAGGATTAGCAATATTTAAAAAATAGTAATTTTAGTTTCTGAGTTCTAGAAAACTTATTTGCATCGGTACAAAATTGCAAGTGATTTTTCTGCATTGCTAACCAAATATCAACTCGCCATTACCTCTGCTCTTACCATTACAAGCAAAAGGAGAGTTCAACAAAACGTGCGCATAGTGAAGCTACATTTACGTCCAGATGTTATTTAAAAAAAAGTTGTATAATAAGATATACAAAGTGGTATATGAAATAGCAAATGAAGGTGGTGGGTTTTAGAGATTTCAGATGTTTGTATTAGACGCGAATCCTAAGTTGTAACTTCGAAAGGAAAATAAATATATAAAATTATGATATTGCTGATTAGGAAATTGCATACAAAAATGTAGTTCGAAAGTGTCCTGCTGTAGTTGGCCGCCGTATGGAATTAAGTTATAGGTTTTAGGGTGCATTGTAGTGGGAAACTTTATGATTGGGTTTAAACGAAACATTAACGCTTTTCGAGGAAAAAGGAATTACGAAAGTGATTACTAAGTATTATTTTTTATATTTACGAGTGTTTTATCTTTAAGAATCACATTTTTTCGTTTATTTTGTATTTCTGGGGAGAATAACGAACACATTTACAAATTTCAATAATATATAATTCTATTAACTTACATTATTACTGTAATTCAATTTTTCTAGATCGTGATTAATTAATTAATGAATTAATTTATTAAATTAAAATGTCATTAAATTTACATACGTGTCATATTTACTGGTTTCCATAATACAATTCTTGTACTTTCAATGTTTTTATACAATAACAACGCTCGTAAATCCTTTTTAGATCTAAAACAAAAATGTCAATTTCTGCCAAATTCAAATGCGCATTCTGTCCATCGATCATATCGATCTTTTACAAACCCCGCGCAATGGCAGCGCTCGTGGATGGGACACGTTGGCGCGCACCCATCCAGTAATAAAGAGAGATCAGTGATGGAGGTCACCTCAAAAGAACAGCCTTCTGCGACGTCAGTGATTGCTATCTGCTGTCCGGGTGATGCCACGCCCCTGATTTGTCGGCGGTCCAGCCAATCACGTCCAGCCGTACTGAGAATATAAATCATGATGTCAAGTTGCCGTCACCACTGAAAGTATTCACGGGGAGCTCAATGAAGCTTTCCCACTCTGCAGTTGACTATCTTGCCACAAGAGAGCAGTACAGAAAGTAGCTCTGGAACTGATGCGTGAGATTCGCTTAGACGAGGATTAGATAAATTAGTGAATTTACTTTGTTGTTTTGTTTATTGACCTTTTCACTTTTATTTTTCTGTACTCATCGTTTTTTCAGGATTATGTTACTTCTGATAGAACTTCATTGCACGTCTGCATTGTTCAGCATGTTCCAGAGGACATTTCTACAATTACCAATAACACTTGAATGTTTATGGACATCAACCAAAAGGTAGAATGAAGATATTTGTTTGCACGATTTTAACTAGTTAATTTGTATTTGTACTCCCTGATTTTGAGCTTGAGCTTTTGATCTGATGCTCCCACTTGGGACTGGAGCGATGTGTTCAATCGCCTTCAGTTGGTGTGAAAGTTACCACTGATATAAATCGAAGCGCTGAATATTATGGTGCATTTTGGCCACCCAGAAAGTCTACGTGAGATGGACGAAAACCCTTAGTTTACCAGTTCACGGTGCGACATAACTCGGACAACAGACAGCAATCCCATTTCAAAAGAAATGCGCATCGAAACGACATCCGACAGGTGTCTCCTGCCCGGTTTGCTTTGGAAGCACGAAATAGGTGTAATAATGCTTATTAAAGTGCATGAAGACGCAGGGTGTGCGGCTTCGGATAGTGCTGTATCTTAAGGGGACAACATATTTTAAATTGAAAAAAAATAATACAAAAACAAAACATTTCTAAAATTTCATTTATTTATGATTAAACTATTTAAATTATTATTATTTTAAATACGATTATTTCGTTTATAAACGATTTGAAAATATAACGTCCAACGATATTTTAAAAATATTTCATCAAGTACTAATATTATTTGTACTAGAAATAATTCGAAATTCATTTTGGTTTTAAGTTTTCAAAACTACGCTGTTAATAATAAAAAAATAGCGTAAACATACATTATAAAATAACGTATTAGCGTAATTTCATAATAAAAAAATACGGTACATTTTCAAGGAGAGCATGACGTCCAAGCGCCCCTCCCTCTGGGCCACCCTTGAGGTATGCAGAGGTTGGATTGGGAGGCAGGAGAACCGAGTTTTGAAGGAGGGTTTATATAGAGAGCCCGGCTCGCAGCGGGGCCGCCGTGGCCGCGGCGCGCCACTCACTTTTGATGAAGCTGTAGGTGGCCTTGAAGCCGCGCGCCAGGCTGGAGGAGTAGATGCCTCGGAACTCCAGCATGAGGCGCGGCCCGTTGGACATGAGCGGCCGCGGCAGGCCCGAGCCGCAGAAGCTGTCGATCTTCTCCATGCGCCCGTCGATGTGCACGTACGCCACCAGGGCGTCGATGCTGTCGCACCTGCTCGCACACGAACGCAAGCGCCAATGACCAACGCACGAATCACTGAAAAGTATCTTCACTTGTGCTACTGAAAGATACTTTTAGTTAGTACTACAATGAGAGATTGTTTGTTGATAATGAAATCGGCATTGGATCCTAGGATTACACCTGTTCTGTTGCAACTCGCATATTAGTGAAATATCAATGTTGTTTTTGGTTTTATATACTAATAACTACGCGAAAAAAAGAACCGTTGGAGTATATCAGATCCATGATACTGTAACAAAGAACCTTGTTACAGTATCATGGATCTGGTATACTTCAACGGTTCATTTTTTTCGGTGATATCCATCTCGATCAGATTTTTCGTTTAGTTTCTCTTAATCCATTGAGCAAATACTAAGACAGTCTCATATTTCGCTTCAGCACATAAATAAACTTCTATCACTGCACGTTTTCTTGATCCCAACGGTAGGCAAACAGTTATTCGAATAATCGTTCTCCATCGTTCTCGCGTCGGGAAGTCGATTCCTTAACGTGGTGCATGATAAGGAATAAGAAACAAAATCTATAGATCTTGGCAGTTCAAATAGTTTTTATTACCTGGGAGGGGATAATTTCTTTTTAACAAATCCCACCAAAAACATTACTTGCTACATGTATTCATTATTCAACTTAATATCCAGAGCTCAAGAAAACTTGCCGTTTGCACTTATCTCCATAGTATGTCACACACAGTTTGTAACGGTTTTTGACATTCAATATATAAATACCGAAAAATAAGTACATTTTACAGGGTCCAAAATGAGGTACGAATTCGTATCAATTATGAAAAGACCCATGTAAAGAGAAATGTCATAATATGTCATAATGTATTTGGAGTGAAGTTAAAATACGATGCTTGCATATAAAACAAATGGAACCAATAATTTACGGATTACGTACAATCCAATTGCGAGAAAAATTCATTTAGATTTCCGGAAAGAAATCACAGTGAAAGAATTTTTATTTAATATATTTGCCAAAAGATCTTTTCATTTTAAATACATCAAAACCAGTCAGTCCGCTTTCGGCATTTAATTTGGCAACAGTGACTGCATTCTTTAGTTATTTCATATTTTAATGTGCATAGGTACCTTGCAGTTTTATGAAAATAATTTGCAGCATCTTTTCGTAAATACATTCCTAATCCGCCATGAAACATTGATAAGTTGTTTACAAGACAGTCAAGTCGGAATAACTATTTTATCCTACCGCAGCTTCGTAAAAAAGTTATTTGAACAGTAGGCTTTTCATTTCATCAACGAATATGACATTGAGCCATTCTCCTGTGAACGTGTTTCGTCTATACGCGGCACAAGCTTTCCGTATCTTCCCTTTTGGTTGGGTCTGAGTCAATAGGTTTCTTATCGCTGCTCAGCTCTACAGATCGAAAACCACCACATGTACCAACCCCGAAACTTATTCGATCCGCTTTAAAAAAAAAAAAAAAAAAAAACTATTGAAAGTGACGACGCTCAAGGTTTGGCTGGCATCACAGTTGCTTTCACAAAATTGTCCAATGGAAAGTCGTTCGTGTTGGTGCCTTCGTCGCTCGCATTTTGACTGGCCAAATGAAGTTTGCAAGCGAGGTTTAGAAGGAGATTGTGGCAGAACTTTTGCTGACTTTTTCAGAATAATATTGAGGGGAGTCTTGTCAGCAAAAGTAAGAAAATGTTCACATATTTAAAACTTAAGCTTGATAAATTATTTAGTCTTTCCTGAACACAGTGACTTACTGAAAAAATAGATATAAAAGTGTGTTGTAAATGTTTAAATCACTCTCCGCAGTAGATTGGGGACATGACTCTTGTTAAGACTCTTGATATTTGTTAATTTGGACATCCTAATTGACTAGATGACAGTGATTTATGTAGTCTCGTAGAAGTTCTGTTCTAGATTTTGGCGATACTCTCACAATTATAACTTCTTTTATCTTTTAGTTTTGTACATAAACATTGGTTGTTTACATCTGTTCTCTGTTAATGAGGTTAGAAGTACGGTTTTCTAGGAAAGTATACCTTGTTTGTTAGAAAACTGAAGATTTGACCATTTAATGAGAAACTAAGAAAGATGAAATTTTCAGGATAACTTTATGTAAAAATGACTGAGCTAATTAACCAAAATGTTGTAGACGCCTAATGAGGTAGATTGCGAATTTTTCGAATTATAAATATGTATGCGAATTATAAATGCGTCCATTTTTCAATCTTATTTTCAATTCTTTTTTAAATTTTTTAAAATCCGACTTGTGATATTCTATGGAAGTATTTCTGGTTAAGTATAATAATGGATAGTTATAGAATTTGACTTAGACTGTTTAAATTTCAAGGTTCTATGAAAAGTGTTTTCTGAGATAAAGGGTCGGAAATAGAGTACATTTAACACAGGCTAGATAGCGCCATCAGACCTCTTAAACTTGATTTCGATACGAATTGCAATTTAAAAAATTTCAGAATGTACACGAAGCGATAATTTATCGATATTAATTGAAAATTAAAAAAAAACAAAAAAACTATCGCGTCAGAAAATTTCATTCAGTACTACGACAACTTTACAAAAACAGATTCGTCAACGTTAATACCACTTTTTAGCTGTTGGTCCTCAGGCATGTACATTTCCAATAAAGAAAACTTGTGAAAATCAATTGATGCGGTATTCTAAAGAAACAAAATTTTTTCTAACGTAACTTACCACGAAACTTTTTCATCTCGTTGTCTACACGCTACTGTGCTCCGCTCCACGGTCCCTTCACACCCTTCTCCCCTCTTTCAGGAAGAGGAGGGGGCCGCTGCAACGCAGTACGACAGAGCACAGAGTAAAGTGCGCACCGCCCCTACCCTGGCACAGCGCGAGACTAGGCGCTCTTTGAGTCTAGGCGCGGGAGTTTGCTGCCCTGCTGAGGCAGTAGGCTCGCGCGCTGCCTCCCTCCGCCCCCCTCCGGAGGGGAGGTCACCCCTACAAGGTGGTGGTCGAGGGGCTCCTATATAATGACCCGCACGAGGAATCTGTCCACTTGCGACTGGCGCGTATTCTGCAACGGCATCGGCATCGGCATGGGCATGTTCGCGAAGAACGGCGTGGCTCTCGTAAGTATGGCTGCCTTTGATTTCTTGCTTCAATGTTTACGTAGTCATGCAGTAATTTTTGAGGAGTATTACTCGTCTCGCTACTTTAGTTTATAGTGATATAAAAGCTTAATCGATTTTTGTATCGCGTGCAGTGAAAAAAGAACATAAATTTCATATGTAAATTAATTTTAAATTCTTCTCCAGTTATTGATTGCGTTTGTTGCTGCGGAGGCAATCTTGCGGCAAGAAGCCTCTGAGCATGGAGAAACCACCCAGTCTCGGTAAGTTGACATCCATAGGCATTGGTTACGAATTGACTCCTTAAAGTTGAGATTAAAGTTTTATGTTGAACTTAATTAAATTTAAAAAATGACAAAATTATCTCAACGGGTTTCGGCAGTGAGGACAAGGACGCTACAACCTTCGTGGTGGATCGTAGCGACGACGCTGATGCGTTAGAACATTCTATCCCTGAGTTTGAAGAACCTTTAAGGGAGCACAATGCTCCAACGCAAGATAACGTCAGTGGCGACCAAACCGCTACTGAAATTAACGGCCATGCTCGTCCCAGTGCGAATTCCGACCTCTCGGATCAGATGAAAGGTAACGTCGAATACGGCCTTTATGCAAGGCATCTGTTTTCTAATGGTCACCATTATAAACGTGCCTGACCACCGCTTAAGCCGTAACCACCTTTGACCTTGCATTTCACACAATCTTGCTTTGCTTCAGGTCAGTCTGCCGGCGGCTACCCAGCTCAACCTGCAGTGACGGATTACAGAAACGCCCACGGGCCCCCTCCCATGATGCCCGAAAGTGCGCACCTCGCCGTCCGCAGCAACGCCCACGGCCCGCCGCCCGCTGAGGGAGAGTCGCGGGGCTTTGTGCTGTCCGGCTCAGCCATCGTCGTCGACGGCCACGGAGGCCCCGGGGAGGACGGGGACATCCACCTCCCCGAACGGTACGTGGCGCCGCCCAACCCCGCGTGCGTGGGCGACGTCCGCCTGGGCTTCCACGAGGCGGACGACTGCGAGGACTACGCCGACTCGGCGGCGCCGGAGGGCGAGGGGGACGGGCCTTGGGAGGAAGAGTAAGAAGCCCGGGACCGCTCCCATACACGGTGATGCGCCACGAGGAGGTTTGCATGCGTTTTAAAGCGAAGTAGAATATTGGTTGTACAACCCCATACGAAATAAAAACGTTAAAATTTTACTTAGACTTGTTTCGTTCCAACATCTGAAGGTTTCAACACCCGAATTCTGCAGACTTCCTTGGTCCTGTATTTCCTTTCATCTAAAGTGAAATAGTTTGAACAAATTTACCAAGTAAATACTGCAACTAAAACTGTTTTGTTTCAAATGGTTAAGACGACCGATATTATGTAATGTTAAGTCAAATCCCCCCCCCTCTCAATAATTGCACTGAGCAACGCTTTTTCCCCCCCTTCATACCTCCACAATGGATTTCAAAGAAACTTTTTCCCTGATTTACAATAATTAGTTTCTCTTAGGCAGCTTTAAAAATATATGGACATGTTTGTTTGTTCGAAATAAACTTCTACATACTATTTACGCCTGATCACTCAGATTATTTTACTAAATTTTGAGCAAGCTTCATAGGTGAGAAGTTTTAAAATTCGCACTTGCTGCAATTAAAGCCTTTTGGAAGAAATAACTACCGCATTGCTTAACTACTGGTCCTACAGAAAGGCGGGCGCTATTAGTTTCCTATTTTCTTTGATCTGGACTATGTATTTGCAGTTGTCACACTCTTGCCATATGCCATTTATTACCGCCCATGGTACATTTTTTGAAAATTTTCTCAACATTTCGGTTTCCTGGTGGTAAAACCGAAATATTACTTTAAGAATATTAAGGAATAAAATATCGTTCTAAATGGAAAATTTCATTGGCAAATTTGGAGCAGCTTTTCAGAAGACTGCGTTTAAGCGTCACTTTAAGCTCTTACTTAGAGAAAAATTTTAGAAGTATTTTAAACGACTTTAACTTCCAAATGCAATGTTTACAAATCGCTGGAAATGGGTTTATTTATGGCATGAGATACTTAAAAAAATACATTTGTGTAATTAAAAAAAGAATAGCCCAAAATGAACTTTGTCATATTAAACTTCAATTAGCACTATCCGTTGGAAAGGTAGAAGAATAAACAAATATTGCATGCAATATTGCGCGAAAACTAATGAACTTTCAAAAAAGTTTACATTACTTAATAAAACTAAATATAGAGAAAAAAATTACTTGAAGGAAAAATCACTGTGGAAAAAAATATTTTACTTAAAAGAAGAGTAGCGGTCATTAAAATTGTTTGTCGGCAATATCCACAACATTAGTGCAGCGATTGACAATAGTTTGTTTTCTCTACAAACACAATGTAAGGTTCGCTGGCGCGAACTGGGGACCCAACACTGGTGATCAGCACATGATTTGCCCTGATCAAACACGACAGCCAAATTTTAGAGATTACGCAAGTTTTCTAATTTCATATTTTTTTCCTTTCAAGTGTAGGTGTAAAATGTAACGGTCATTATCGGGTCGATTCGCACTTTCGATGTGAAATGATATGTATTTTATCGAACCGATTCAATTCTACATATCAAGTGGCGAATTCACGTTGTAACTCTCACAACTAATGTATTAATGTATTTGATGCCCACGCAAACCAAACACGCACTTCAGGCTCACTGCTGGTACAGTTCCGCATGACACCAACTGACTGAGAATTTACAACCCCAACAGTTGGATATTTGTATATTTGCAAAGAGGTGAGAAGCTAAAAGAATTCCTTTAGATTACTGACGCTCAGTAGAAAATAAAAGGGTGCACGTGACTTGTTTTCAAGACATCCGCCGAGACCTACTCGTAATTGAGCGTTACTACCAGACCGAGAATAAAGACTGCACTCTTAGAATACCGAAGCTAAATAAAGAATAATATAATAAAAACAAAACAGAAGAAAACAAAAACAAAATTAAAATTTCGTTTTATCTCGTGAAAGTGGCGTAGATGAACAGATTAAACAAATAATTTATTTTTAAATAGATTTCATGTGAATTCTACATATCTTACAGGTGCAATTTAAATGTATTTGCATCAATAGCAAAATGCAGTATGATAGGTACAAAGATACGGCATATTTAAAACCGTCGACGTGATATGACGTTTTTATAGTAATACTCGCAATCTACATATAAAATTGAGTATGTTACGCACTCTACTTTCCTGGAGATAAATATCTTGTTTCTTACTGTTATTGTAATTGAACATTCTTACGTAATCCTTACAACGGCTGAATTCGACCTAGCTATCTAGCGTGTGTTGAAAGTCCAGCCACCGTCGGGACTCAAACCCTAGGACCCTAGGACCCTAATCTTCCATTGTTTGCGCAGTATCTCGTTGTTGCAAGCTTGGGAGGGAGGGTTAGTGTATTCCTCAGGGGAAGCAGACAATAGCCCTTGAGTGGGACCGTGGTACGCGCCATGAGAGACTCTCAGGAAAACTACGCCCACGGGTACGCAGGTAATTGCTAAGTAGGATCTTCACTTATCGATTATGTCTGACAGTTATCTGCGCGGAAAACAGTAGTTCATTTCTCGGAACATTGTGTTCTAGTATACTAAATCTGTGGATTTATTTTGTTTATTCATCAGTTAGTTAATAAGGATTAATCACAATTAGTACGAAAATCGATTATTTTATACGATTAATACGGGCTTGATGGCCTGAGTCTCCCCACGTAAAATAAGACATCAATTCAATTAATAGATACAATTAAATCGTTATTTTTAGGCCGATTAATCTATACATCAGTTAAAACTTACGTTCATAGTACAGTTCGATAATTTGAATTAATTTAATATTTTTAATTTATAATGTATCTACATTGTTTTACCCTCGTACTGCAAGAAAACCTGCTTCGGGTTTACAGGAGGTTAAGCCTCTTGACTAGCTTTTTTGGCATTCTTTTCCCTACTACCAGGGCACTTTTTACAGCTCATAGTAGTGCTTCTACCTGTAGAAAACAAAACCGAGGCCAGATTTTGACCCGCACCTGTTGAAAGGTTCTTTGTTAGAGCGTTTCTGCTTAAGACATAGCTAATGTCAGGCGACGAGGAAGAAATAAACTAGTTTTTTCACGCGTGCAGTCTCAGAACAGCCAATTTTTGTTGCCACCAATTTTTCACACACTCGACAACAGCATTTGTGCTGTTGCAAGGCACTAGGTTTTACATATTTATGAAATGAAATTAGAAAATTGATTTAAAGTCAATTGGGCGTGCAAAGTGGGGGCGTAAGCATGAGCTTAGTGTGTTATGCAATAACCCATCCTTCGAAGTGACCGATCAGTTGCTGCGTGAGTGGTGAGCCTATTGCGTCATGGCCAGGTAGGGCGATCCCCTCGGGGGAGCTCCTGGGCGGGCGCGGGCAGATGCAAGCCGAGCGGCCCTCATCCCTCCCAAGTGCGCAATTGAAATGGACAAGATTGCGTTGCACTTGAAAGATTGTTAGAGCGGCTCCAGTGGCGAGGCATTGGAGAGCCAGTGACCACTGATTTGTTGTTTTTTTCGTAATTTATTTTACAAGACAATAAAAAACGCAAATCGAAAATGTTCAACCGTCAGGACTCGAGTCCCGACTTTTATTTCAATAATGATTTTGTACGATACAACTTTCTCAAAATATTCGGACTTTCTTAATTAAAAAAAAAACACCCAAGATAAATATGTGTTATTCATTTTTGTGAATCGATAATAAGCTTTCGATAAAATATTGAAGTATTTTTGAAGACTTTGTTGTATTTAGTCGTGTGAAAGCGACATGCAGTGTATTGTCGACAGATTTTGTGTTATCATTTAACGTTTAAGAGACCTCAAGAAGCATCAATTGATGGGAGAACTAGAGAAATGTGATTATTCATTATAAAATGTGATGTTTACCTTGACTCTTATGCAATTATGTTTAAGGAATGAAATGGAGCGATCTTAATTTTGAACAAAATTAAAACGAAATGCGAGAAACTTTAGAATTTGTTTTGAATCGAACATTCCACATTGTTTTGAATCCACATTGTTGCAGGCGAAATTTAATTTGCGTATTGTTTTCTCTGCGCAGCACAACTGTCAGACCTTTGTTCAAAGCTAATTTAATATTTCATAAAGTAAGAATTTCGGATATTTTAATACTGAAGACATAATTAAGGAACATGGATGTTTTTACAGAAATCATATCTTATCAAAGATAAGTTGTAAAAAGTGGTCGTTCAAGTCATATGTTTAAAGTATTTTATTCGATGTAATGGCTGAAGGGAAATTTAGGGAACTTACAGTTTCTTTCAAAATTGAACTCGCAACCAACTACTCCAAAGTCGATTAATTTGTGCGGGGTTTAATAACTTTTCATCTTGATTAGAAAATTTTATGTTATTAAACTTAAGGAAGATTATAGGAACCTATCGCTGGCAAACTTTATTATGAAGAAAATAAACCATTGATGCTATTTTGTTACAGTAGATAATTAAACTCATAGTTCTGAAACTCCATCGTCACTATTTTGTATCTAAAGAAAGTTAAATCACAGTTGATCATACTTTTCCCAATGTCATTACCTAAAAAATATGCCCGTTCTAAACATTGAAATATTAATGAGAAAGAAACCAAGAGTGTCCTCAAAATTCACAAATATAACAAATACGACTACTTTGCTAAATTATGTGAGGTATTCTCGTGCGATGTGCCCACTTTCTTGCCTGTATTATATACTAAATAATAAAGTTTTTATTGTTGTAACAATGAAATATTTGAGACTTGCCAAGAGTATTTTGATGAAAATTATTGCATGAAGAATGACTTTTCGTGTCATGAAATGAAATGATGAGGATATTCATTACACAAAAGAAAATGTAGAATGTGCATATTTTGATATTCTGATGCTTTGTATGATCAGTGCTAACCAAAAATAATTAAACAATCCGGTACACCATCAACACATTATACTAGAACCAGTAAATGCTATTGTACTTTCTGTTATTTTTTAACTTTACTGTTTTTTCCAAAGCTTTTCATAAGCTTTGTGATAGTCGGCAACTTCTTTTCCATTAACAAAATTATTGGTGTGCTTTTATGCACACGAAGTAATACACCTACATAATACGATGACGTTAGAATATCGTTCCTCTATCGAAAAGACATAAATGAAATGTGTAAGCAGTGGGAAAATGGAATATTTAGTATCCAAAACTATATTGAAAAGGCCAGCGACGCATCCATTGCTAAAAGGCAGAAATCTCAACATTTTTCATGAGTTAAAACCGTTCGACGTTTTTTGATATTATTTTTTGTTTAAATTGATTGGAAGTATGCAAGTAAGATTTTAAAAAATAATTTCAAAACCTAAAATCAACATTCTTAGACAAAAGAAAAAAACACATTTTTGCCAGTGCCATTGCCATTTTGAAGTTGTTGTTAATAATTATTTATTTTTTAATTATTAATTCTAATGTATATGTATAATAATATATTAGTGTTAAAACACATGTTCACTAACTGTTTCAAATAGAATGATGAAAGGTGCATGGAAACTTTATAATATTGCCCGTATTAGCAGATGTACGTTGAATCTATTTGTAGAGTCACATGCCTTGCGAAAACAATGTTTTATTTCTTGTATTGTACTTGTAGGTTTACTCATCGTCACCAGGGAGCGAGCATAATTCACTCCTCCGTGCAGGACAGAAGAGGGAGCACAAAGGCTGTTTCGAGTTCAACTGAAAGCCGCATCCAAAGCCTTGTTCGACCCAGTAGTATGCAGATGGAGAAATAGCGTCTGTGGAACCTAGAGATACGCCCAATAAAATAATTTTCCATCTAACAAGGACTGGATCTACGATGTTTAATGTTGGGGAGGATCATAAAAGTAAGTTTCTCAAGGTACTCCTGACAAATTTGGTAAAGGCCAAGTCATTTCTGTAACATTGCTGCAACATTTTTAACTACCCAGTTAAATTACAATAATTCGTAAGAAATTCGTTATAATGCTGTTCACCAAAGTTTGAACATTGCCAGCAAGTCGCTTATATAGCAAAAGATAAATTTGTAAAAATTTTAAACTTACGTGATTACGAATTTACGAAATCACTAAATGTGAATTTTAGCTAGAAACTTGGTAGTGTGAATAGCGAGTTAACTTCTCCCTGGACTGTCACTTTACCGGTAATCGCGTACTGCTGGAATTCGTATAAACTGCATCAGTTAACATTTTTATTTATGAATTTTGTTCATTTCATTTTTTGCAATAACTCTTTACATGATATTTTTCTGATAAAATATTCGCTTAACAAATGAATACAGAAACGTTCACTCGCAAACGAAGGTCGGTGGCTGAAGAACAAATACGGCAGGCGGAATGATGGAAAGCAGTTGTGAACTGGGTCTCCTGCACCGTCTGAACGAGGCCCGATATGAGAAGCGACTCACGAGAAGTGAATAGCAAACTTGTTTAAATACGTGCAAGGTGAATATCCACGCCAGTTGAACTAATTTTCAAGAATAATCTCGAGCCATACAATCTTACCATGCATGTTCATGTTGAGAAAATGTGCGGTATCAAGGTATGACGCAAACTTTTAGGCTAGCTATGTGCTTTTAGTAGTTATTAATGCATTTCATTTCTTACGTTAAATTAAATGTTAAATTGACATTTTAACTGTGTGTGCCCTCCATTATTTATTATGCCAATATTCCCACTAAATACGTCACCTGAAACTACCCGAGTACACTATGTTATCTTTGCGTTAGCGAATTGACAAAATTGAGATCAGTGATGTAGAATAATAGAACGAAAATAATCACCTGTAATAAACTAATTTTTTCAATTACAGCTATAAACCTGTAAAGCTGTAAACCACCATTTATTTTTCTGTTCTTGGCGAAATAACAATATTAGCTAGCGAATTAAAAATGTTTAATTCACTGCTTCTATCCTGTAGGAATATACAAATCGGCCGGGGTATTGTAATTTTCTTGACAAAAATATCACAAGAACGAAAGACATTTGAACAAATGTGCGGTATGTAGATATTTGTTAAAATTTTCTCGTTTTCATTTTTTCAGGGTTATATTTATCATTAATATCTTCCACTCTTTTCCATTATCCTTTTGTAAGCTGTGTATTCGTTAAATTACCATTTTAAAAATAGGTAACTAATTTACCTTACAACAAATTGCTAATACCTTGCCTAAACATTATTTTAAATATTTTTAAAGCCCCTGAAAAATTGTATTACAATTGAACAGACATTAAATAAAAGTTAAAAAAGGGGTAAGCTATGAGTCTCGACCAAAAATATTTTATTTACTTGTGAAAATTATTTCCCGCGACTCCTGTCGTCGCTACTGGGACGAAACGGGTTTACTAGTCAATAAAATCGTATTTTGCTCTCTTGTTCCATTCTTCAATGTTATGAATATTGAATTTTAGTACTCAAAGTGACAGGGAGCGCTGTACGTTACTTACCAGCGCAGCGATTTTAACTCCTCAAAATTTGTTTTGAGGTCATAGGCAAATTGACCATAATGAAAGTGATGTAACTATGAGTCGGTAGTTACCTTTGATGTTAATTTTAATATTTTAGGAGAAATTACAAATTTTTGTGAACGTGCACGGCTATGCCACGCACTGTTGATTTTGTGACAGAATGAACCCTTCACTAGATGGGCGAACAATATAGTTATCACTCGCTTGGATTACTGGCATTCAAATTCCCATTCAATTGGAGGAGCCTCCAAATCATCATTTAGAAAGCTACAAACAACCCAGAACAAATTCCTTACTGGTAATCAAAGCTCCTTGGTATATTTCAAACGAGCAAATACATCATGAATTAAATATACAAGCATAGAACTTGCGCCCCTGAGAGGATACTTCAAATCAGGTTTATTTGTTTCAGCGAGTTCATTCTAAATACCACCCCTTGGGCGTGGCGCCCTCTGCAGGTACAATGCCTGCCACACCGCAGATACACCTCTGGCATTTATGTCGGGCGAGAAGATTTGCATGGTACGACCTGATATCATGCATGGCCTAATGTATCTCTTTTAGAGGAGCAACCGGGCACACTGCCGAGATCAACTGTATGGGGAATGCAGGTGTGGATACCCCCCCCCCCAAGTACTGTAAATATGGCCCGTAACCATATTAAAGATTTTAGTTTTGCGTGTTGGTTTACCAAGACTCCTGAAAGACACTTGTGGGTAACATTTGTGCCTGCAAGTCTATCGCAACCTGCAGCTGCAGCTGGTGCGTCGCGCGCGCGCACTCACTCGCGCGGGCTGTCGGTGGGGTGGTAGAGGCTGAAGTCGCTGAAGACCAGCTGCACGCGCTCCTTGCCGCGGCCCTGGAAGTCGTAGCGGCAGTGGCTGCGTGCCGGGTACGGCCCCGGGAAGCCCGGCGACGCCACCGACCCGCGCTTCTGCACGTCGCTGCTCAGCACCAGGTCGCACGACGACGCTGCGCACACAACACCACACATTTACACACACATTTCCACTGTCCTCTAGATCCCGGTCAGTTATCGAACTTCGTGTCGAAGGCTATAACAAATAAAAATGTATCAGTAAAAAATCAAATATATTTGTTGCAATAAGGATTTTTTGGTTAAAATATAGTGTAAAATACAGGAAAGAACTTTTGGTTAAAATAAGTTCATTCAAATGAATTTTTTAAAATGTAAATAAATGTTTTTTGTTTCAGTCATGTTTTTAGGTTTAAATATCTGACTTGTTGCAGCCGTATTTATATATTGCATTTCTTGAAATAAATGTCATATTACAGTTTGTTTTGCGTTTAATAAAATAATGATCAAAACGTAATTTGTTTGCAATAATTAAAAAAATTCTTTATTTCAGTAAACGTGATATAATACAAACAAAACCTGTAACATATCAAACAATTTTGTCATAAACGAAAAACTTCAGTTGAATGGTAACAAAAGTTAATAATTATACTTTTTAAAAATTACATGACATGGAGTAACGCACTTGCGCAAAGTAAGTAAAACCGCTAGAATAATAAAAATACTACTTGATATTTCTACTAAAATAAATGTATACATTAAATATTGCAAGATAAAATCAAAACAAATAATATTTTATAATACTCCAGAAAACGGACGCATATAAGTAATTAAAAAATATATATTTCACCCTTCTTTTCCTTTAACATTCTCGTATTCCTTGAAAATCAAATTTGCTACTTTCTTAAACATTAGGTTAGTTTTGAGACCTTGGTTTGCTGGTTCATACCCGGCTGTGTTGCTGAGTTTTCTTAGTAAACGTGATACAAAACGTAACATATTGAGTTGGTTTTTACTTTTTCATTAATAAAAAATATAATAAATTTACTTAATGGGGGGAAAATAAAAATATTATTTTAATATTTGTTCAGAGCTGATGATTCTGATACACCATAGATTTGAATAGAGCAATGTAATGAAAAATTAAATTAAAACGTTTTAATATTCAAAATAAAAGAGAACATTTATTTGAAAAAGACACAATATTGTTTTTTAAACGGAAATGATAACGAAAGGTCTATCTAAATTTAGAATTTTAAACAATGATGCTGATGAATGTCGTCTTCACACTTCAAAGAAAATCTGAAATCATCCAAATTCATACAAGCAACTAACTGTATTCTCTTTCCCAAATATTTTAGTCCATTTAATGTTTCATAGTACTGTCCTCAATCAATACTCCGACAAAACGACATTGCATCTTTTTCATCAAATGCTCCACTTAATTGTACCACTTTGATTGAAGCGTTGTACTAAATTTTACGTCCTCTGTCAAGAACGTATATTTTCTTTCTGACTGTTGATTTTCGTCGTTGTTTTCAGGTGGGCAGTCTCCATGACACCAACCATTACTAACCTGTGGTTTTCTACTCCAGTATGCCGTGTCTATAGTTTCTTTATTTTGAAGTCAAATATGGACGAAATACGAATAATACCTAATTACGATTCATTACAATATTAAAAAATCTGATAATCTAAAATCATCAATTGAATGGTAACAAAAGTTATAGAAACGATAGTTTTTAAAAATAACATTACATAAATCTGAAGCAAAGAAAAATAAAATTGTTAGAATAATTAAAATGCTACTTGGTATTTCTACTAGGGTAAATTTATTCTTTCAATATTGCATGATCAAATGAATACAAATAAAATTATGTAATACCACTGAAAAAGGCCGTGTAGGAATAATTTAAAAAAAATCAAACTTACTGTCCTTCAACGTAGTCGTATTTCTATAAAATCACAGACTCAGTCAAAATTGCTACTTCCTTAAACGAAAAGTTACTTTGATCAAAATCTTAGTGGCAGGATCAAACCCGGCCGGATCGCTGTTTTTTTTAAGAACGGTAACTCTTCTGTGTCATGTTACACCTGTGACATGTCAACGAACTTTATATTGTGCCAGGCAAAATTAAATCCTTTGACAATTCTTCTTTTTATCAGATCACACATTTGCACTCAATCCGGAACGGGGCAAGTAACAGGTAAACACGACACGAGACCGCTGTTGGATCGGTCCCTAGCGGGAAGCGTGTGAGTCAGAATTAGGTGGTGACGCTGCGAGTCCATGTAGTGCCAATTACGCAGCTGTAGCTGTGGTGCCAATTAAGAAAATAAGCAGCTGTAGAGGCCGTGTCGGGGCCGAGCCAATAGATACGTACGTACGCAAGGTACTATAGGAACAAAAAACAATAACAGCGGCAGCAACGCGTGAACAGCCGTCGTGCGTCCTCCCCGACACCAGCTCCGCCCTCCCCACGCGGCGCCTTCTCAGCCCACGAAACGCCCTTTGTCCATCAGCCGCGGAGGAGGCGCGGCAGGCTTTCCGTTGCGCAGATCAGGGGCGGGGCGGTGGGCACATTAACGAGGCACGAGCGGCGCGGGCGAGCGACTCGCCCTATCGATCACTCGCGCAATCGATCACCGCCGAACAAGCGCGTGGTGCGTTCCGGGACCGCGCGGGCTCCCGCAGCCCCTGCCGTCGCCAGCTCCCCGGTCGGTTCCCCGATGGCTCGCGGTGTAACATGACCTCTCTGCTTGCCCGATTTGGGAGGAATTTCGTTGCTGTACATTGTTTACTTTTATTCATTTGCTCTGTGTAAGCCGGTGGTTCTCCCTGGAAATTAAAGGAGAGTGAAATTTAGGGAACAGTGGATTTAGGGGAGACGCAACAAATTTCACGACACAGTACTGACGGAAGTCGGTAATATCAATACTTTTTCGATGTCTTTCCATTTTTGATTACGATTCTGTTTGTATATTTTTAAAATTTGTCCTGAAAAATATACATTATCCTTCATTTAATTAAATATAAATTCGTTGTTTTCCACAATGAAACACGTAATTAAAATATTTCAGACTCGCCAACATCTCTTACTATTTATTGTCTTATTGACTGATTTGTTATTTTTGAGCTATTCGTTTACTATTTATTGACGCATTAATTTTATTTTTATTACATTTATTAGCTAAGGCAATATCATTTCGTCTGAAATATTAAAACGTGGTTCATTTCAATATGGTGAAAGTAATGACAACACGATGAACATTAGATCTGTTGCTGGCTTCAACCCACTACCCCTCTAGACTACTGGTCCAGTTTTGCCTTGTGAGAAACCGGAGAAAACCTCAATTATTCCTAGATTATTCTTTTTATTGCAATCTAATGCTGAATTCTGCTTTCTTTATTTCAATTGTAAGTTTATTTGTTTACGTCAAAAATAGTTAAAAACTGTGTGACGTGCTATGGAATGAAGTTAATTTAAAGTTACATATATGTTCAGAAGCAAAACAAGAGGCTATCTCAGCATTTGCTCAAGGATCAGGGAAACGTGACGAAAACCTGACCGAGGTGGGGGTCATTGACCCAGAAGCTGAAGTACAATACTTGTTAAAGGTTCTTTAGAATTATGCAATCCAAATGGAAAATAATACACAAAATGTCATTGTTGAAATTAATAATACTTTCCTTTTGGATGCTCGATATAATCTCTAATTGTATAGAAACAGTTGTGCAGCAGAAAAGATTTTACTTGGGATTTACACTTTTTTATGGAATTTATTCGTTTAATGTCATCTGACAAGTTGTAAAATAATGTACATGTATTGTATGTGAATTTTTTGTAGTGAGCTGTTGATACTGTCACCTTATGAATATGATTACTACGTCGAGTGTTCTAGTTCTAGATACCAGCGTTTGCTGAAAATATATTCCCGCCCTTAAGTAAGTCATTTTTGACAAAACCACTGATTCATATATCAAGAGAAAAGTAATGGTAAAATACTTAGATTAATAAAGAGAAGCTTACACGAATCACGAGGGTGGGATTTGCTTATTATTCGTACAATTTGTTTCGTAATCTAAAAGTCTGGGAGCTATAAGATGTCTCGCCCCGCCTCGCGCCGCCCTGCTCCGCCCCGCCCAGTCCTGCCCCGCTCCGCCCTGTCCTGCCCCGCTCCGCTCCACAACGCCCCGCCCCGTCCTGTCCCGCTCCGCTCCATCACGCCCCGCCTCGCTTGCCTCGCCTCGTCTCGCTCCACCCCGTCCGCCCGCCCGCCGCGCGGGGTGGGAAACGGGCCGAACGCGGCGGCGCGCGGCATGACGGAATGCTCCCTGGCGGCAACGCGGCGGGGGTCCCGGGTTCCCGCCCCCTCCCCACCGAAACCACGCGCACAAAACACCACCACGCGATTAATTACCCTGCCTGCAAGTCAGCCGCCTCCCCGCGGCCCTTCTTCGCCATCCCGCCCTTCCCTCGTCCCTCGTCCCCGCCCCGCCCCGCCCCTCCCCGCCCCTCCCCGCCCCGCCCCACCCGCCCCGCTCCCCTCCGCCCCTCCCCGCCCCGCCCCGCCCCGCCCCTCTCCGCCCCGCCCCGCTCCGCTCCGCCCCGCGCCGCGGCCGCCCCTGCGCGATGAGGGCACTCGCCGGCAGGCGGCGCGCGAGACGAGGCAGTAGGGGGAGGGGGGCGGCAATGCCGTGGCGATGAATTGCTCCCCGCGCAGCCCTCCGCTTCGCTCCGTCAGGGCCGTAGCTTTAAATATTCAAGGCCCATTCTTTGCGCCGCCCGCCGCGCCCCTCGCGGGCTGCATTGGACGCTGTTTTGTGGCGCGCCCTGGCGACGCGAGTGCGAACTTTCTGCGAGCGGAGTTTCTCTCGCGACACGGACGCTTTCCCGGTTGGTGGTTGGAGTAAGAGGAAATGCTTTTCGCTCAAGGTTATTTACTTCAAAAGAGCTTTAGTGGAAGTTTTAAACGTAAGGGTGAATGAAAGGGAGTAATGAAAGACTTCCAAGACCGATGTTGGAGTACGTAACTACGTTCTTCTCCTTCCTCTGGTTCCTTTTATTACATGTTCGTTTTTACTTTGGATAATTATTGTGCATTTTTCCTCAAACACACCCTCACTTTTCTGTTCACATTTTGCATATTTATTCACAGCTCAGTTATGTTAGTATCTATAATTGTAATTGTTTATGATATTGTTAACCTGATTTTTCACGCTTTATTCTTATTTTTAAGTCAAAATAACAAAATATTACTAATTTTCCTTGGGTTTTGATCCCGTTATAATAATAATAATTATTATTTGTATTATTAGCATTATTATTTCGGTGTTGTATTCCTTCAAAGTAGTTTCCAGTTTTTGTTTGTTTGCGAACGCTTCCGTTTCTGTCACTAATAGCACTGTATCGTATCAGTTTCATAGATGACATTCGAGCGTAACGTTTCTCTATTCGCTGTTCTTCAACCAATCAGAGTTCTCCGTGGAAAAGCGCTCTGGAGTGCGTAGTTTCAGTTGTGCGCGAGGCGGTTCGCGGGTCACTTGGAGAATCGTTTTTGGTTCCATGCACTGAGTTTTCCGAGTGAAATTAAGTATAGAATTTGTGAGTGCGTGAGTTCAATCAAATTTCGAAATGAATCTGATGTGCAACAAATCATCTTATTTACTGACGTGCCCGCGATTAAAAGCTGACGACGAATGGTAAGTACTTTATGTTACAGAAAGATTTGCAGAGTAGAATTACGAACGGGTCTCCACGGTTATCATACATAGAAACTTCGGAGAGTGACTTGAGGAAAGTAATTTCAAATGAGGTTAAATGATAGATTTAGCCCTGTGAGAAAAACTAATTTTTAATTTTTTAAAATAGTTTCTATTGTTCTGTTTCGAAAACGTTGGTTTTGCAACATTCGTTCTGTTCTGTTTTTTTGTTCCCTGATTTTCTGGACTCTTTGTCTATCCATGTGACTGACATACGTCAGCCTGGGATTTGTCATCCACATTCACACGGCTCAAATTACATCCCCCCCCCCAAATTTGAGGTTCGAATGCGTTTCGGGTGATGTGACAATAGGGACAGTGACATCTCATTTCAGGACATATTGGTAAGTGAGGGAAATATTGGCAGGTAAAAATTGAGCCCATTTCGTAGCTAAACCAACCAACATATTATAACAAACTCAAAGTTCCAAAATGGGAGAATACACACACGTAGTTTCGTGATTTTTGTTTTAATCATTAGTATCACGAATATTTTACGTATTTTCGTTGGTGGTAGTTTTTAAAAATGATTTAAAATATATTAGAAGTTAATTTTTTAATAAATTAAAACAGCTGTTTAAATATTGATATCACGGTCAATTCATAAGCGAAATTTGAAGTTGTGCAGGCGAACGGGTGTGTTGCCAAGTAAGATTGCAATTTATTATTGAGAAAGGGAAGAAATTAAAAAATTAAACTCCGAGAGCATTCTAACAATCACATTAGAGGTCACCGCTTTCACTCTGTTGCCATTGTAGACAGCAGTAATTCATACTAACTTTGCATTAGAACGAAAACTCTTTTTGCACATTTTTTCTGATATTTTAAATCCTGCGTTAAAACTAGGACGTTTCGTTACATCCCAAAAATAATATCTTTATCATCGTTCCTGAAAGAAAGTATACACTTTACAGAAAAATAATGTTTTCTCTAGTCTTTCACTTCGAAAAACAGTGTTTCTTAATCTGAAAGTTACCAGCGACAGCGAAGAGACGCAATTTAAAGAGAAGCAGGTCGAAATGATAGGGTCTCTGAGACCTTGAAGAAAAAGGTTCCGCTTGAGTGTGAAGTGCAACGCTTGAACAGTCTTCCGTTAGGTGATTGTCCTTAAGCTAGCACAACGTACACTAAACACATTCACCGAATAGGAAAATATTTTATCTACGTAGAAAGAAATATATAATATATATTTCTTTGAAATTGTCTTATGTAAGTATCAATATTTCATATTGAACGAAAATTTATCTTAAATTAAGGAAAAATGTTAGTCAAGAGGTTCGTCTACTTCCCATATATAGTGAAGATGAAATTAATGCAAGAATAATCTAGTGTGTTGTTATCAGAAATTATTTGTAAACTTTTGGAGTTTAGAATAATTATACGTGATACTTTTTAAGAATTTGTTTAAAATGCGAGGAAAGTTGCAGGAAAACTGGTGCAAGAACTACGTTTTCTCACAGTTTCCACAGTTCTCTTAAAGTTGAACTGTTGCATTCAACAATGAGAATAATTTATTACTAAAATCATGTAAGCAACTCATACGAGTGACTTTGACAAATATGTGCCAACATTCTGAACTCTGCTCTTATCGTCGTTTCGTTTGGAATTTTATTTGTACGAATTTTAAGTTAATGAATTTGACTCGTAAGCCAAAGTTCCCCTTTCTTCGCTAGTTCTTAAATAAGTAATGAAATTCGAAAATGCTGAACAGTGCAAAGCACACTTTGCTGAGTGAAATCTGGACTGCCGACATGGAAGACAGAGGTGCATAAGAGCGTCTACTGACTCAGCGCTTCGGTCCGAAGGGTCGTGGGTTCGAGGCCCGCCTTGGGCATGGTTGTTTGTCCCTTGACTCTCGCATACTAGCGGAGGGCCTCGCCGACCCCAGATCAGATGAGCCTGCTCGTGTGTTGGTGTATAGTGTAAGGTCGTATATGCATCCCATCAGGTCGTAAAGGGTAAGTGGCTGTGGCTGTCGGATGGGCCCTTGATAAAAAATTGATTCGTTCGTCAAAGACTCGCTTTCTTTGCTAGTTACGTAAAAAAACTACCGAAATTCGAAAGTGCTTAGCAGCGCAAGGCACTATTTCGCTGAGTGAAACACGGTCGGCGGTGTCTGGGTCGGGGTGGACCCTGCCAGGCGGATGCAACGCGCCTCGAGGACGAGCAGCCCTGATTCACACGCGCCGCACGTCTAGCGGCGTCGCCGAAAGCCAAATGAAGACGGATGGGCGTCGCGACGCCTCTGCGACGGGGGCGTCGGCTCATGCGGTGCAACGTCCTTGCGGTGAACTGCCTTCCACCTGCATCATGGGGCGAGAGCGGGGTTGGGCGTTGTCGTATCCTTGAGAAACTTCCAGATTTTCGGCGAAGTTCCTGCTTGACGTACCTCACTTCGCAAAGTGACACATATCAAAAAAAACTTTATTCATCTCAAACATTTTTTGAGTTAAGTGAAGGATACGTTTAGAAAATTTTATATTTTTACTTGTAAACATTTCATCATAATGGTTCACAAGCCAAACAGAATGTGGAGTGAAATACGTTGACGTTGCCATTCAATCTGGTCGGCTGACAAGCAAACATTTACATGTGTAAAATTCGAAAACAACCACAACTAAAAATAAAACAAAACACACCATTGCATTCTCGGCAAAACAGTATTAAGCTTTGCAAATTTTTCAATCCACAGCGACCGCGTTCATAAGATACGCCTCTTAAAATTCCGATTTTACGCAGTACCGGTTCTCAAGATGTTGCAAACTTGGTTTCCTCGCCAGTTTGAGTGACCTCGAAAGCTGCGTTCAAACCTTAGGCTCCAGTAATCACAGAGAATCCCTTCCTTATCTTTCCTTTTACTTCTTTGCCATGTATGACGGGAATGCGAGACTCGCAAGCAAAAGGACGCTATTTCGGTAGGAAAGTTATCGAATCAGGATAAGTGTATTTTTAATACAACGTGCTGAATACATTATTTACGAAGTACAATACAAAACAAAAGAAAATCTGAAATATTCGCTTGTCTTTTAGATATGTGCGTTACACGTTCGTGAAAATAAATTTGCATGCTAATAGAATATTTAATGATGCTTTACTATGAAACTTACATATGTTTGCAAGAAGAATGTTAGTAAACGGATTGTAGAGAAGGTAGTAAGAAGGTTTGCAAATTTTGTAAATTATTACTAAAATTATTTTATTGTTGTTAAAATTAATTGTCAATAAGCCACATAAAATTATTTTAAAACTTTGACTTGAAGAAATGATAATTATCAAGAACAAAAATCATGAACAGAAAAATATCTAGCGCTCCGTTTTGAAATCATTTCGCTTCGAGTTCGGTAACTACCCGAAAGTAGAATATTGCAAACATATATAACAAAATATTGCCAAATTCCTGAAATGGTGTCATGGCGATGCGGTTCGGGGGGGGGGGAGTATTTCTTGACCAGACACATACTATTTTGTAAATTATCTCTATGAAATTTATATCAGTAAACATTTATTATTTTCTAAATATTTATATCTCTTAACTAAAAACTGATATGCCTAAGTTTTCTTATGCCCGACGACGAAGAGGATAATGACTTCTGACATGAAGGATTAACCGTTATTGTGATATTACACATATAAAATAACGATTCACTGTGCCGGACAGTTATAACCGACTTCAGGAATTAGAAATCAGATGTGGAATTTTACGGACAAAAGCTCCTTTCTTTAGGAAGGGAAGAAATGCTGGTTGTTCTGTAGCGTTGATTTGTAACTCGCAAAAGTCTTCGAGTATAAATGTCTCTTCTGAAAAAAAGATTCAAAAAAGTTAATCGCTCTAGTATTACCTTAGCTCGTTACTAGGTGACATTGCAGCGATATACCGACCCCCGTTCATTCAGTAACTACGTCTGCAAAACGAGCGGAGGCAAATTCTTGTGTGACATGAAGGTTGTTAGATCGCCAGCGGTTTCGCTTTACGGAGAACAGAGGCCGCGAGAACCTTCGATATCCCAACTGAAATCTGTTGGGACTTACCTTACCACAATGGTGATAGATCGTGGTTGGACAACTGCTCTCGCTACAGATGGCAGTTAGGCATGGCGGGCCTCGTGATCGCCATTATAGATTTTTGTGCATTTCAACCGTGCTCTCTTTTTAACGCACGGTGGCTCACTTGGAGCTATTGCGGGTGCGTGTGGCTCAGCGCAGTCGTCTCACGCACGCTGTATTTCGCTGGCATCGCAGCGCCACGCACGCGGCCTCGGCGCGTGACGCCGCGTGGCGTAGCATCACGAGAGGCGAGTCGCAGCTAAATGGACGCTTTAAGCACGCCTGCGATAATCCGCCGCTCGATGCCAGCGCAGGTCGAACGGATGGATGTGAAAGGGAATGCAAAATGATGGAGGGGGAGGCAGGCAGTATACAGAATGTTAGTATGGTTCGACGGTGACGTGTAGGAATATCGGGAGAGTTGTGAGCGGCGCGACGATCGAAGGTCACACAGAATAATATTGGGTGATAAGAGAGCTTCGAATACTGAGTCGGGCGCGTTGAGAGTCGGGCGCGTTGAGAGTGAAGGAAGTAAATAATATTCAGCCACACCTGATTATTGCTTCTCGTTTTCTGAGACACAAAAGATTCCGATGTAAATGACGTAAACAGATGACATAATAATTGAAGTTTAAAGTCGAAACCACGAAATAGAAAAAAATCTATAAACGAAATTGGAAAGGCGCCGAACTTTTGTGTAATTAGTTAACATTACTAAAAGCTGTCAGCACCTTCAAATAACAAGTGTAACAAAATCCCCATCTTTGAGATTCACACAACATTCGGCATTGCGTTCTTCGTAATCACTGTTGTTAGGCTTTTGGGAGCGGAGTGCAAAAAGCCTCTGATGAGAGGGCGGGGCGCCCGCCCGCCCCGCCCCGCCCCGCCCCGCCCCGCCCCGCCCGGCCGCCCCGCCCCGCCCCGCCCGCCCGCCCCGCCCCGCCCGCCCCGCCCCGCCCGCCCGCCCGCCCGCCCCGCCCCGCCCCGCCCGCCCCGCCCCGCCCGCCCCGCCCGCCCCGCCCGCCCCGCCCGCCCCGCCCCGCCCCGCCCCGCCCCGCCCCGCCCGCCCCGCCCGCGCAGCGCACCTGTGCCCCGTGAAGGGATTGATGCGCTTGTCGGCGCTTCAGGGGCAGTTACGGGCGCACTTGGATTTATGAACACGTCATCCTCGGGCGGGCGGGTGGGCGGGTGTCCGAACGGCCGCGTCGCGCCGCGCCCCGCTGGCGGATTTATGGAACAATCGCTTTCGGCCGGCGCGACCTCGCCTGCGCCCCGCCTGCCCCCTCGCGCCTGCCCCGGCCACGCGAGCGACGGCGGCTCTCTGACGCTCAACGACTCCGGAAGCCGTTTCGTCTCTTTACGAGTATTTCTAGCACGGAGTGGATTTTCGGGGAGAAGACGCAATGCCCGAAGTTCGATGGCAGAATCTTGCCGACATGATAATAGTAATACCTGGTTGGAGAACATCGCGCAAGCCGACGCATGTTGGCGCATCATTTCGTCAACCAGCAGGGAAAGAACACTTCTTACTCCCGCGATAAAAACATGCACAACATTTACGGGACTAGTAATCTTATCCCTTGACGTGCCCGGAATCACTAATAAAACAATCAATAATAGTAATAACTATAATAATACTTATATACAATTATTTTATTTTTTACAATTTTAATATTTATTTTACAATTACGTGGGGATTGTTTTCCGTTTGGCAATTACCAACTATAGCTGCAACCCCATAGCTACTTAGCAGAACTAATGTTTCAAATTATGTTTGGCTGTTCAAAGAATTTGCAACTGCGACAAGGTGGTGAAATGGAATAATGGTAATAATAATAATAATAATAATAATAATAATAATAATAATAATAATAATAATAATGAAGATTATAATGATGATGATATGATGCTGATGATGACAACAATAATAATAACGATGGTGCTAATGATAACACTAAATAATGTCATGAAAGGGGGAGAAGGTGGGATGAGATGGAGGAGAAATGGATGGGAGAGCTGTCAGTAAATAACCCACTACGCCGTTCGCTAATTCCTCTTGGATCGGCCGGGGGCTCTCGTTCCAGGAGCAGAAGACGACCGTTCTAACAGCTACGACAGTGGGTATTCCACCCTCACCCTTCTGTTTAATTACACTTCTATGACGAGGAGACGCGTAGCGAAGCTGCAAGGATTCAGCTTTCTTTCTCTATGAGTGTGAATGTGTGTACAATGGGTATCATATTTTTGTGAGCGTAGGCGAAGGAGGAGAATTAAACCTTGATGTTCTCTTTCCTAGAGAGGTGATAACAATGGTGGTTTGCGATTTCTTATCACAGCTCGAAATATGGTAGTGTGTAATCATGAGGGGTGAATGTTGATGGTAATAAATAAACTGTGTTTGAAATGGTGGTTCAAACGGAATACGCATGGTATGGTAAGTCAAACTGCCAAATTCCCTGACTTCAGGTGCCCGAATATGTATGGTGCACCAGTTGGACAACTATCGTTGCGTCCTGTGCTCTGCCTGAAATTAGTCGGTGGAAAACTTCGAAACGATTGACTAGAGCAGTCGGTCTCTTAGAATTTTCATCTGGGCAGTGTCATGGTCGATCTCGCTTACTGAGCTTAAGTAAAAAACTCACCGCTGCCGTTGGTGATAAATCAATAACCTTACGGTTCACAAAGCTACTGTTGCAAAATCGCAAAAACATACTTCATCGCAGCAGGTAAAAATAGTAATTAAACAGGGAAACTGAAATATCGTATTTCTTGTGGAGTTGGAATGGCCCGAACGTCCCTCCATTTTCATGAGTCGTCGCAGGTGAATTCGTTATTCAAGAAGAGAGAGAAAAGTCTGTGCACCGAGTTACGCCACCTTTTTATACCGTTCCTTTCTTTATCTGCTTTCAGCGGAGGTAGTCTCACGGGAACCGTCGCGAATGGCAAGCCCAAGACAATAAAAAAAATTGGGGGATAAACGCATCTGCTGTTTCATTGGAGGTAAATAGTTTTGAAGGTTTCATTTGGACGATGGCAGAGTAAATTGGGAGATAAGAAATATAAATACATGCTCTACTAAACGAGGCCCTTTACGAAACGTGCATCATCTCATCCAAATAAGAATAAATAACAAGATTATTTCATGGATAGCTAATAATAAGGCAGTTAAATAATTCGGTCTCCATACAGACACTACGCTTAACTTAAATTAAAATTCTGACACACAAATTAAGAAGCACCTACCCTGACAATCCTGTCTGAGCGCCGGTAGGATGCACGTATCTCGTGGCACAGTGATGGTCGATTCGCGAAACAACAACATCAATAATAATAATAATAATAATAATAATAATAATAATAATAATAATAATAATAATAATAATAATAATAATAGGCAATATTTCGATCTTCGTTCTGAGTAAAATAGAATTTCTCTTCGAGGTATGTTTTTCCCAAACAGAGCCGTATAATAATATTTGTTTCTCAATAGCTCATGAAATTGCCTGAGTTTTGAGCATTCATGATGTGATAATGATGTGAATTCATTGTAGCTGCGCATTTGTTGTGGCTCAATGACTATTAAAATATTGTTACACTATCAGGAAACATATTGTTCTTGGAAACGCATTGTTTTCTGATTCCACGATTTCATGGGACGATCAAGCACAAAAGATAGACCAAGCAAATGAAATTCCAAACCCCAGATACTGAAAACAATCGATTGGATTTTGTGCTCGCTTCCTATCTGCTTCTATTTCACCCCGTTTTGCAATGTGCTTTTTCATATCCTTTCATTTATGTGACTGCACATTACAATGCATGGCCAATGGAACATTCTCAGTATAAACATCAGATAGCGCAGAAGCGCAGCATTCTTTCAACGATATACAGTTTTATCTTTCTGTCGAATCACGTGATTAAGTCTTTGAATCCATTTCCTTTGCATTAAGCAGAGGTACAAATCAACGAATTCCTGAGTTAGATAGAGTTTGAAGGGGGTAATTGTATGTGTAAAATTCCGTGTTTTTTCAATGGGGAACTTCGGGGTAATGCATTTATTGAATTGAAATGTCTCTAAATTTCCCCTAATAAACGGAATTGATGAAATAATATTTAAGAAATCAGAAAATGAAATATCAGAGTATCGGCAAAAGTGAAGCGACGAAAGTATGTTGACTAAAGTGAAGCGTGAGTCAGGAACTCTGGAGCACAAAAGCATTCTTATTTATTAGTTTGAATGCGTGTGGTTAAATTTCGTGTGTACCGGCTTAGGTAGCTCAGGACATTGATTGGTGACGCTGCAAGTGCCTCTGATCGGGCGGTCCAAGGGTTCGAGTCCCGTCGGTGGCAGGAATGCCATTATTAGCGTGTCGGCTAGGTCGAATTCAGCGCTGTCTGGAGGAGAATTGTAGCGTCTGGCTGCGCTGATCTGTAGCTGTCCGTGGTTTTCCCGCACAACTCCAGGAGAATGCAGTAGCAGTACTCTAACAAACGGGTCACGAAGAGTGCGCGATTTTTCCTTCCTCTTCCCTGGTCTGTCCTCTCTTCTTACTTACACATAGTTACACTTAATGCACTCCACCAGCATCCATAAGAAGAAACCGTTTGGAAGCTTAGAGCTCGTTCCGGCTGGAGCGGTGCCCCGCTGGGTGGCGATATCTGGTTGGGGAAAAGCCAACGCAAGCCCAAAAGCCGCGAGTAGGTCGGCGCCGGATGTCGCTTTCCAGCTCGTAAATGTCGCCGCCGCGGTAGGTGGTTACCCAGATGAAACCTGCACTACTATTACGAGACTAATCGCGCTGTAGTTTACCGCGTTAAAACATCAACTACGCTTATGGGATTAATTACCCTAGGTGTTGACGGGCCTGGACTCACCAATCAATCAAGCATCTTCGCATAAAATTTCGTAACAACGGACTTTTACAATTTCGACGGTTTCTGTAAAGTTTGTTTCATTGAAGAGGCTTGTTTAAAAATTCTTCAAGATTCTTAATGCTGATCACAAAGAAAGAGGGACAATAACCTTGCGATTAATACAAATTTTAGTGGGAAGAATTTGTGGAGATGTTACTGAATATTTAAAGGAAAAGTGTTAGTAATTTGAAGACTCTCATTTGATTTAATTTGATTTATTATGTCAAAAAATAGTAAAAAATGTATGTGACGTATGGAGAAGATCATCTGCGAACGTTTTCTTGAGTTTCAGAATCCCTTTCTAACATTTTAACTATAAGTGGTTGAATAAAAGTTTAAAAAATAAACCAAAGTAAATAACAATGGTATTTCAAAAAGCGCGAGATTTGCATCTCTTGAAAATCTAGACATTTTCGTACTCGAGTTATGTGCATCGGTAAACGAACTGCAGATTTGATTTTTCTGCATTGCTAACAAAGTAGTAGCTCACTCCCAGCTCAGATAATGTAGTAAATATCATCTGTGCATTTAGGTACTTTTACATATTTCTCTGGTCGGAAATCATTCCTGTGAGAATGTGGGATTCAAAATACTCGTGAGAGGGAGAACAAGAGATTGTCCTTAGTAACACATGCGTATTCATGAGGTTGCCGATATGAAATATTCATATCTAACTGCGATTACTAACATGTCATTTCAATAAAGTGCTAAAGAATTTCTTTCTTCTTTGAAGGTCGAAACTGGAAACTTTTGCTTACAAAGGAATACGATTCTATTTAAAAATGGTTTTAACACGGAAGTAATGAAAATAATACTCATAGTTCCCATTGAGCACCAAAGTACCTAACTGAAATGTGTAAATAGTATTGTTAATTTGCGTTGTATTGCTCAGTGTACGCTAAGAAAGTATCCGATTGTCAAAATGTCGGACTGAAGAAATTTCATAACCGTGTATAAACACAATAATTCTGTTCAACAAAGCAAAGTACTGCTTTTTTGAATAGAATTATTGTGGTCTACTTTCAATATTGCAGTTTTAAATTACCGACGAAAAACCCATTGAAAACCATGTTATGTTGACTAAACATCACATTTCGTGTTTTCCACATTTCATCACACAATGAAAAATTTTGCTGGCGGTTGTAAAATAGTTTTAGTAGTCTTCTCGTTGAGAGTTATTAAACTCTATCCTATGCTAATACATTTTTATGTACTGAGTACACATTTATGAGATGTAAAGTACTAAAATTGGACCGTTACCAAATGTCGAGAGATTAAAGTAGGTGTAGTTTTATCATTATTGGTTATTGCACTTCATTGGAGATTTAACATTTGTTCATGAGCAAAATTTGCGCGTTACTTTACGACGTTGTGATGCGTATTCAAATGAGGCTCTTCAAATTAGGCTATTTAAATGGTTTGAAGTCAATTACAAGAGAGAAAAAATCTCTAACATGCACTTAATTACTGACCTAGCAGATTTTAACTTCATTAACAGATATTGTTATACAGAACATATAAGAAATATTATAAATGTATTCATGTAACATCTCTAGTAAAAATAAATTTTCGTTAACAGTATTCCGAAGTTTCTCTACAATTTGCATGTTTGGACGTCATTTGGGGGTTATCGCTGTTAATAATCATGCGCAGTTCTGGAGAAAGGTGGTAATGGGAAAACTCCTTAATTTGTAATCAACGTAGCAACTGTGCATTTATGAATTATAACGCATTTACACGAATACATGAATTAATGAATGTTGAAACTACGTTCTTCAGTATTGAAACCGAAAACTGTAAAATATTTCACTATTAGCACCTCAACACACATGTTTGAAAGGTTTATTAAAAGTGTGTGTTTTGGAATAGAATTAGCTATTGAAGAAGATGGAATAAAAACATCTTGTACAATGATCCTGACAATATCTTTGCGAGACTTATATTTACGTGGGTTGACCTAAGCCAAGGTAAATATGAGCTCAGGATTACGGCACAGAGTTCAGGTGTCTGTTTTTTGAAACCATTAAAGCAGTCAGATATAGATAAATTTAAAAAAGTGCCCGCCTGGACAGCCGATGTCGTCAAGGCAGAAGTGCCGTAGTTGTTTCGTGCCTGAAGGGTCGTGGGTTAGAATTTCGCCTGGTGTATAAATGATTGTATGTGTCCATACACCGTTTCCACCAATGTTACAGTAGCCGCTACATGACATTAGCAGTTGAAAAACGACCATAGATAAGCCAAAAAAAAACAAACAAACAAGTATACAAAAAAAATATGTATCACCCTATTAAGAAGGTGACCGACTTTCCATTTCAATACCTTACTGCTTTACTCGAATTAAATAAATTCCGCCTAAAGATGTCTAACGCTTTCGCAATCTCGAATTCAACTAAGATGTCTTGCGATACTATTTCGTAAATCAACTATAGTAAATCTCACTTATTCTGTCGGTGTCTAACGTCGCTCTTGGAGTTACTCTCTTCACAGAGGAATAAAATTATTTAACCCTCTTTCTCAACAATTTGCCATAACTAAAAAGCGGAAATGCGGCGAGGATGACGGCTACCTGCATTGTTTCTTTAGCGAGTGTTTGCGCGGCGGGCGGCGGCGGGCCTTCGCAGGCGGGCGCGTGTTTTCCTTTGTACTCCGCTCGTCCCGCTGGCTGCCCCGCTCCGCTCCGCTCCGCCCTGCGCCGCGCCGCACCGAGGCTTTTTGCGTGGCCGGAAGCCCCGCTCGTATAATGTGGCCGCTTCCGCGCCGTCAATACGGCGTGCATATTGCATGGGCGGGCGGCGTGCGGGCTGGGCTGGCACGCCGGTGGGCAGGCGCGCCAGCGGCCGGGCGGGTTAGGCATGCGGGCAGATGGGGTGCGGGAGGAAGTGAATGTGTGGTTGGGTGGGGAATCGGTCCGCGTTTGGTGGTTTTTGGGTTGTTGCGTGACTGGTCGGGGTGTGACTGGTCGGCGGTGAGGTTGGATGGCGGTATATTTAGTTGGTGGTGTATTTGGGTGGCGGTGTGGTTTGTCGGGAATGTGTTTGTCCACCGGTATGGTGGGTTGACTGCGATGTTTGGACGGTTAGTTGGCTTGGGTGTTTGAGCGGTATGTTATCTAGGAATTTGGGCTCGCAGCGAAGTTTGGCGAGGTGATTATGCTTTTTTTATTGAGTGGATGATTGGGCGGTAGCTGGCCGGTTGGGAGGGCAAATCGGTGGTTAGACAGGAGGGCGCTTCGTGTCGTTGGAGTCGCGAGTTGCCTGAACGGGATGGCTGTGCTGGCAGACGAGCGGTGGAGGAAGGCCTCGCAGAAGTGTACTTGCTGTGCGGGAGGCGGGACGTGCGGACGCTTCAGTTTAGTTCGGGAGCGCGGACGCGCTTGCAGAAAGTTCGGAGGCAGATGAAGGGCGGATGCGCGGACAGTTAGCGGAGCACACAGATAGCAGATGGAGCCACATGGGCTTGGGATGCATTATCTCCGTGTGTGGTTCTGTGAGTGAGGGAACAAATGTTGCGAATGAGAAATGGGGGAGAGTGAAACTATGACACTGAGCCATGAAGTTGGTTTTGCGAGGACAAATCAATGAGACGCTACAAAAGCAGCAATAATGGAACAAGAAGCGACAAGAAGCAAGAGTTTGAGCAACAAAATGATCATCGTTGATGCCACTTGGGTAGAATATAGAGTAACGAATGGTGGATGGTGGGAGAGGGAGACCGCGCGCGTGTGTTAGTAAGGGATGAAGGGATGACGCCCAAGGGCGGCGCGTGGCGCTTTGGGCGAACGTGCGCTTGACGCCGGGAGAGCGGGGCTCCGGGGCCGGCGCGCGGTCGAGAGCGGCGGCTGTTGGGCGGGGCGGCGAGCGTGCAGTCGCGAGTGGCCGGCGGCCGGCGAGCGCGTGGGGGGCGGGGGCGGGGATTGGGGCGGGGCCGCGCACGTCGCGTCGCGTGCTGCTTGTTGGCTGTCAGGCGAGGCGCTCTCGCTTCGCAGACGCGCGTTCCGGGTTTCGGTCCTCGCTACTCCGCCCCTTCCCCCCCCCCCCTCGCCGCTCTGACTCTCTTCGCTGCGCCCTGTCTGCCCCGCATGGCAGCGCTCGGCTCCAATGCGGACCGCTCCGCTCCACCCCCGAATATGTCCTCGAATCCAAGTATCTCACCATTCCCGATTATCTCCACGCTCACGAATATCTCATCACCTCCAAATATTTCCACCGCATCGAAAATCTCCTGTTCTCGATTATCTTTCCGCCTTCGAATATCTTCTCACCCTCGAATATCTTCTCGCCCTCGACTATCTTCTCGCCCTCGACTATCTTCTCGCCCTCGACTATCTTCTCGCCCTCGACTATCTTCTCGCCCTCGACTATCTTCTCGCCCTCGACTATCTTCTCGCCCTCGACTATCTTCTCGCCCTCGACTATCTTCTCGCCCTCGACTATCTTTTCGCCCTCGACTATCTTTTCGCCCTCGAAATCTCTTCTCGCCCTCGAATCTCTTCTCGCCCTCGAATGTCTTCTCGCCCTCGAATCTCTTCTCGCCCTCGAATCTCTTCTCGCCCTCGAATCTCTTCTCGCCCTCGAATCTCTTCTCGCCCTCGAATATCTTCTCACCCTCGAATATCTTCTCGCCCTCGAATATCTTCTCGCCCTCGAATATCTTCTCGCCCTCGAATATCTTCTCGCCCTCGAATATCTTCTCGCCCTCGAATATCTTCTCGCCCTCGAATATCTTCTCGCCCTTGAATATTTTTCCGGCTCCAAATATCTCCCCGCCCCGAATATCTCCCCATCTCTCCGTCCCAGAATATCTCCCCGCTCCTGAAAATTTTCTCGAACCCGAATATCTCCGTATCCCAAATATCTCCCTGCCCCAAATATCTCCCTGTTCCCGAATATCTCTCCCCCTCCGAATATCTCCCCACCACCGTGTATCTCTCAGTCTCCGAAACGCCCGATCTGCCTCACTCCTTTTGACACGCTCCACCTCGCGTCTAGTCATGTCACACCCCGCCACTCATCGCACCTCGCTCCGCGCTCCGACCCGGGCCGTTCGGTTGCGGCCCGTCCCTGTTTCGCTTCGCCGCGCCGCGCTCTGCCGGAGCCTTTTATTTACCGATGCTGTCCGCCTCACAGTTGGCGGCACACCTTCCTCGCCTAGCTCCGTCCCCGCGTCTCTGTCTTCGTTCAGTCCATCACTTCGTGGACATGGCCTTCATTCCATGTCGCTCATCCCTGCCCTCTCCGCTTCCTTGAAACCGGGAGAGATGGCTCAGAGGATCGACTGATGTCGCTGCAGTACCTCTGACCACGAGGTCCTAGGTTCGAGTCCTGTCGCTAGCAGGATTATCGACATTAGTTTGTCAGCTGGGTCGAATTCAGTTGTTGTCTGGAGTAGGATTCTCGCAACCGGCCCCTTTGATCGATAGGTTCCGTGGTTTCTTCGATAAACACAAGGCGAATGCCGGAACAGTACCCTAACAAACGGGCCACGGACCGCGCGCGGTCTTTTCTACCTCTTTCTTGTCCTATCCTCAGACCTTACAAACACCCACACTAACGTGCACTACACTACCGCAAATACCGCGAGATCGGTTGGAAGCTTAAAGATTGTCAGAGTGTTCAGTCTGGGACGGTGTCCCGCTGGTGGGAGATACCTGGTTGAAGGAAACACTGCTAGCTGACGGTAGGTCAGTTCCGGTTCTCATCGTACAGCGGGGGAGGACTATCGCCACCTCCCGAGCAAAACTCGCACTATATTTACGGGACTAATAACCTCAGTAGTTAACGCGCCCGGAATCACTAACAATCAATCAGTCCGCTTCCTTTAAACCTGCCCGCATCGCTCCACTCCAGCCCTTATATTCCCGCCATTCTTCGTTCTCGCCTTTCCTCCCGGCCCCTCCTCAACCCCACTGCCGCTGGGCCCTGGCGCTGCCAGTCGCGTTCTTGCAGTGGCGTTATGGCAGATGTACGCTGTGGACGCGTGCCTCATCTGCACCTCACCTCTCTCTCTAGGCTCGTCCTCCGCGGCCTCCACCCCCCCACCGAACTGCGCAGACGCGCCGTCAGCCGCCCTGCCACTCACGGGGAACTTTCTTTGAGGTCGCAGACCTACCTCAACGTCCTCTTTGCTCTTTTTCGGCCGGCCTGGAGACTGTTCCCTTCTGAATAATTCAATATCTTTGAATCTTTCTCTTTCCTTTTTTAACCTCTCCTTTTTCATTTATCATTTAAATAGTTTTAGAGAGACATTTCCGTAGAGTTTAGTAATGTTCTAGAGAGCCATTTCTTTTTCCTGACTACTCTATTTTTCTTCCATTATATTCGTTTTTATTTTTCCCTCAAGTATGTCTACTTTCCCAGTTTGCATAAATGAAATATTACAAACGACAACAAAGCACATTTGACACATATAAATTCACTGAAATTTATTTTCGGGCAAAGGATTTCTGCCATTTTAGATGTGTTTTATTCTTCGATTTGATTTTTCTAAGTATTATTTAATTAGCCGTAGTTTATTTTATTTCTTTTTTCATATTCCCGTCACTCTTTGTCACTTGTCTTTCAGTAACTACCATTCCATTTGTATTAGGAACTTTGTCAAGTTCGCGAACTTTTGGCTTGTAATCAAACTTGTCCTTGCTTTAACAGGCCCTCCATCATCCTTAGCCTTCATTGCACCCCTAGCTCCTAAATCCTATTAGTACTGACCAAGACCTCGTTTTGAGAAGTGGAGGTTACAACAGAAAATGATGGACATATATTGACCCTAAAACCTGACCGCACATTTCTAAAGTCTGCTCTCGACTGTGAACATTGTGACTGAAATTCTGAAGAGCTGATAAACATAATACGCTTGACTAGAAGCGAAAGAACAAATGAATCGTTGGATAACAAATAAACAATAATTTCAGGGTGGAAAAAGCAAATACAATAAAAACGAATTCAGAATACTCAGATATGGAAGTAACGGACTGAACAATATAATAAAAAGAATAGTGTCAAACTGATACATGCGGTTTTTTGTGTTACTAATTGCAAGTCAGATTGCACTAATCATGAAGTTCATTAGGAGTAATATGTCATTATTTAAATGACATCTTAAATATGCACTTTTTGAATGTTAAGAAATTAATTATATGGATGGTCATACTTTTAAAATCGATTACTTGAGAAATCGCATTTAGATACGTTCAGATTTAAGAAACATTGAATATCATTCTTTAAAAGCTTGCAAGTGTGTTTTCAAGAATAAAGGCGCCCCACAAAACAAAAATTAAAAAAACACAAGTAAAGCCGCTCAAAGAGGACAAAGAAAAACATTTTTAGCAAGCCATTAGTAAAAGCGGCAACTTTTTGGCATACACAGTGCTCTAAAAGTCGACTAATGATGAGAGCGAGTGAATTAAACGATCATATGTTTCGATAAAACTGTGATTGCAACAAAGAAAACCAAATACTTTCGTGTGACCGCAGAAGCTAAGACTCACCTAAAGTTTCATTATGTGATTTGTACTGTCCTTTGAATGACGATAAAATGAAAGTAAGTCTGTCTACCGGTCTCGTGTCGCAGCCTTTTATTCTCGAAAAATGAAGTTCCATTTTTACAACTTGTATCATAAATAACTATTTTACACGCTCCTATAATATTACTCAAAACAAGCTTACGTAGAGAAATCTGACTATCGATGTAGCTCCCTCATTTTATAAATTGGAAGTTGCGCATTATCTGATAAATTGCTGCCTTTGCAGACATGTTCCGGAAGCTAATATCGTGACGTTTTTTTCGGTCCATTAGTGAGCGCGAGTGCACGGGGTCTGCGCTGTCGGGGCCGGGTGTGCAGGGAGCGGCGTGGGCGGCGCGGTGCGCCAGCTGAGCGGTGGGGGGGGGGGGCGGGGGCGGGGCGCCGCGATGCCCTGGAGGAGACTGCGGACTATTTATAGATCGCGCAAAGGGCCGGCGGCGGTGGCGGCGGCGGAGACGGCGTGGCGCTCGGGGACGGAAACTAGTTCCGCTGCGGGGTTGATGGAGCAGGAGGCAAAGAGGGGAGGTCGGGTCGGTAACTGGGTTTTGGTGGGTGACGGGGATGCGAGACCGAGTTGGGAGGTGTTGCGTCGGGATTGGATCGGCGTTTGGTGACAGTTGAGTGACCGGTATTGGTGAAGGGTGTCGGCGGACGGGTGTCGGCGGACGGGTGTCGGCGGACGGGTGTCGGCGGACGGGTGTCGGCGGACGGGTGTCGGCGGACGGGTGTCGGCGGACGGGTGTCGGCGGACGGGTGTCGGCGGACGGGTGTCGGCGGACGGGTGTCGGCGGACGGGTGTCGGCGGACGGGTGTCGGCGGACGGGTGTCGGCGGACGGGTGTCGGCGGACGGGTGTCGGCGGACGGGTGTCGGCGGACGGGTGTCGGCGGACGGGTGTCGGCGGACGGGTGTCGGCGGACGGGTCTTGGTAACGAGATGGATGACAAATTTGTGATAGACGCGGCAGGGTTATTTATTTATTTATTGGTATTATGGGACTCTTGTACATTGATTAAATGAGTAGATGATTGTGGTGGTGGCGGCGATGAGGTGAATGATGATGGAGAATGATGGAATCGGAGGCATGGACGTCAGGGGGAAGGGGATCCCATCAAGCACGGCGTGGAATCTGCGGCGAGGGCATGGGGGGTCACTGGAACGCTAGGATGGCATATTTATTCCATGATCCCCCATATATTCACATGCGTTTCACACCGTATATTCACATGATCCCTCATATGTTGACGTAAAATGTTCGTGTAAACGTTCGCATACATTTTTGCATAAATATTGTTGCGTCTGATAATCCAACTATTTCATAATATGCAATCTGGCTTTCGTCTTAAATGTCCTTCATTTACTGCTGAATGGGGAATTACCCACCCATCAGTATTACGATATTTTATCCATGATTTCAAGGAAAAAATCCGTCATATCGCCTTGGCGTATTTGATAGAATGTTTGACTTACAAACAGAAATTTCTTCTTCTAAGACTTTCGAAAATCTTTCGAAGGAAAATATGCAGGGCTCTACGCGGCCCACTTTCCTCTTTCCAGCGTCGCAGCGAGTTTAAATCTCCGATTGATCAGCATGTTTCTAGAATATTTGGTAGTTTTTTGGAAAAGTACACACCAATTCTTTCACCAAAGTGTTTCAATTGTTCTCCTTGTTGAGAACAGTGGCGCCACTTATAGGAGAAACAAATATGAATAACAAATGAGAGCGTAGGACAAAACTTCACATTAAATCAAACAAATTTTTAAAAGTGGATAAAATGTACGATACACGTGTCCTAACATTGATTACAATACACAATTGGTTACTAAACTAGGCCTAAAGGCCTCGTTAGACCATTTACCAATCTCGTATTGTAAGCAGACGCTTTTCGACACTTGTATCGTAAATAACTATTACAGAACCCTTTTATGAGAATGGTCCTGTAATAAAGAAATTTCTTGCCGGAAAACAGTTCAACAATGAGCTGCTTTCCAAACATATTTATTTGATGTTTTCTTATAAGAATGTGGTATCGAGAAAAGTTATCGAGAATGTGATATCGAGAAAACTACACACGGCCAATGTCACAAATAATGGACTAAGTTGGTTATAAACATCGGCTAACCCTTTGCTATACAAACTTCAATCGCGTTATTTGCTCCATACGAGGCCTAAAGACGTCAATAATCATGTAAAATTTAATTTCAAGTTATAAAAAGGAAAATTGGAATTGACTTTTCTGCAATTCTCTGTCGGTCTTTCCAATATCAGCAAAACAATGCCTTGCAGACGAGTTGATTATCTAATTTGAAGGCCGCCAAAAGCGGATTTATATCTTAATTGAAGGGCCCTTCACTAATTATGTCTCGAATCTCCGCTAATACTTTCGTATTCTAGAAGGACTTGAATTGAGGTATAAAGAAACAAAAGACCGCCGTGCTTTCATTAGGGAGAGGTATAGGGTCCTTAAGACCTCGAACCGAGCATAAACAGTCCTGTTGACTCCCTAAGGGAACTTGAATGATAAAGCAGAGGACTCCAAACCAAGGTTTGCGGAGCACTTGTCGGACTATAAAGAAAATCTTCAATTCACAAAATAAGCGAGGAATAATTTTTTAAATATCCAAAATTAAGAATTCAGTAAAAATTTGTTTTCTGCAAAAATATCATCGGGGCGGTCGGACACGTCTTCTGATAAGTAGACTGCTGCTACAGTGTGATACAATGTTTGGCCTTTAAAATTGCTATATTAACATTGTCACAAACGGCGATCGTAAACATTCCGGAAGGTAATCCATTATATGACTTTTTAATAATTCACTCAGATTTTTTTAGATTTATTTTAATTCATTCAATATTTACTCTGCTCTTCTTCACGATTTAGAAGGAAATATAATTACTGTACAAGATATCAAGCATTGTTGATGTTATCTCTCTTTTGCAAGTATTATGTTGAAAGTAATTTGAATGTAGTTGATGATATGGAGAAATATTTGTAATCTTTTGTTCAATTCGATGAAGATGACTAGTAACTGGCAAATCGATAGTCTTGGGTCTTCACTTGTGCGATGAGGGGGTAGAAATGACCTTTACATCTATTTTACGTACGAATTTGCTGTGCGAGTGTGTTCGTTCGCTATATTGTATATTTTCTTTCACTTCTTACCATTACTTTGGAGGGTTCCTATTGGTCTACACTTTAAAATTGACAAATTAACAAAATTATCGTAACTTTCAATGTTTCGTTTACAATTACAATGTTTGCAAAATAAGTTTATATTTTTGCATAGAATCTTCTTGGGTTTTTCTTAAGTTTTTTATCATTATGTAGAAAAATGTAATTATCTACCCAACTAGCTTATTAATACAGTAGAGTCTCAGTAATTCGAGGTGGACGGGACATGACCTATATAGCTCTAACAAATGAAAACTGGAATTATTGAAAATGGTTAATTTATTAAGATAGAAATATAAACATAGCTTTTAAATTTCACAGACTGTATGTTTCAATAAAAGTGTTCTTGTATAACGTTATTACATTGATTGCTGAAGATATGTTAACTACATCTTAAAGTAATTGTCACTTATTTTTTCTTTAAGTACATTGCTGCTTTTACGTGCAGCAATACCACGCCATCCTCTGCACATCACAATGTCGGCTAGAGTTGCAGTCAGGATATTGTTCTTCGTAATTCGTGGAAACCTCTAGCGCAGCAACATCTTAGCTGTGACTCACATTTTTCGGATATAAATTTATTTATTTTAATTAATTTTTGGTAAGTCAGATTTAACTCGGATTTAAGGAAAACTCGAACAATCGAGACTTGAATTACAGAGAATTTACTGTACACTGCTACATCTACAAGTATAAATCTGTTCAATTATTTTCGCTGATGGATCTCTTACTCATCTTACTACATTTCGTTTTTTTTCGTGGTCATTTTTTGTTTAAATACCATTTAAATGAAATATTCATCCAAATGTTTGGGGATCCGGTCAGGGCCTTAGACTACAAGCCAAATGAAGTTGCGTTCGATTTAAGTCTCTTATCCAGGAAGTCTGAACGAAATTTCATCACACAGACAGGTGGGCATATTATAATTACTTGCTGGAGAATTTAATGAAAGGCAGTTATATCTGGGATTTATTCTTCCCCAATTACAAGCGGGAAAGCCATTAAGGAAATAGTAGATTTAATTTCAGTGTAATAAACATTTCAGTAAATGCAGTGATGCAATTTAACGGACTCCTTCCTAACTGACAAATGCTTATTTCTTGATTTGATTTTCTCAGTATTTTATATATAGCTTAGATAAATGAAATATATGATTACCCCTCATTATATTTTTAAATTTGAATTCCAATACCTTTCGATGAATATGATTATTGAATATATCAAGGTAAAAAATCATAGGTCATATGCAATGATTCGAACATGGATTTTAAAATTTGTTACATCGAATAACTTAAAATATGCACATGTGTTTGTAGAAGAAAATATACCAACATAATAGTACAACTACATCTAAAAATTTAGTTACTATTTTCTCACACGATAATACTCGTTTGTGAGTAATTAGTTCTTAATGGTGAAAGGTGCGAGTAACCCTTGCTTCGTGTGTTCCAGCTATGAGAGCCTAATGAACAAACGGATCGCGCTTCCAAAATTACACACACCGAGCCGTGTTGTGTTGCACATGAACGCGAATTGTCGTATGTTTGACATTTGATACTAGGCAGGAGAAATTGATGTGTGTGTAACGCTCTGTCGTTTCACTTCCCAATCGAAAGTTGTTCCTGTGTTTGTGAGAGAGGGAAATGATGACACATTGAACACTTGTGGATTTTACTAAACATGTGCAACTTATCACTCTATCTGTATTTTTGTCAAAAAAAGGGACTACAGTCCCCGGTGATGGAAAGATTGGAAGAAATGATAGTTAACTACATTGCCTTATATTTTTAGGAAGTCTTATATCTGTTACGTAAAAAAATTAAATGTTCTTGATTGTCTTCGATAAATGCTTTAAAATTGTATTGATAGATATGGATGTCAATTCATTGGAAAATAGAAAAAGTTCTAGTGGCACAGATGTCAACAAAATTTCAAAGAGTCTCCATCTTCAATTTGAAAAAGGAATTTAAAGAATAGCACAATACTGCTTGAAAGAACAGTGAAGTGCATTGCAGTAGAATACAGTAGAAAATTATCCGATTTGAAGAGGTCCAGCGTTTCATACAGTTTCCAGCTTTTTCATTAAGAAGTCTAAACAATTAGAGTGAATCTTAAATGTAATTATGTCATAATTGTATGGGATTCGAAATTTTCGACGCGTCTGTGAAAAAGTAATGACAAAATAGTCTCTCTTACTCTTAGTCTAAACGTGGAGTAACATCCACGTTTCCTGATCACGCAGTTGTCAAACAACGTCGCCGAAAACAAAACGCGTACGCGAAATACTCGAAAAAACTGGCATGTAATTTGGAACTCCCAAGAGACTTCGGCAACAGATGAACACCCACACACAGTATTGTGTGTATATAATTTGAAAAAGCTCATTAGAAACTTTTTTGACTTTTTGCAAACATCTGTGCATTGGCAAACGAATTCGAGACAGTGTAAATTGAACGAGTTATTCGATTTATGGTTGCGCGAGGGGATTTCGAAACATTTGCTTTTTGCGAAAAGGTTATAAATATAATTGTAAATTATAAATGAAAGTGTGGAAATGTATAACTATTACTGTTTGTAAAAAATATTTTATTGCAACAAATGGGACAATGTATCAGCGCCCATGATCTGCATAAAGGACTATATTCAGTCAGACCCAGGCTATGTTCAGTCAGACTCTTTAGGTGAGTAGAGCTGATAGCATGTTCAGCAACTTTACTCGCAGAATTTTTCTGTTTATTTCAATATTTTGATTTTCACTACAACTCTTCAGAAGCTAGTTGGAGCAGGATTAGATAAGGTATCGTATACTTTTTTGGCATGGTGGTTGTTGTCGCCGTTAGTAATGAATGCGGCGACGAGGGCGGCGACGAGGGCGGCGACGAGGGCGGCGACGAGGGCGGCGACGAGGGCGGCGACGAGGGCGGCGACGAGGGCGGCGACGAGGGCGGCGACGAGGGCGGCGACGAGGGCGGCGACGAGGGCGGCGACGAGGGCGGCGACGAGGGCGGCGACGAGGGCGGCGACGAGGGCGGCGACGAGGGCGGCGACGAGGGCGGCGACGAGGGCGGCGACGAGGGCGGCGACGAGGGCGGCGACGAGGGCGGCGACGAGGGCGGCGACGAGGGCGGCGACGAGGGCGGCGACGAGGGCGGCGACGAGGGAGGCGACGAGGGCGGCGACGAGGGCGGCGACGAGGGCGGCGACGAGGGCGGCGACGAGGGCGGCGACGAGGGCGGCGACGAGGGCGGCGACGAGGGCGGCGACGAGGGCGGCGACGAGGGCGGCGACGAGGGCGGCGTCGAGGGCGGCGACGAGGGCGGCGACGAGGGCGGCGACGAGGGCGGCGACGAGGGCGGCGACGAGGGCGGCGACGAGGCGACTTGTGACTTAATAATACATACGCCTTCTACCGACGGGGCCCAGATTCGATTATTGGCTAATTCAGGTGGAATTTGTGGTGGGCAGAGAGAGTTCTCTAGAGACAAATTTTCTGGAAGTTTTCTCGATTCTCCTGACTGTTTGTCCACTATTTCTCCATCATTCACTTTGTAATTATTCACTCATTAATCATCACTAGACTTAATGACCCAGAAGTTGATGGGCACTTGAATCCTATAAATAAATAAATATGTAAATAAATAAATATCGAGCACGACGACGAAAGCAGTGGCGACGGATGTGATCTACGGCCATGGCGACGGTGATGAGGGACGGGATGGGTGTGGTGATAGCTTTGATTATGTGACTGACGTTTCTTTGGTGTGTGGGAGCGGCGGTAATGATAAAGGGAAGACAGCTCTCTTTCGCCTCGTGGGCGCAGTATTCTTCTTTAACGGAACAAAATTCCCCTGAAGAAGCAACATCCTTCCATCAGTGTTCGGAGCCCCTGAGCCAGACGTTATTGTTCCACGAACCTCATGCAAAAAATGTCGTAACCCCCGGCGGATATGTGAAACAAGTTTTCATTATGCATGCGTTCTCAGAATATTGAAGAGCTCCTAGTATTTAGAGGCGGAGGGCCGGAAAATAGAAGATTGCTATAAAAATAATACGGAGAAGTATACATAGTTAGTACGGGAGGAATATATTCAAACGAAATGAATTTCATCCCATACATCTTAATTTTTCTGTATAATAAAAAAATTAGCGTCCAGTTTCATGTAAAGATAATTAATTTTTTTTCGAAGAATTTTTACAATTGAAAACTAGCGGTGTGAATATTTTAAAGGTTCTTACGAAATTTCAATAAGAAATACATTTTAATATATTTTAAATATGTGACAAAAAATCATGAACTAATTTTATAATTAATACTCCCGTAATATTACTTTTCTTCATTAAAGGATTTTAAGAAAAGCTTTTAAGCATGTTTCTTTGACATTTCTAATACGCAACCGACTACAATTTGTTAATGCACTTCAGCTAGAAATGTTTCCTTTCATTTTGCTTTGTTAACTTCTCTGATAACATTTTAAAGTGGTATCATTGATATTTGGTTGACTTTTTACTATGTAATCTGGCAGTCAATTTGATTGCTACACACATTTTGCGTAATTTTGCGGTTGTACGGTAGAAGCTCTTTAAAAATAAACAGTTTTCATTTGTTTATCTTCGTTGTGCGATGAAATTACACTCTCATCCTGCTTCAAACGTTTAATCTATTGTTGGTATTGTCGCTACTTTTTTTTTTCGAATTTTTCAATACCCTACTGCATATACTCTCATTGTGCTAGAGACTAATGGGAAATTCAAACCTCTTTCGTTCCTCTTTCGTTCCTGCCGAGGACTCCATTTCTGTACTAGTGACATTAATAATGTTGTAAAATTATTTGTCGTGAATGAAATTGACCGGAAAATATGAACAACAGTCTTAAAAATAAACGAAGAAACGGATACTATTACAGTTTTGGATACAAAATGTAATAAGCAGGACAAATTTCTTTATTATGATAAAGTATCTGACGACCATTTGAGGAATGGATGAATTATTAAATGGCTAGGAGAATATAAATGGGGAAATCGTGTAATAGACGCAACAGAAAAACTCCAAAAATCCTGCTCGAACACTTATTGTCCTCGCCAAATTCCGTATTGAGCAGCATTAGGAAACAGACATTTTGTTGCATTCAACGCTACACAGTGTTAGTGCAGGATAATTTCAACATTTCACCCTGCGTTCAGGGCTTCTTGGGCACTGTTGGCTGGGCTATCCGGGACGAGCCGCGTCAAAGTCATGGTGGCTGACGTTTCGGCCAGTACGTACAGTACGCCAGTGCAGTACGCTCTGAAGAAGGCCACAACACGCTGGCCGAAACGTCAGCCAGCAGTACGCTCTGAAGAAGGCCACAACACGCTGGCCGAAACGTCAGCCACCATGACTTTGACGCGGCTCGTCCCGGATAGCCCAGCCAACATAAACTCCGGCCGCGGAAGCCTACGCAACCATTTCTTGGGCACTGATCCACTGACAACATTATCTCACTCCGTGTCTCTCTCTCTCTTTGGAACTGGTCAATGCCCATACGTGACCACCTCGCTTCCATTAGCGCGAGCGTGAGGCATGGCAGGCGGACACGCGGCCTTGCAACGCGCCTCTGCTCGCGCATCCCTCTGCGGCACGCCATCTTTTCCTCCACCCGCTTCTCAGGTCCCCCTTCCCCTCCGAGGCCAAGGCGGCTATCGGCCCTCTCCTGTGTCACACGCTTCAGCGTTCCAAACGGGAAGGTCACTTTACGCCTAATGTGCTCGAGTGGGCTTGCCAGGCGCCCGGCTTGGCGTGCCCTGCCGGGCCCAGCTTTTATCTGCGGAGTAGCCAGTGTGGCCTTGCAGCTGGAGGCGCTGTGGTGGAGTCTTCCTGACGGGTCGGGAAGGCAGAGAAAGCGCTCGGACGCGATCGGCTTTAGACTAGTGAAACGCGACCGGCACGAGGATAACTGCAGAGTGCCCACGCAGGCAGACTGGCCATATTTATTGCATTTGCACTGATGTGGCCTTGCAACTAGAGATGCTGGCCTGACGAGCATCTGTGGTGGAGTCTGCCTGAAGGATCGAGAAGCGAGAGGAAGCCCTCAAGCGCGATTGGATTTAGACTAGTAAAACGCGACTGGCACGCGGACATTTGCAGAGGGCCAAACATAGATAGACTGGCCATTGAATCCTGGTAGATTTGCATTTGAACGGTCCTGTGTAACACCATTCAACCTTGGTCCTCTAATTCTAGCTTGCTCTGTAGAAAGACTGTAGTGCGGTTTCCCAAAGGAAAGGATATAGTTAGGTTACCTCATCATCACATCCGTGGTATTACGTTTATTGACTCACGGGACCATTGATGAAAACCATTATTTTTTTTCTGTGAAATAGTTTTAAGGAAATTTGTTGGACGCTCTCCATTGGGGACTTAATCCATCGTTCTCCTGTTGCTGCAATGCCTCAACAGTCCTCCTTTTCATTCGCTCGTCCACTGCTGCCTGTCCTCTAATAGAAATGATAGTACAAAAATAATACTGAGCATCATATATTAAAATTTTCCCCTTGAAATCTACATAAATATTTTTTAACAGTGTTGTTTTTCCCCTTCTTATTAATAAATTCTCATGTAATTTTATTTAGTATACGATGTTTTCAAGTTTTTCTTTTATTGAAAAACTTATATTTCGCGTATTCTGAGTTTCTATTTCCAATTTACTCATCTACTCTCGACTAATTTGAAAGCAGACAATTTTCTCCTCATCTCTCCCGCGTTCTTTCTCCTTTCTCCAGATGGGTCTCGTTACGTTTCATCCCTTTGCCTACGACTTCTTATCCCACGCGCGGCGCACGTTCTAAGGAGCACATTGTGCGCTTATCAATCTTCATCTGCCGCCGCCGTCGCTTCCGCGCGACGCATTGTGCGGAGCGGCAATCGCAGCGCTGCGACAAAGCGCGGCGCCCACAATGCCACAGGTCGCGGCGCGGGGAGGCGCACGCAAGGGCTGTCACGCAGGCGGGGGTGGGCGGGGCGGGAGAGTGCGGAGAGGTGGGCTGGGTGGGTTTGTGGGGCGGGGCGGGGTAATGGTGTGGTAATGGTGGAGGTTGGTGGTTGTGGTGACGATGCAGATGGCTGTGATGGCGATCGTTGCAATGACGGTGACGGTGCCGGTGGTGTTGCTGGTGGTGATGATGGTGATGGTGTCGGTGTTGCTGGTGGTCGTGGCTCTTATGGTAATGGTGGCAGGGGCGGGGCTGTTATGGTAATAGTGGAGATTGGTCACGGTGATCATTGCAATGACGGTGCCGGTGGTGGAGGCGGCGGCGCAGGAAGTTGACGAGGCTTCGCGCATGCGCCATGCTCCCTCACAGGCTCCGCCCTGGTGGTCCCGGGGGCGCTCGCTTGATGATACAAAGATTGTGCCGCGAAGAAAATTAGAATGTGGTAGGCAGTTCGTCGCCAAGAGGTTACGCCACATCCGTAACCTGAGCAAGAACAAATCAAGCGGCTCGGTGGCTCAGGGCATCATCCGATGTCAGTTTAGTGCGTTTGACTGGAAGGTCCTGGGTTCGAGTCCCGAGGGTGGCGGGATTTTCGGTTCTAGCGACATAGCTACGTCGAATTCAACCCCTGTCTGGAGGTGAACTCTGGTGGCCGGATTCTCTGACCGGTAACTTTCAGTTGTTTCTCCGATCAACGCTAGGCGAATGTCAGAACAGTATCATAACAAACTGGCCACAGAACGCGCGCTACCTTTCCTTCTCTTCCTTGTTCTATCCTGACGCCTTACTTACCCACACTAACACTCCCATGCTCTGCGCTACCAAACATGACTGGGGCTTAGAGCGTGTTCCGGCTAAGGCAGAGCCCAGCTGATGGAAGGTACCTGATAGGGGAAAAGCCCGTAAGCCCACGGGTATGCGGCGCCGGATCTCTCTGTCTAACTGGGGAAGATCACCAGTTGATTGCGCCCTGAATCACTTAATCAATCAATCAATCAATCAATCAATCAACCAACCGCAAATCAAAAGTGTTGGCACTAGCTCAGTATTGTCACCTAAAATTATTGAAGAAATGAATTGTTAGTCTTAAATGTCGTAGTTAATGAGCTAAGCATTATTACAAGTGTCGTAACTGAGCTTGTGATACTTGCGATACATGATCAGGAATTAGGAGTAGTGTGCGTTTTTTGATTGTATTATATCGAGTCACGGTAGTCACATAGTACCGCGATAGGGCGTATTATACACGGCAACGCTCTCCACTTCTTCACACAACTGCCAACATTATTATTTTATTTCGACCTTGAACTGTTGTTTTTAATTATGGTGTCCAAATTTTCAGCCGATTTGCACAAGACCAATACTTTGCCAGTCGCAAACTGCCGGTGTGACAGACGTAAATTTACGTGGAGGTAAATGTGGGAAATGAAATAATTTCGATGATGAAGAATGATCACACACGAAAGAAACAACGAATACACATAAATGCTCGCATTTAATAAAATATCTTCTTTCCACTTCAATGCTACTTTTCCTTCCGAGAGGTTTGAATTGTTTTTGATTTTCATTTATTTAGTCAAAGAACAGTAAAACCTGTGTATGATGTAATGGGGAGAGAAACCATCTTAATTCTTATGTTTTATGTGCGGCCCACTACCAGTTGGTACAATGACGATGACGCACCGATGATTTCGGGTCAAACAGTATTACAATAATTGACACATTTTGTGACTAACAGTGATCTGCAGCAGCAAATATATTTCTGAACAAAAGCACACAAAATTGTTTTCCAAATCGTAAGATACACACTGCTCTCAACAAATAAAATGCTCTTGTAGAACACTGCAATAAATTAAATATGTTAATCACAACAATCTTCACTATTACTGCAAAACCTTGCATCTTTACAACGCAGCAGTTCTTTACATACAACCAAGAATATAAAAAATGCCATTCCATAACGCAAAATAGTAATAGAAAATGAATTAATAGAAGCGGGCTCTTCTGCGTGAATTTGCAGTCGCATGACGTCAGTTGTGTCGTAAAAAGGGATGAACTGAGTGAGATAATAAAGCCGTTTCGTGTAATCGGCAGGATAACATAATCAAATATTTGAATTTTTAATGAAAATCGAATCTGTTTCTCTGTCGTCCCACATTATTGCAGAATGCTTACTTTTCTCTCAATTTCTGCGCGCCTACGAAATTAATAATGTGGATTCTAATCGACGACACTTATTTTATTTGCATTTTCAGTGAAAATCTAAACTGTTTCTTTGTTTTTTATATTTTTCTCAAGATCTTGTGTATCTAACAAGACCATCGACTTCTCTCACATTGCAGTATGCTAATTAGGTAGTACGGAATTAGTAATAGATATTTTATTCTATTTATGGCTTTTATTTTTCTAAAATCGCCCGATGGTCTAAAAAAGAATGAAAATTATATGATTTTTTAACAATAAATTGTACAATATTATTTTTCTTCGTTTCTCGTGTCACAAAATGGGCGAGGAAATGTAGAAGGAGCAGACTGTTATATTAATCTTTCAGTATACTTCTAAGAACGCTTATGGACGCTTAAAGTTTTATAGGAGAAGAAAATATGTTTTTTGAGGCATATGTCACATTGCCATCCTATAACTAGATCAACTGTAAAATATGTGAAATCCATTTTGAATTCAATAGATAAATATAGCACTAAATAACTTGACCTACTACCCCAACAGTATGGCTCTAACAAAAGCAAACATTTAAATTTGAGTTCGATCTGAACAAAACCACAGACTAATTAATCCCAGTTTGATGCGCTTGTTCCACAGAACGCGTACAGGAGTCTCCCAACCCACAAATACCCCCGCCCCCCCTACCTCTGCATGCCGCCCCTTCGGCCCCACCCACCGTCCCTTATCGCGTTGGCCCCTGGGACTGAAGGCTTCCGCGGCCGGCGGTGCGCGAGTCGCGGGTTCGATTCTCATTGGAAGCTTAGGTCCTCGGATTTGCCAAACCGCTCGGCAGTAGCGTCAGCTGTAGTCCTCTCTTCTGGGACTGCTATTCGAATCCTCTTCATTAAGGGAAATATGAAATAGATGAATCGAATGTGACCCAATTCCATTCTCTTTTCTGTTTTCGTGGATTCATGTTTACATTGGAGACCATATAACATGTACACTAGAGAGGGAATAACCCTTGCCCGCATAGGGAAAAGCGGGCACTCTGACCAAAAGCTAGCCAAGAGGCAAAGATGTAATGACCTGGTAAAATATCTGAAGATGAGTCATTGTGGCACTATCTTCTTAATGAAAACCTTCTACGTCATAGGAATAGCCTGAGTGTGATTTAAGTAACGAGTCTATTGCCTATTTCATAATTTTTCAAGAATTTTGAACAAAAATTGCAGAATTAAAATCGAACAAAAATCATTGTTTCAGCGCTTGTTTTTTGGATTTGGGCTTAATGTACAAGTTTCCAAGAAGTGGGAACTGTTCTGTTAAAATAGGCGTGTTCGGATTATCGTAGGAATTCGTAGCAATAAGGGAAGCACATCATTATCCGCAATATCTTATATTTTTCATAACATGAAGTAAGTCGAAAAATATTTTTGATTGAAACATGTTAAAGATGTTGTCAGAGTGATATTATTGAATATGTTGCTCAAAATAATATACTACGTCTTTTTAAAGTAAACTATATCTTTGTTAGTCAACGACTGAGCATAAGTTGTATGTAAATATTATATGTGTATAGACATTCAGTCTTGCACTTTTCATGTCAATGAGTTAAAAATATGAATAGTATCTAATTCGTTATTTTTAAATGTTTGAAGGGACCTCTCGTGACAAAAGTTTACAATCAGCTCAGAACTGCTTCCGAGACGACCTACTTTTGTGTCCCTCTATTTTTGCCTCGATGCTCTAAATTGGACGAAGGAGGTCGTTACGAGACCGTTATGTACGCCAAACGACGCGAAGTGTGGTGAAGAAATTTTTCCAATGTACGTTACACGAGAATAAGTTAACATTTGAGATTGTACTATGAAATATTTACAAAAACCTCCATCCGCATTATTAATTTAAGGAGTGTATGGTGAGGTTCTAACTGGCTAGTTGTTTGTTACTGCGTACAGCAAACATTTATTTTTACAGAGGGGCATTTCTTTTTACATATTCCTAGAGAGATGTTTGTTACTTAATAGAGAGAATTGACTCATGGGTTTCCTAGACACTTGTGAAATAATTATTGAACTTTTAAATTTAGGTACGCGATAATGTGCTCTGCCTAACCCAATAACCTAAGAATCATCATGCCTTATGCGAGATTCATGCTTACAATTCCACTGTTTAATCGTTGCAACCGCGTCAGTCTACGGCTATTTTGCTGCTGATAACAAGAATTGCTGGACAGATTTGAAACGTTCACTGAAGAACACCCTGTTGAGCAATGCATAACCTGTGAAAAGGAACTCTAGCGTGGCAGTAACCGGAGCCATTTAGGCATCTGTTGAAGCGCGCGAATCGATTGCTGACGCCCTTTTCGTGATCTTTGCTTCAGCGGACCCCTGCGCCCCATCCCACCACCCCTCTTACCCCCTCCTCCCCCACTGACCGAAGGCGAAGCGGCCACGCCCGGGAAGTAGGGCAAGGTGGCGGCTGGTCGTTAAGCGGGTCGGAGAGGAGGCACGGGGGGGGGGGGAGAGGGATAGGAAATGAACGGAAGGGCGAGAGGTACGGTGCAGAAACACGAAACGCTAATCTGACAGTCTTCTCTAGCACCACTTTGCTCTGTATACGAGACTCAACCAGCGAAATTCAAAGAAATACAAATTTCGAAATGTTCGAAGGAAACAAAGCTGCAACGTTGACGGAAATTATGCTGATAATTCAAGATATTTTTTAGCAATTTCAAATTACCCTGCACTTTTACTAGAGCATTTCTCAAGAATTTCAATTTAGTTATTTGCAAAACATTTCTGAACATTTGTACAAAGATAATAAAATTATTTAATTCAGCTTGCTGAACACAAATTTAGCGCATTAATATACTAAAATATTTCAATTGCAACGCGTTGCAATTTTGTGTTGCATTATTGTGTTAGCTTATTGTACCATTTCTTAAAATTCTTCAATTATCATTCGGTGTCCTTTGTTTTTAGGAAATATCTACGAGAATCTGAAAAAGTGGCGAAGTTAAAAATTGTAACTTCTCAGAGAACTGTTAAAATTTCTGGAGTGGCTTCAAAACCTTTGGAACCATTTAAAAACTCCGTTTGCACAATACAAAATTGCAATATGGAAATTGTTAAACAGTAAAAGTAATTTCTAAAATAATTCCAGATGTTTAGAAACACCGTAGTCTGTAGTACTTGAAACTGCTTTCCTGAAGTGTAGCCATTTTTTACTTATACACTTTTATGGCACATATTACGCAGATAGCAGTGGACCTTTTAAAGGAGATCAGCGTCGATTGTTAATTCTCAATTTCAGATTTTTATAATAGTCTGAGATTACACACACACACACGCGCGCTCAAACAGACACACATTATATATATATATATATATATATATATATATATATATATATATATATATATATATATATATAACTCTGTCTTTAAAAGGGAATTTTAAGAAACAGGTGCAGATTGGAAATCAATTTCCCTGCACACAGGAAGGCGCGCCCAACCAAGATCTCTGATGAGGGCACGCGATTGTATCTCATCGATTTGCTGTCGCGCTGCAGATATACCGGCAAAGGAATTGAAGTCAGCAGAACTCTTCTCCTAAAGAGGCAGACAGAGAAAGCGAGACGTAGCGTTTTTAAGAGACATCATTCTTTCTGCATTATTCAGCATACAGCAACTCTACCGCGTGCGTTTCAGCGAGTCTCTAGTGGGATTTAATTTCGCTTCTTCGGGCTTCTCGAGGCCCTCTACGTATATATGCACCCATGCATAAGTTAGTTGCACTCTCTCCATAAATCTGAGGGAGCGGTGGGTGGGTGGGTGGGTGGGTGGGGGTGAGTAGGTAGCGGTAAGAGGAGGGGAATGGGGAGAGAAGAATGGTGCAGGGATGGACAGAAGTCGGCTAGGTGGTCCCAAGAGCGGCGGCGTGAGATGAGAAACGAGGCGGAAAAGAGACGAAGGCAGGGGCTGGAGATGAATGGTGCGGAGCGGTGGGTGAACGAGGCCAAGAGAGACGGGCCGGGTAGGGAGATGGAGAAGGTGAGGGTGCGGGATACAGACCTGACCTCTCCCACACGGGATGCAATGCGTGTAGTGTAGGTGAGGCCAGGCGAGGCGGGTGGGGTGGGGCAGGACAGGGACGCTACCCTAGCTCCTTTGATTCGTTTTACGGGAGGCGAGCTGGACCGAGGTGGGCAGGATCGAGAAAAATGGACGGATGAGGAGCAAAACAAAGAAGCTAAGAAGGGAAAGGAAAATGTTACAGCGCGTGCCGGATGAGTCGGGCAGTCGGAATGGGTAGCGATGAGGAGCGTGGGAAGGCGCAAGGCCAGAACCCAGTGCGGGGGGGCGTGGCGTGGCGTGGCGTGGCGTGGCGTGGCGTGGCGTGGCGGGGCGTGGCGTGGCGGGGCGTGGCGGGGCGGGGCGTGGCGTGGCGGGGCGTGGCGGGGCGTGGCGGGGCGTGGCGGGGCGTGGCGTGGCGGGGCGGGGCGTGGCGGGGCGTGGCGTGGCGGGGCGTGGCGGGGAGGGGCGGGGCGGGCGGGGCGGGGGCGGGGCGGGGCGGGGCGGGGCGGGGCGGGGCGGGGCGCAATGCGAGGTGGGCGAGGCCAGGCCAGGCGACGCGGGCTGCGTCGGGGAGGGAGGCGCAGGGCAGGGGCGCGACCCGTGCTCCCTAGACCGGCCGGGGATTTACCGAAGGGTCGCATCCAATTCGTGTGCCGCGCGAGGGGCGCGGCGGCCACGCGTGTTTTTGCCGTGGGAGGACCCGCCGCTGGGAGGCCGTACGTCAGGCTTTCGCCAACGGCCTCGTCCAAGAGCCGTGCACTGAATATGCACTTTTATGGGAAAGTAGCCTACATTTTATGAACAGCTTTCTCAGGATAATGTCGCACTTAATGTTTTGTTTTTAAATAACACGTCTTTCGAACGTAACGTAAATTGTTTTAAGATAAATGAAAATAAAATTCATCATTGTTTGTAAATTCTTAATGCTGTTGCCGCAAATTTTAGATGTTAAATGAAATGCATGGTGACAATTCTAAATTGATTGAAAAAATAAATAGACGAATGAATAGAATAGAATAGAATAGAATACGATATAGACTTCTGACTATTAGTGTTTTGAAAATCTTTGGATATTTATTTATAAGAACTTCAGCAGTGTTCCTTTTATGAAAGAGGCAAAAAGTTACATCTTGCCCAAGGATATACAGTAATTTCTCATTAAAACAAATTTCCTCGTAAAAGGGACTGAAGTTATCAGGTTATTGTATAGTATATCGGCATTGCTATGTTTTTATGCTGGGACCTAAATTTTATTTGTGGTACGGCGAAGTTCGTTTTAAGGCAGTTCGAGTTAATGAGGATTTATTGTATTCTATTTTATGTTAATATTCTAATCGATATTTTTAGTTTAAAATAGTCACGACATACACGAAAGATCTTATATGTGAATTTTCGTCAAATAATTTGTATTAGAACGATGATAAATGTTTATAATGGTCATTTCAGTGCTATATATTTTATTTTAAACTTATGTGCCTAAATTGTTGTAAAGTTAACTCAATATTGAAAGTAAGATTGTAAATAAACGCTTAAATATGCCGTGACTAATCCGTACCATTCTGTGAGCATTTTCACCATTCTTAAATTCTGAAACTGATGTCGCCTAGATAAGCTTTATTACTTTTTGTGTTATATTTACACTGAAATGAAATATTTGCTGGATAGGTTACATGAAACAAAATGTACACGAAAGCAAATACAAGAGGGGGAAATGGGTCTTCCATGTCAGTGAATATATAACATTTCACTCTTGAAGGGCTTCAAACAGAAGTAGTGTCGAATTATCGGATACTGGATGAGATTAATGTCGATTCGTCAATGGCATAAGGTGCTTAAGTATTTATATAATAAAAAGTTCCATAATATATTGAAATCTTGCTACGCCTTTAGCGGGCATTTTCTTGCTGAAAATAGTTTGAAATTGTTTGTTACGCAAATTATTATTCAATAGAAGTTTTAAACACACAAACAAAATTCCACGAAAAAAGGGTCACAGGAATACTTTAAAAATGTTTCATTGAAAAATCAAGATTAATTATCGTAAAATCTGTTGAATAAAGTTGCAGCGATTCATTATCCACCAGAGAGGAATACAAATTGAACACCAGAAGCTTCTTTAAAATTCCCCCTAAAAAAATTGCAGAATTTTCTCAGAAAAATCGAGACGTATCCGATTAAATATTCTACCAATCAATTTGTCGTGTCTCAAGAAATGGATTGAGCAATTTATCTTACTAGGTGGTGTTTTAAATAAGATCAAAACGTGTTTAATACGCTTACCCTTCCAAACACGTGTTTTGGGAAATTGCTTAGCTGGGTTCTAGAAGGATAAACAAGTGGTCAGTTCGATACCGACGGTAGATATGTCGAATGACCCCTACTTGTCGAATGGCTTCGATTACTGGGATGGAAAAGGTCTAAAAGGTGAGCAACGGATATACGCAGTTTACGAATTGTTATTTATATACCAGCCATTCCAGGTAGCCGAGATCGCTAAGGCAGTAGTCGTGGCGATCTCGGTTCGAAGGATTGCATGCTTGAATACTTCCTCGGGCATTCATACCTCATAATCATCCTATCACTTCATTAAAGAAGTAATAATTCCCCGCACAAGAAGGAGACACTTGTCCTTAATGGGATGTGCAGTTGCCTAATAAACAAAATTATCCACTTAGGCCGTAGTAAGGGATATAAGGTGGCAAATCCGTTTTGTTGCCGGTCGAATATATAAACCGGTTAACTCACATGGTACACATGGTTTAATTTTTTAATATCTAATTTGCTTATTTATTAATTAACTAGATGATAACATGTACTCGGCTTATCATAACCTGAGTTTCATCTGTCGTTTCATAGTGGTCTCATATAATTCCCTTTCATTATTCCCTCCATGAGAGAACATGTAGTGTCTTTCAACTTGTCCATTTTTCTCTTCTAATCCCGCTCCTGACGGTCCAAGTAAGTTAAACAGCGTATACTGAGCTCCATGTCAAAGACCATAACAAGCTTAAACATATCCCAAAAATAAAATACTACATGTGCAAGTACAGTTGTTGAAAATGACTGTTTAGCCACTCTTTCCATAACACTTCACCAATGGGTTACACAGTGAATCAACGAATCACGCGAGAGGAACCGACATTCCGTCGACATTCAAAATTTTAGCTGAGAGAGCGTTTGGCGAGCAGCATGCTCAGTAATTAATGGACTCTTCTCTCAGTCACGAAGCGACAGAAACCCTCCACTAAATTTGTCAGCAAAGTTTGCATTACAAAGCATTTTCGTTCTTAAATTAAAACTGAGAACGCGGAGCCTCGCGTAGATCACGTTAATGGGCAAATTATGAGACGTGGACACGAATAGGCAGGGCGCTGCAGAGCACTCGAGCATTACACTCGCGTTTAAAATTGTCCCACGTCTGGGGGTAAATTATGCACCGTGAAAGTACTTGGCAACGCGATACTAAAATAATGCCAAAAACTACAAAGGTACAGACAGATAAAAAAGGAATTTACTGGAATATGAAATATTACTCATTAACATGATTGACTTTTGGAATGACATTTAGGGATTTTATTATGAAGTTTTTGGAAGTTTTACGGGATAGAAGAAAAATTGCAATACGACAATGCATTTAATGTAATTTAATGTAGTACCGTGGGTGCAAACAATATGTTGACATTTTATTTTATTTGGTAGCTTAAAAGCTCAACATAATGTCTTTTGTTGTCTCGAATGCCATTTTATCAGACGTTACAGTGACAAAAAATACTTTTTGTCGTAGATTTCGAGGAAAGTTCATTATGGCTTTAGCTACATACGTTTGCAAACAAAGTGGTAGTTCGTGACAGTTTCTTCTTTCCTCGTACTCTCTCGTCTACTACATCATGCGGGTACAGAGCGTCCGGGGGATCAGCTCTGGCGATGCACCAGCAATTGGTCACTGTCAACGCCGCCCTTTGTCTTCAGAATCCGGGGACCATAAACCGTGCGGGGTAGCGCGGGATGGAGAGTGCGGTCTACATACAGTGGGCGTAACAAATGCCAGGCGGCGCACCGCCTCGTGAGTGTAGGGCGGGGCTCCCTCGGCGGGCAGCGCAGGCGGCTGACGTATGAGATGTGGAAGGGGAGGGGAGGGGAGGGGACACCGTGGGGAGAGCGGAAGGGAGGGGAATTAAACCGGGGAGAAGGAGGATACGGGTAGGAAGATGCAAAAGACGGAAATGAGAAGCTGGGCCACGAAAGGAAGATGAAGAGAAGAAGCGAATGTTACTATGCTGGAAGGAAAATAAATAGAATAAATAGAAAATGAATAGAAAAGTAGAGAGGTAAAAGATAAAAAAGAAATAGATAAAGAAAGCAAGAAAGAAAAAAGAAAGAGAGAAAGAACGAAAGAAATACTGCTATACGCTATACTGCTATACGCTATACGCTATACTGCTATTAAAAAGGCAGAATGTATGACGGCAAAAAACAAGCGATGGTTACGGGGAAGTAGAGGAAATGAATATAATGATTCGCAAAAATTGAATTGTGAATATTTTGTGAACTGTTTCCTAACCAGTTGGAGACATGCTAACAGTCTGCACTTCGTTAGTCATTGTTTTAAAAGTGACAATTACTTCTTAGTAGAACCCGACATCGACTGACCAGCGAACTCAGCATTACAGCATAATAGCCCCGGTACTGTGCGAGAGTAACCACTCTAATATAAATAAACGTTGAGATTAAATACACAGAAATTCAAACAGACCATTTAATTTCATTGTGAAATATTATATCTGTCTTTTTAATTCGAGTTAATTTTACAAGATTTATTGGAATCGGAATTTCATCACTCTTTTGACCACCCACCCTTTGGAGTGGGAAAAAGACCTTCAAACCTTCATTGGAAAGTTCAAAGATATATTTTCGTAGAATACTGCTTAAGAAAGAATTTGACCTCTGCCTCTCTCCCACCTACCCTGCCGGTACCCTTCATTTCTTCAACCTCTCCAACCTGTCTTCATAATTTCACTGCTTCCCGACCTATCTCTCACTTGACCTCCAAAACTGGTGTCACCACAGAATCTATCACCACAGAATCATTGCCAAACTTGTGTTTCTTCGTGACACAAAAACCTGATTTTAAGGATCTGGGTCACAAATGATTTATTATAATTTGTGTTACAGTTATGTTTTAAGTTATAATCTGCAAATTAATTTTTTCGTCTTAAATCTGTTGGATGCAGAATTGGGAGGTAATTTCCTATCCAGCAATAGCATACTCACAGAATATTGTATCAATGCTTTGTTATAAATTATCAAAAACCGACATCCATCCTTGTCGTATTATCCGTGTAGAATCGAATAAAAATGCAGTATAAATGCGAAAAATATTTGAATACGCGAGTAGAATGTTAAAGAGAAACCGCTAGACTCGTATATATTGTGTTAATATTGTAACAAATATAAATATAGATTGCATTTGCGATTATTGTCCAAACTTATCGCAAAAGACGTCAGCACTCTTGCGTGTCACTGTATGTTAGAAAAAATGAAATGTGTTATACTGATATTCTTCCGTTAGGAAATCAAAATGAATGCAAATTTCTCTTCATGCGTTTTACAAATATTTTCAGGCGATATTTCTTTTCCAGCTCATTTGCTTTAATAAGCACCCTACCATTTCTACATATGGGCAGAACGCTATCTACAGAAGTGACCTGTACAGCGCGGAAACATTCCTCCGAATCTATAAATCAAGGAGTCCGCCCAATTTTTCGCGAGCTCAACCACCGTTCTTTCTGCGGAATGCGTTTTCCGCTCCGAGATTGATTTTCCCGGAAGAAAGGCGAAAAGACCGCTGCCAAAGTCGAGAGCGCTTCCGAAGACAGTTTGAGAAATACTATCGGCAGACGTCAGCGCTGAGGGCAGGCCAGCCCAGCGCGAGGGAGTGGACGCGGGGGAGATCACGCGAAGGGGCGTAGGGGTGAAGCTGAAGAGGTGAGAAGGGAGGTGGGTTGGGTCAGGGAGGCAGGGGAATAGAGCGAGAGAGGCGCGGAAGAGAGAAAGAGAGAATGAGCAGAGGAGAGAGACAGAGAGAGTGAGACAGAGACAGACAGAGAGAGAGGCAGACAGAGAGAGAGACAGACAGAGAGAGAGACAGAGAAAGAGACACGGAGAAAGAGAGACAAAGAAAGAGAGACAGACAGAGAAAGAGAGGCAGAGAAAGAGAGACAGAGAAAGAGAGACAGAGAAAGAGAGACAGAGAAAGAGAGACAGAGAAAGAGAGACAGAGAAAGAGAGACAGAGAAAGAGAGACAGAGAAAGAGAGACAGAGAAAGAGAGACAGAGAAAGAGAGACAGAGAAAGAGAGACAGAGAAAGAGAGACAGAGAAAGAGAGACAGAGAAAGAGAGACAGAGAAAGAGAGACAGAGAAAGAGAGACAGAGAAAGAGAGACAGAGAAAGAGAGACAGAGAAAGAGAGACAGAGAAAGAGAGACAGAGAAAGAGAGACAGAGAAAGAGAGACAGAGAAAGAGAGACAGAGAAAGAGAGACAGAGAAAGAGAGACAGAGAAAGAGAGACAGAGAAAGAGAGACAGAGAAAGAGAGACAGAGAAAGAGAGACAGAGAAAGAGAGACAGAGAAAGAGAGACAGAGAAAGAGAGACAGAGAAAGAGAGACAGAGAAAGAGAGACAGAGAAAGAGAGACAGAGAAAGAGAGACAGAGAAAGAAGGAGCAGAAGAAGAGAAAGAAATAAACTTGCTGACTGTGATTCGCAGCTGATGATAACAAGGAAGCTGGATGAAGCTCTTCAGAAATTTTTGAGGATGTAGACTTACAGGGAAATTTGAAAGTGGATACGGCTAGATTTGGCAATATAATAGGGGTGTAACTTTGCAATATAATAAATTGACTAAACTATACTACAATGTTGATTGCGATTTTGAGGTAGATGCGAGTAGCGAAAGCAATGGGCAACTACGACATGTACAGACATTAACGAACGGATACTGTAGGATTAGAACAGTTACTGATGGTTCCAGAAGTTTGTCCTCGTTTGCATTCGTTTGACACACTTTTGTGGTGTTTGAAGGAACTTTTGAACATTTACAGGCACTGTTCTGCGTTAACGGGTGCTTGAAGGCGTTTCCGTTGCGTTTAGGCGTTCAAAAGATGCTGAAGGCGTTTTTGAATGCTACTGGTGCTTTCGGGTGATTGCATGCATTTTCAGGTGCATGTAGGCATATACCGGAGCTGTTGGGCGTTTACGGGTAGTTGTAAGCGTTTATGGGTGTTCATAAGTGTGTATGGGTGCTTGTAAGGGTGTTCGGGTGCTTGTAAGGGTTTCTGGCGTCCACGTACGTTCACAGGCGTTTAGGGGGTTTGAGGGCGGATAACAGGGTTCCAGCTGAGCACATAAGTTCCCGCTGGAGTAGTCGTGTGTGAGAAGTGATGAAGAGTACAACGCAGAACCGGGTACAACTGAAGAACGTGGTTAATTACGCACGCGTGCTTGCGCTAGGGAGTAAGGTCAACTGGGATCCTGCGAAAACAAGAGCGAAGGTCTCCTGCACTTGTGCGGATGAAGTCGGTTGAAAGCATACGTGTGTTTCGAGGGAGTGCTTCGAACTGGGGGAGTGGGTCGGCGGGTCAGCGGGGAGGGTGGGGGTGGGGCCGCACCCAAGAGCGGAAGAGCCCTTCTTTTGCATATTTGGTCGCTTTCCAGCGCCGCGGCCGCAGGAGTGGCCTGGCACGTACACACGCGCGCGCCCCCGCGGTCGTGGCGATGTAGGCGGTGGCGGTGGCATCGGACGCTGAGGCGGAGATGGATGGCGGGGGTAGCTGCGAGGGTGAGAGTGGGAGAGCGGGGGTAGGGGGTGAGGCGAGGGATCCAAAGTGAGGGGAAGCTAGGAGGGTATGTCGGCAGAGGCAGTTGAAGAATTGAAGGCTTTTTTCTCTCTCGTCCTATCGAAGTGAAGAATCGGGGCTATGTGGCTGAAACTGTGAGAGTGTGTGTGAACAGAATTAAGATGCGAAGAATGTACGATCTCCTACGAGCGTTCATTTGTTCACCGTGTAAAAACGAATAGACATTACTCATACGCTATATAGCAAATATTGTACGTGAATGTTCTTCACAGTTGTCTGTTGCATAGTTATTGAGACATTGTTGCTGTATGTCACAATAAATGGATGTGTAAAATCGTTCAAATCGGTTGAAAGAAGGTTAAAGAAACAGTTGGTGTGGGTACGAGTAGTAGAGATGGCAGCGTTTAAAGATTACAGCAATCTCGGACTAGAAAGCAGCTACGTGTTATTTCAATTGAGAAGTAGAATAGAACTAAGTAGTAAACCCTCCTTGAAACTAACGTAACCGAAAATGGAAGAATATCGACACCGATTTTCAGAAAATGCAAGTATACTTAATAAGATCGCAAGTGTTCCGTAGTCAGCCTGGAACACAAACCCAGTGCAAAGTACTACGAGTATGGAGCTTCTAAACTGGAGTCAATTTTTGTGGATGCATCCTCTTTTTCACGTATTGGCTATTTTTAGGTCATGCTGGTAAACGGGGTCAAGGGGAACAGAGCTCTGGGAAAGCAAAGACTGCGGCCACAAAAAGGCAGTTGTGGCGCAAGCGATATTTCGGCCGTGGAAACGGGTGTCAGATTCCATGAAGTGGGACGGAGGGGGCAGCAACGAGACGGCGAAGTCCCGGTAGTATCAGAGCTGCGGCTAATCCAAGTGGGCCACTTTTTCGCTGCGCACCCTGTTTTCCGGCGACAGCGTGTGCTGCGAGGCCTTCACCAAAGCGAGGATCAGGGGGCCGGGGGGAGGGAGGGAGGAGAGAGGTTCTCCTGAAAGGAGCACAGGCAGATGGGGAAGCTGTGCAGGAAGGTTGGTCCACTGCAGGCATTACTAATCTTTCTCTTGCATCCAACCTTTTTTAAAGAATGATTCGACCCCTTCAATTTTTCTATAATATACAGCATAAATCAACTCATAGTACATATAGATGCAAATAAATGACAAATATTATTATCATTAGAATGTAAACAAAAATTTAAAAAAAGTAATTTATTATAATAATGGATTCTTATTTTTTGCGCTATTACGAGCATAGTTTTCAATTTTTATAAGTATAAAACGTTTTCAGACACAAAATTACGGATTGTATTTGGACAAAAGAAAAAGTTTCATTCATAGGAATGATGTGAAATTCAAAAAGAGGACGGAATTTGTAATTTAATGTTAATGAAATGTGTTTAACTTTTATCGTATACGAAGCTTAATTATAAAATTCATTAACACATTGTTTTTGTAATCATTGTCATCATAATCATGATTCAGTTCGATATGTATTCAACTATCAACTCCTAATCAACCCATTGATCATCATTGACCACTTTTCAAATTTCATCGATCCTCCACGGGGTCGATACCGACCCCGTTGACCCTCATTGGCTCAATTTCAAAATTCCATCGATCCCAACGGGGTTGATACCGACCCCCCCCCCTCACCACAAATATTAACTCCCCTTCCAGATATCATCGACCCCACGGAGTCGGTACCGACCCCATTGGGAAGCCCTGGTCTTCGGGAACCGGGATTGACGATGGCTTCTCGGATTGGAGAGAATGGTGGGGGCAGGCGAGGGGGAGGGGCGGAAATGGCGAAGGAGAAGGGAGGAGGAAAGAGAGGCCAACGAGGACGGGTCGAAAAGTGGCGGGGTGGCGCCGGGCAGAGGGTAATCCGTAAAATCGAGGACAGCTTTTTGGCGGCGCACTCAGTTTTTTTAGCAGCGGGCCCTTCGAGAGGACGGGCGGCGCGTGTGGGGGTGGGGGCGGGACCAAGCACCAGCCTAGGAAGCGAGGCAACGGGATTCCGGTTAAGAGCATGGCAAGCAGCACCGTGATCTCTCCTGTGGGCATGACCTGCGCTCGGCCTGCAAATGTGCTTCGTTGTATAAAAATATTAAAGGCAATGCCATAAGCGTCATGAATTCGACTTATCGCAAGTGTTATAATTACTATGTATGACAATTCAATGTTTTTTAGTGCAATTATTGATGAATTGTGGAGTTCATATACGTTTGAGCATCTTGGATGTCATTGCAAACATACCTTTTAACAATGTTAGTAATGATAACTACTATTCATGCAATTTGTCTTTTTAGTTTATTAAAAAAATGTACGGGTGTGATCATGATGTGATGTTTCTGTACAAGTTAATGAAACTGCCCTTCACGGAATTCTGCAATTACAAAATTGGCTCCTAATATATTCCGCCAGGGGCCTTTAGGGATGCAGCAGAACTAGTACTTCATAGATTTTGCAGCAGTAGAAGTGCGTAAGATACATTTTTTAAATTGAATAAAAATGTACTATACTGTAAAATGAAATAGAAGAAAATTATAGTATTTTATTAAAATTTTACATGAAAAATAATACTCTGAAACCCCGTGGTTTATATGAAATTGATCATTTTCTCAAGAATTGGATAGGAGGAAAGCCCGTCGCCGGGTATTATGCAGGTAGTTTTCTTGCAATTGAACATTATCTGACTGAACAAATGTTTGAGAATTAGCTTTTCACACGACTGTCAGATCAAGTGGTATATGAAGTCAAGGATCTTGTAACAATGTATTCAACATATAATAGTGTATCTCATTGCAGTAAATTAAAAAAAGATATATTACTGCCAAACACTCATTTTGAGTTTCTTCGAAGAAACATCTTTACTTGTATCTCTCTCTTTGCTTGTATCTTTCATCGGTCGGTCCCTAAAACAAAAGCAAATTTCTGAAAAGCGTAAAGCAGAATATAGTCAAGAACCGGTTTCCACATCTGTGCGCATGCGTGATCTCTTAATGGCAACGTAAACTTTTAGAGAACTATCAGTATAAGGTTTTTAAATTAATTTATTAGGTTCTCTGAATTGTGCGTTAAACGTTAACCCAAAGGAAGTGGTTTCAACTTGTAACAGCAGAGAGTGATGGTATCGCAAAATTGGCCTCTTAAACGAACAAAAGCGAAACGAAAGAGCGAATGTGCGAAACGTAAGATGCGATAGGGTACAAATACTATGTGGAATCTCAGGTTTGTAGGAAAATAATATTTTGAAGTTATAGTAAAAAACAAATTGTAATAATGCAACGTCATAGATGGAAAACGACGAAAAAAACGCAGTCAGCAAATGGGATGTAAACCACTTGGTTACTGTTAGGGGTTTACGCTCTCTAATTTCATATTATGAAATAAATATAGTATTACAAAAAAGTTTTGTTGATATTTCTTGTCTACACGGTCGGGTCAGCATCTGTGATGTGATGAAAGAAAAATTGATATTATTTAATTTGTTTTAATTAGTTTAGATGAAAGTAAAGTAATATTTATTCACTAAATTGGATTCAACAATGCATCAGGGTAGACAAAACATATTGTCTATTGTTTGTTTCTACAAATACCAATTCCTCTTTAAAAGTGGTGACCAAAGCCGCCCAACTACAACTGTGTTTAAATATCACACCCTCCTGTTAATAAAACTGTATCCTAAAGCTTTCCAACTGCATTAGAAACTCGAAATCAGAGTTGACTTTCACAGCACGTCTTTCCACGCACTCTGATGAGGTAAAAATTATATTTTATTTGAGAACCAGGAAGCATACGGACGAATCTACGCATTGTACAATTACACTTAGTGTTCTTCTGTTTCGCAATGAGATATTATCGAGGGACCGAACACGTCGCTATGGCTAATTTGTAAGTCGTTGTCACTCTACACACGAGGTATTGCAACTGCTGAGATGTTTGTGGGAGCCAGACACCTGGGCGAGGAGGTAACGAGAGCGAAAGGGGCCGCGGCGAGCATTCCTTTCGCTCTCCTCCCCTGCCCATCCCACCAATTCCTTCCCTCCCTGCCCCGCCCTCACAGCTCGTTTCACCCCGTCCCGTCGCGACCCTTCTCGTCTCGTCCCGTCCCATCCCGATTCTCTTCGATCCGCCCTGCGCCGCTACACCTCGCCCTGACACACCCCGCCCCTCTTCACCCTGCTTCGTCCTGACCCGTCCCGTGCTGTCCCGTCCCACCAGATCCCGTTTTGCCCCGTCACGACCCACTCGAACCAGCCCACTCGTCTTGCCCCTCCCACCTGTTCTGTCACATCCGTCCTGACTCTTCCCGCCTCGTCTCGCCTCTATGCTTCATGTGCGGCTACGTGCCTCCTCGTTCCATTCGCTCGGTCCCGCCCGGTGCCGCCGCGGTGGGCGCGTCCCGCCCAGCCCCGCGTCCCCGCCTCGCCCTCCCTCTCCCTCCCGCCCCACGCCGCCCGCCCCGCACTGCAGCAGCGCCGTCGCATTCGTCCTCCCGACGCGTTATCGCCCGGCGTTGCCCCACGCCCCGCATGGCCACACATCGCGGCGCCTCGCGTGCGTGGAAATGTGGCGGTCACTAAGTCACGAAGGCAAAGTGGGACGTGCTTGGAATTAGTGCTTGTAGCAAGAGCCGTGTTCGTTTGCAGATCTCGCGATCTCTCGCGCGTCTCCATCGATTGCTGCGGCGTTTTGTCACAGTTGGCACAGTAGCAAATCTATTTTCTTTTCTGATGTAAAACTTCATTTTTATTGGATGTGAGACTAAAATATGAATTTGTATTTTCTGGAGTAAAAAGACTTAGAAAGGTACAAAGAAACTCGAAATATGTTCTTACGGGAGCAATACGAGCTTACGGAGGCAACACGAACATATCTTTAGAATTATTCGTGGTTTTAGCATTAACCATTTCGTTTGCCGATGTCTAACGCCTCTTGATGGATTGTGAATGAGTTATCATCATGGTGCGAGTTCAGTGTCTGATTTTTTTTGTTGAAGTCAGTGATTTTTTGCTGTAGGCAAAGTTACGTTTCTCTGCTTCCCTTCTTTTAGAACATTCATCTTTTCATGGAAATCGAGACCACTTTTAACTCATTCGCCGAAATGTGAAATTGTGTTTTCCGGAGCAAACAATGAACGTGGAAAAATTCGTTTTAGTAATAGAGGATACCGGATAATTTAGGAAACAAATGAAATTGGATTCGTTTAGCAAAAAAGGAAAAAAAACAATTCCAGAAAGCTATAAAATAATTTTCTGTGAAACTTTAAGTTGTTTAATTTTTGTTTGTAATACTCTCTGATTACTACAAACGTGCCGTAATCACTGTGCGCGATAATTCATTTACTGTCCAACGACTAGGATATTCATACCCTATTTGCATAAATAACACTTTCATGCATTAATAATGATGCTCGTATTCTCATAACGTTGTCGCACACGCCATTACACTTAATTACAACTCGCGTACTGCACATAATTTCTGCCAACGTAGAATTAATGATAACGACGAGAGACTGTTCTTGTTTTCCAATCGACGCGAAGGTTGCGTCCAAGAGCATCAACTGATATGAAGGTCAGTGACTTCGCCAACATCGTTTAGCCTCTCAGACTTTTTTGTTTCGAGTTTCAACCTGAAAACAAATTTGTCGCAAATATTACTCTGCATAGGTATCGATTATTCGGTTTCGTACTTATTCAATTTCATTTTGCAGTATAGGTAGGGCAGAATTATAATTATTTTATGAAAAATATTGTTACGATGACCATATCATACACAACACACATACTGTGCTCCTTAAAAACTATTAGAACTAAATAGACTGGTTAAAATTTAGTAATTAGTTTAAAGCAAATTTCATGTCGACAATGGACCAAGGGGATATATAATTAGATTGTCTACAATATTCAGCGCAATATTGAATGCTGTTCTGAGGTCATCCTAGTACCTGGCAACGTACGTCAGGTTTTCTGAATTTTGGCTGCATCTGCTAGATACATGTCGCTTTTCAGGCAAGAAAAGAGGGATCTGCCAGCCTAATTATTTTAATTTTCATTCTTCAAATAGAACTGCACGTGAATTTCCCCAGCGGCTCGAATTTCCGCATGGCCACCTTAACCTCCACCTCAATCGGCGTGTTCTCCTCCCCCTTCTTGTCGCCCCCCCGTCCAACGAGAACAAAAGTAAAGTAATGTTGTCTGGCATCAGTGTGGTCAACTGCCTCGTTATCAGCGTCTGCGTTATCCTCACGCGTCCTGAGCTATCCACAGGCATCTTTATCGTTATCTTTCGCACACAGAGGGTTTTCCCTGTTGGGAAAAAAGGCGATTCTACTTCACCATTCTCTCTCCACCACAACTCATCCTAACAACCAGTGGTAATCCCTACTACTAAATAACCCCTATTACTATTCCGGTCCGCGCTCGTCCCCTCCTGTTTATATCCATTCTTACTCGCCTACACCCGATCTCACTAATTCTCATCGCTACTTACCTCTTCACCCGTTCCAACCCGTCCTCACCCGTCATCACCCAACCCTCTTCATTGTCACTCGTCGTCACCGGACCCTCTCTATCCTCACTCGTCGTCACGCAATACTACCCACCCTCACCCGTCATCACCTGACCCTCCCCATCGTCACTCGTCATCTCCCGACCCTACTCTCCTCACCCGTCACCAACCGGTCCTACCCGTCGTCAGCCGTCATCGCCCGACCGTCCCCACCCTCACCCGCCCTCGCAACCGCGACCGGGTCGAAGGCGCGCGGGCCGAGTTTCAGCGGACGAGCTTCTTTCGGCGACACTCGGGAAGCACACTTCGGGAACTTTCCGCGGAACAACCTTAAGAAACGACTTTAGTTGCGGCGGGGGTTTGTCCTGCTCGGAAACAAGGCGACTTGGGTCGCTTTCGGAGGAATTTAAAATAATATTAAGGACGACGAGGAAAATGAAGAAGGGGGTTACAAATATCTTGCACAACTTTTTGTGACATTGTACGTGGGACGAAATGGTGAAAGAGACGGTAGGAACGTCTCTTTGAATGTACGTAAGTTCTATAAAAATCTTACTCAATTGATTATTTTTACAGCTTTTTATTTTTCTGAAAGCGAGCGTTTCTTCGAAGATAAATGGGTCACTAGAAAAGATCCGATAGTTAAATCATCTTCGTATTTACATTGTATTTATTATTTCACTCAAACTGTATTCGCATAGCACTTCAGCTATTTGAATTCACGAATTTGTTTTACGAGTCGCCTGACCTGCAACAGTTACCGATGAAAATGGAAATATACGAGGCAGTAGGTCAAGGCACCTTTGAAAGTGTGAATACCGTAATACTGCATGCTCTTATTTAGAACAAAGGTCAGAATTTCGTAAAGGGAAACATTCAAAACTTATTTTCATTATTATACACTATCTGTTACATTTTAAATATTTGTAAAAAGTACTTCAGGGAAATGTATTACATTTTTCAAGGGAAAACGTTGGCAATTCGGGCGCTTGAACATGAGGATTCACTGAAGCAAAGTTTACGCTGCTTAGTTTCTGTCATCAACGAGGGAATGAAAAAAAGTCATCGCCCAATTTTACCACAAATAAACGAATTATTTAAAATAATGATATTGAAATATCTTCCGTGAAATATTTGTTACGTATTTCGTACTTCTAACGAAATATTTCTGATGCGACATTTACTGTAAGCTCCAGACAATGGTTAAACAATTAACACTTGCTGGGAATAAAAACTGCATGCCTTAGGCATTCATATGTTTCACAGAATATAATGTTGCTCCGGGTTTGAATACTGTTAATAGAAGAATGAAACGATCTACCACCGGAGCCGACCACACAATTATGTTGATCCTACTGAACGGGACATAAACTACCATCCAAGCAGACTTATTTTTTTCTCAACCCTGATATCCGTTACCTTCTCTCGCTATATTTTTTGGGTTCAAATTTTGGTTGATATTAAAATAATTTTTATTGGACAAACTGAGAGGTTTTTCTGACATGCTTCCCTCTATCACTCACTTCGTCACATTTTCATGGTAATAAGCAAATCGGTGTTTTGAGTATAATTGTGGGCATTTTCTTCTTTTATCGTACATTCAACTAACACGAACGAAATAAAATATAATGAATATAAAAGAACAAAAAATGTACATGTAGTGTTACGTGATTGTATCACTAGACCTAACGTAATTGTTCATCAGCAGAGGCATGGGGCAGGTACTGTAACCAAGAAAAATGACGCTTATCGGAACGCTTAGTCCTTAAGAAACTACTCCCCTGGGAATATCTAACACTGAAATAAGCCAAAATCGTTGGACACGTGTATTGTTTATCCTTTTTAGTAACTGTATATTATAGTTGTCCCAAAATGATGTTGTAAATCCTTCCCACATACCGAAAGTAGACACATCCTAATAAAACCATAGGCTACCAATTTAGAGAGCTTTAAAGATTTCAAATCAGAGAGAAAAAAATATACCATGAGGATATACCTTTCTATTGTTATTAATAGTAAAGGGTAACAATTTATACTGCACATGCACATGCATACTGCATGACATGATTAGAATTATATTCATCATATTGCTTTGCAAACGAAATTTCAAGAAATGAAAAAAAAGTGAATAGAAATAGTCGCAACTAGTAAATTCTTGCTAAAGAAAAACATATAATTACTATTATTATTATTATTATTATTATTATTATTATTATTATTATTATTATTATTATTATTATTATTATTATTATTATTATTATTATTATTATTCAGTACCGTAGCAAAGAGGGCCTTCTTCGGATAGTGAATGAAAGAAAATAATTGGATAGAGAAGGATGCTTGGAAAGTAAATGATGAAGGAATGGAATGACAAGCAGACGACACAGAAGAATTCTGCTCACACTTGCCTGTCACATCCTTTCTAATTTTCAATTTCATTTCAAGCTAAAGTCATATTAGCGAAAGAGGACGTTCACTGCAACGAGCGGACACAAACATCCATGACTCACACTCGCTGTTTACATCAATTAGACGAATTCCCGCAATGCGCGTGGAAGTGGAGCGACGGTACAATTAGATGAATCCCCGAGACCTCCTCCGAAGCCGCTTTTCCTACACGTCCTGTTTGGACTTTGGACCGGCTCAAGGCATCAACTCATGTCACTGTAGCGAAGTTCTGGAATTGGAGTCGCGACGGGGGCAGGGTTTTCGTCGCTAGCCAGAGAGCTAAATCGAGTGCTGTCGTGGTCTGGAGAAGAATTATAGCGGCCGGCTGCGCTGATAGGTAGTTTTACGTGCTTTCTCCGATCATCACCAGGCGAATGCCGGAGCAGTACTCTAACAAATGGGACATGAAACGTGCGCGATCTTTCCTTTCCATTTCTTGTCCTAGCCCCACCCGTTACTCACACTTACACTATGCATGATACATCCACACGTGCCGGATGACTGATCAGGAGCTTAGAGCTTGTCCCGACTAGGACGGTGGCACGCTGATGGGAGATACCTGGCGAGGGAACACCCCGCGAGCCTACAGTAGGTCGTAGAATCTCGCCATCCAGCGGGAAATATTCACCGCCACCTCCTGAGTAAAAATATGCACCTCACTTATGAGACTAATGACCTTAGCAGTTGACGCAACTGGAATCACTATTAATTAGTCAATCGTATGCTTGAGACTGGCTGAGTTTAGTTCAGAACTAGCAACGCCGCTGTCCATACAGCGACTTGGACCGGAAGGCCCAGAGGTTTCTCACCCACGGGGGCATATTTTGGAGACTAGACATAGCTAAATCGAATTCAGTCGCTGACGGGGGAGGATTCTGGCTGCCCGCTGCTCTATTCGGAAATTTTCGGGGGGGGGGGGGCGGGGTTATAGCTAGTTCCGTCTGGGGCGGTGTACCTGTTGGGGAGATTCCTGAGCTGGAAATATTCCCACAAGCCGACATGCAGGTCGATGACGGATCTCGCCATCTAGCAGGGAAGGAGACGCCGCTATATATCGCGATAAAATATTCACTATACTAACGGGACCAATGCCCTTAGCAATTGACGTGTTCAGAAATACCAATCAATCAATTTTTCTACTTGGAGGAGATAAAGTTGACGAAGACATACAGATGATTGGTAATTCGAGTCCAGGTGAGTGCTCCCATTAAAAACAAATAAGACTGAATAAAAATATGCAATTACAAAGAAATAATTCTCCAGAAGCGAAAATTTTTTTATCATTCCAGAAATGTAGCCTAACTGGTTGACCCTAACCTAATTGTAAACGAATTATTGGGTACATGATAATCAGCAGAGATATATCGATGAAATAAGAGAGAGAAAACGGCTGAACCTCGAAAACGAACCCGCTTTGTCCACCACTAATCGCAAACGGCAGAAAAACGTTCGTCATCACATTGTCGCCTCGGCCAGCAAACATCCTCCTCCGGTGCGACAATTGGCGCGTAAGCCGCGCCGCGCCGCCGCTACATCCTTCCCGCACTCGGTCGCTTCCGCTGGTGCCGCGGCGTCGCGTGCGCCACGCGCCCGCGGCTCATCTCACGCGCGCGCTCGCCGCCGCGCGCGTTTACCTTTCGCTTCGGCGGCGTCCTTGGCCTGCACCAGGAGCGAGGCGGTGGGCGGCGGCGGCGACAGCGACAGCAGCAACAGCCACAGCGCCACGTGCGCTACCGGCGCGAGGGCGGTGGCGGCGGCGGCGGCGGCGCGCATGGCGGTGGAGGCGGCGGCAGCGGCCGCGAGGGCGGCGGCGGCGGTGGCGGCGACTGGCAGCACTGACTGGGCTGCGCGCGCGACTCGGAGGCCGGCTGCGTCCGTACTGCCGCCCCCGCGGAACCGTCCGCTGCAGCCGCGGGGGTGGGGTGGGGGGGGGGGCGGCGGTGGGTTGACGCGCACGCGCGCCGCCCGCCGCTGCCCTAGGCCGCCGCCGCCGCCGCCGGTTCGAGGCCCGGCTCTCCTCCCGTGGATATAGAGGGATTCTTGGGCACTTGTGTGGGGTTGCGCGAATGCCTTCTTGGCTCGGTGCACTAGCGAGGTTTCGTTCAACAGTTTAACATGTTGTGTAAGCTTTTAAGCCATGGAAGCTACCGGGATGCATCTCGGACAACTTTTGCAGAAAATTTACATTCATCAGATAAAGAGAAAACATTTAGGTAAATAAATTTTCGACAAAGGTATTTCAAACAAATTTGTTAGTAATGATACAAAAGAGATCTTCTCGTTTGAGGTCCATCGTTCATTAACTACAATGAACGTAAATTCCGTGGTGGTAGCCGATATCTTGTGGTAATCCATGGTATTGTACAGGAAATAATCTCCACAAAGTTTAAATATTTTTATTAACAATTATCCAGAGTCAACTTTCGGGAAACACTTTTCCCATCCTCAGTGGATCTCTAGCAAAATGAAATGAAGCAAACATAAGTAGAACACAAAACGCGGGGGTGTACAATGGATATAGTGGAAAAATAAATATCATGTAAATACAAAAAAGAAAAGAAAAGAAAATAACTTACTGCTCAAGCAACGTGGATCTCCCATGAATGTTACAAATGGTCAAAATTATCAAACATGGTGGTACCAACTAGATGGCAGCCATCTCTTTGAATGGTAGAAGAGCAAGCCTAATAATGAAAGGGAAAGTGAGTGGGGGAAGAGGAAGGGGTAGTCATAAAAAGGACTGCTCAAAAGAATGATTAGGGGATAGTTAATAAAATATTTAGAATGGGACTGCTTTTAATCAAGGATTGTTCATTCAAGACAGAAAAATTAGTGTTTTTGAAAAGTTTTAGAATTTCTAAGTTCTCCAAAATGTTCATTTTAGTGTCTTTGTTGACTAGGTGAAGAATTTTAAAATTATACATGGGGTCAAAAGAATGATTAAATTGATTCAAATGATTGGCAAAGGTAGAAGAGTCTAAATTTTGTTTCCAACATCTAATATGTTCATTAATTCTAACTGAAAATTTCCTGCCTGTTTGGCCTACATATGATGAATTACAGTTATTACAGGTTAATTGATAAATTCCACTCTCTCCAATGGAGGGGATGGGTGATTTGAAATTAGGAAACAAAGATTGGAGGGAGTTCAGGGTTTTGTAGGCTACTGTGATATTGAATTTAGTGAAACATTGTCCTATACGTTTGGATACAGGACCTATATAGGGGATGCAAATGAATTTCTTAGGTTCTATAGAGGCAGGTTGAGGAAAAACCTTATTTAAAATAATTTTAACACTTTTTTGGTGGATCAGATTGTTGATTGTCAGGGGATCATATCCATTATTTAAGGCAATGGTTAGAATGGTATTGACTTCATTACTAAAGTCTATATCAGTCATGGGAACCTGGAATAGTCTATTGATCCAGGAGTGGAAAACAGCAAATTTATGATTGTAAATATGATTAGAATGGGAAGGTATGACTGTATCAGTGTGGGTAGGTTTTCTGAATATTTTAAAATTGTGTCTTGAGTTTATTATAGTGATTGTTAAATCAAGGAAATTCAGAGAATGGTTCTGTTCAATTTCCATTGAGAATTTTATTTTGGAGTGAAAAGAATTGAGAAAATCAAAGAACTGGCTCAGTTGCCTAGAAGTTCCTGACCAAAGACATATAATGTCATCAACATACCTGTAAAAATAAATAATGTTTTTGTGGAGAGGATTCGAGCTACTAAATATGTTATTCTCAAAGTTATCCATAAACAGTTCAGCGAAAAGAGGGGCACCGTTGGAACCCATAGCTAATCCTTCTGTTTGAGAATAAAACTTGTTGTTGTAAGTGAAAAAATTATGTGTTATACATACATCTAGTAGTTTGATAAAGTCCATTTTTTCTAAGTGTGATAGATTTGATTTCATTATATGATGAATATAAATGTCTTGCACTTCATTAGGGGGAATGCTGGTAAATAAATTTTTAACATCAAAAGAAACTAATTTAGCATTGGGGGGAACATCAATATCTTTAATTTTATTAATGAGATCTAATGAATTATTCAATTTAAATCTAGAGTTAAAATGGGTGGTAGAATTAAAGAGAGGGATAATAAATTTAAAAAGAGGTGAAATGCTAGAATTGAAAAAACTAACCACAGGTCTAATAGGAAGATTTTCTTTATGAAGTTTAATAAGGCCATACAACCTAGGACATTGGGGATTCATGACCTGAAGGGATTTCTTTTTATACTGTGGGAAAAGTGAACTGGTTAATATGGTGTTCCTAACCTTTAGGTGAAAAGATGGAGAAGGATCTTTGTCAAGGCAACTAAATTCATTTTCATCTAAAAAACTTTGCAATTTATCAATGTAGTCATTTCTGTGTATAATGACAATAGAATTGCCTTTATCAGCTCTGTTAATGATTAAGTTGTTTTGTTTCACTTTTTCAATTAACTTATGGGTAGATTTTATAAGTAAAGGGGGAGATGGTGGTGGAGGTCTATTAACTTCATCAGATAGGATTTTAGAACAATTGATCATGATAGAATTGGAATTAATGTTATCTTTAATAATGTTTAGGGCTTCTTCAGAGCTAACTGCTAGATTAGTTAATTCTTTAGTAGAAGGATCGCACGTCTGTAGAAAAACTCTTTAGCAACTTGAAAGGAAAATTTGATTCTGCTAACAGAAACATTTGGTTCAACAAAATGTACACCATATTAACCAGTTCACTTTTCCCACAGTATAAAAAGAAATCCCTTCAGGTCATGAATCCCCAATGTCCTAGGTTGTATGGCCTTATTAAACTTCATAAAGAAAATCTTCCTATTAGACCTGTGGTTAGTTTTTTCAATTCTAGCATTTCACCTCTTTTTAAATTTATTATCCCTCTCTTTAATTCTACCACCCATTTTAACTCTAGATTTAAATTGAATAATTCATTAGATCTCATTAATAAAATTAAAGATATTGCTGTTCCCCCCAATGCTAAATTAGTTTCTTTTGATGTTAAAAAATTTATTTACCAGCATTCCCCCTGATGAAGTGCAAGACATTTATATTCATCATATAATGAAATCAAATCTATCACACTTAGAAAAAATGGACTTTATCAAACTACTAGATGTATGTATAACACATAATTTTTTCACTTACAACAACAAGTTTTATTCTCAAACAGAAGGATTAGCTATGGGTTCCAACGGTTCCCCTCTTTTCGCTGAACTGTTTATGGATAACTTTGAGAATAACATATTTAGTAGCTCGAATCCTCTCCACAAAAACATTATTTATTTTTACAGGTATGTTGATGACATTATATGTCTTTGGTCAGGAACTTCTAGGCAACTGAGCCAGTTCTTTGATTTTCTCAATTCTTTTCACTCCAAAATAAAATTCTCAATGGAAATTGAACAGAACCATTCTCTGAATTTCCTTGATTTAACAATCACTATAATAAACTCAAGACACAATTTTAAAATATTCAGAAAACCTACCCACACTGATACAGTCATACCTTCCCATTCTAATCATATTTACAATCATAAATTTGCTGTTTTCCACTCCTGGATCAATAGACTATTCCAGGTTCCCATGACTGATATAGATTTTAGTAATGAAGTCAATACCATTCTAACCATTGCCTTAAATAATGGATATGATCCCCTGACAATCAACAAACTGATCCACCAAAAAAGTGTTAAAATTATTTTAAATAAGGATTTTCCTCAACCTGCCTCTATAGAACCTAAGAAATTCATTTGCATCCCCTATATAGGTCCTGTAAGCAAACGTATAGGAAAATGTTTCACTAATTCAATATCATAGTAGCCTACAAAACCCTAAACTTCCTCCAATCTTTGTTTCCTAATTCCAAATCACCCATCCCCTCCATTGAAAAGAGTGGAATTTATCAATTAACCTGTAATAACTGTAATTCATCATATGTAGGCCAAACAGGCAGGAAATTTTCAGTTAGAATTAATGAACATATTAGATGTTGGAAACAAAATTTAGACTCTTCTACCTTTGCCAATCATTTGAATCAATTTAATCATTCTTTTGACCCCATGTATAATTTTAAAATTCTTCACCTAGTCAACAAAGACACTAAAATGAACATTTTGGAGAACTTAGAAATTCTAAAACTTTTCAAAAATACTAATTTTTCTGTCTTGAATGAACAATTCTTGATTAAAAGCAGTCCCATTCTAAATATTTTATTAACTATCCCCTAATCATTCTTTTGATCAGTCCTTTTTATGACTACCCCTTCCTCTTCCCCCTCATTTTCCCTTTCATTATTAGGCTTGCTCTTCTACCATTCAAAGAGATGGCTGCCATCTAGTTGGTACCACCATGTTTGATAATTTTGACCGTTTGTAACATTCATGGGAGATCCACGTTGCTTGAGCAGTAAGTTATTTTCTTTTCTTTTCTTTTTTGTATTTATATGATATTTATTTTTCCAGTATATCCACTGTACACCCCCCCCCCCCCCGTTTTGTGTTCTACTTATGTTTGCTTCATTTCATTTTGCTAGAGATCCACTGAGGATGGGAAAAGTGTTTCCCGAAAGTTGACTCTGGATAATTGTTAATAAAAATATTTAAACTTTGTGGAGATTATTTCCTGTACAATACCATGGATTACCACAAGATATCGGCTACCACCACGGAATTTATTCAACACGCTGATCGCGCATCTGTAGCAAAACTCTTTAGCAACTGGAAAGGAAAATTTGATTCTGCTAACAGAAACATTTGGTTCAACAAAATGTGCTTATTTTTCAAGATAGTGCCTGTGTATGTTAACCTCAAGACCAATTCCAAGACTTCTTCCGCAAGAAAAGCTGTGAACACTGCCCAGGTAACGTGGATTAGGCATGAACTTTACAAATGGTACTCTATAAGAGATTCTCTTTCCTATTACCTTTTTATTTCTCACACCCGTCTTTCTCAATTATGCTCCCCTCTTGAGTTTCTCCTTCTTGACAGAAAAATAAGGAATATCAAATTTAATGAAAATTGCCTAAAAATGACTAAATTAAAAAACAAATTAGACAAACTAAAAGGAAAACAACTAGACAGAAAAAAACGTATCTTCACAGACCCCTGATTCGAACTCCATTAATCAAACCTTCTACCCCAGAATTATGAACTTATCTGATGTTAATTTCAATAATGATGAAATTAAGTTGTTATCCTATGGCTTAAAGTTTGCACCTAAACATCACCTTTCTACTAAAGAATTAACTAATCTAGCAGTTAGCTCTGAAGAAGCCCTAAACATTATTAAAGATAACATTAATTCCAATTCTATCATGATCAATTGTTCTAAAATCCTATCTGATGAAGTTAATAGACCTCCACCACCATCTCCCCCTTTACTTATAAAATCTACCCATAAATTAATTGAAAAAGTGAAACAAAACAACTTAATCATTAACAGAGCTGATAAAGGCAATTCTATTGTCATTATACACAGAAATGACTACATTGATAAATTGCAAAGTTTTTTAGATGAAAATGAATTTAGTTGCCTTGACAAAGATCCTTCTCCATCTTTTCACCTAAAGGTTAGGAACACCATATTAACCAGTTCACTTTTCCCACAGTATAAAAAGAAATCCCTTCAGGTCATGAATCCCCAATGTCCTAGGTTGTATGGCCTTATTAAACTTCATAAAGAAAATCTTCCTATTAGACCTGTGGTTAGTTTTTTCAATTCTAGCATTTCACCTCTTTTTAAATTTATTATCCCTCTCTTTAATTCTACCACCCATTTTAACTCTAGATTTAAATTGAATAATTCATTAGATCTCATTAATAAAATTAAAGATATTGCTGTTCCCCCCAATGCTAAATTAGTTTCTTTTGATGTTAAAAAATTTATTTACCAGCATTCCCCCTAATGAAGTGCAAGACATTTATATTCATCATATAATGAAATCAAATCTATCACACTTAGAAAAAATGGACTTTATCAAACTACTAGATGTATGTATAACACATAATTTTTTCACTTACAACAACAAGTTTTATTCTCAAACAGAAGGATTAGCTATGGGTTCCAACGGTGCCCCTCTTTTCGCTGAACTGTTTATGGATAACTTTGAGAATAACATATTTAGTAGCTCGAATCCTCTCCACAAAAACATTATTTATTTTTACAGGTATGTTGATGACATTATATGTCTTTAGTCAGGAACTTCTAGGCAACTGAGCCAGTTCTTTGATTTTCTCAATTCTTTTCACTCCAAAATAAAATTCTCAATGGCAATTGAACAGAATCATTCTCTGAATTTCCTTGATTTAACAATCACTATAATAAACTCAAGACACAATTTTAAAATATTCAGAAAACCTACCCACACTGATACAGTCATACCTTCCCATTCTAATCATATTCACAATCATAAATTTGCTGTTTTCCACTCCTGGATCAATAGACTATTCCAGGTTCCCATGACTGATATAGATTTTAGTAATGAAGTCAATACCATTCTAACCATTGCCTTAAATAATGGATATGATCCCCTGACAATCAACAAACTGATCCACCAAAAAAGTGTTAAAATTATTTTAAATAAGGATTTTCCTCAACCTGCCTCTATAGAACCTAAGAAATTCATTTGCATCCCCTATATAGGTCCTGTAAGCAAACGTATAGGAAAATGTTTCACTAATTCAATATCACAGTAGCCTACAAAACCCTAAACTTCCTCCAATCTTTGTTTCCTAATTCCAAATCACCCATCCCCTCCATTGAAAAGAGTGGAATTTATCAATTAACCTGTAATAACTGTAATTCATCATATGTAGGCCAAACAGGCAGGAAATTTTCAGTTAGAATTAATGAACATATTAGATGTTGGAAACAAAATTTAGACTCTTCTACCTTTGCCAATCATTTGAATCAATTTAATCATTCTTTTGACCCCATGTATAATTTTAAAATTCTTTACCTAGTCAACAAAGGCACTAAAATGAACATTTTGGAGAACTTAGAAATTCTAAAACTTTTCAAAAACACTAATTTTTCTGTCTTGAATGAACAATCTTTGATTAAAAGCAGTCCCATTCTAAATATTTTATTAACTATCCCCTAATCATTCTTTTGAGCAGTCCTTTTTATGACTACCCCTTCCTCTTCCCCCTCATTTTCCCTTTCATTATTAGGCTTGCTCTTCTACCATTCAAAGAGATGGCTGCCATCTAGTTGGTACCACCATGTTTGATAATTTTGACCATTTGTAACATTCATGGGAGATCCACGTTGCTTGAGCAGTAAGTTATTTTCTTTTCTTTTCTTTTTTTGTATTTATATGATATTTATTTTTCCACTATATCCACTGTACACCCCCCCCCCCCCCGTTTTGTGTTCTACTTATGTTTGCTTCTTTTCATTTTGCTAGAGATCCACTGAGGATGGGAAAAGTGTTTCCCGAAAGTTGAATCTGGATAATTGTTAATAAAAATATTTAAACTTTGTTGAGATTATTTCCTGTACAATACAATGAACGTTTTGCCTAAAAACTTTGAATGTACAATTAAGTACAAAAAACATTTATATTATTATAGAGGGCCTAATTGTAGTTCCAGTAAATAAAATTACAGCATTAACCTTATTATTAAAATAATTCTGCAAGGGCTTTTTAATATTTAAGATGGTTTCCTCGATAGTTAAAATAAAAAGAAAATATCCGAATTCATTTGATTTCTTCCCGCGATTTTAGGCAATTAGTTTTCACAGGTGATCAAAAGAAAAAGAACGTGCTTGCCTTTTCCTGACACATTTCAGAAGCCACTTTAGGCCAGTCGCTGAATGAGAAGTCGTCTTGCAATTCCATAGGGGAGTTTGCATTGGTGACGCACATCTAAATAATTTTCCACTAAGGTTAGCCTTTTCTTTTCCGAGGTAAACGGTGCAATTTACTAGCTATTTTGTGTCACTTGATGCCCGACGTCTCCTCCATATTGGTGAGGGGTTTTGTTCTACGCTTATTACTCGTGCAATGTTAGACATATTGAAGTCGTTATCATTGGCGGTTCTTCGTACAATTTGTTGGTAATTCCCGTTAAAGACCCAAAAAGTACACGTTTTGAAATAGAATCCCGAACCAAATAATATTTATTGAACCTCGTGAATAAAATTATAGTTATCAGCAAGATAATTTTTACAACGAAATAAGGATTATATGAAATAAGTCAGTGAATGGAGTTGTATAATGTATACATGTATGTATGCATGCATTAATTATGTACTTCATCGTTAACTTTCAGCTTGTAATAATAATAATAATAATTCAGTGTTGATTTTTTCATTCTAGCATGTTGATAGCAGTAGTTTAGACGAAAGTAGAGGCGCCAACAACAATAGTAACGCAAAAATAGCGCTATACTTCCTATCGGCCTAAATGAAGATTGCAGGCGCACTAAAAATCAGGCTTCAATATATCTAACATTGCACGAGTAACAAGCTTAGAACAAAACATAGAAGATTTGCGGTAGGAACAGAGAAAGAGAATTGAACGAGCAACTCGGTTTTCAAACCTAATTGCAAACATCTCTGGCGGGCATGAAGAAACCTAAAGCTTTAAAAGAATGTGTAATAAACGTCTAATTAAAGAATAAATGAATAAATGTTATTAAACTCGTTACCCATTTTAAATTTCTATTATTTAATTTTAGGAGCAATCGAATAAATAAAAGTTAAATAATACACGTTGTGTATTTCGAATGAATTGAATATTCAAGTCTCGGATTTTTTTTTCTTGTTTCCCGTGAGCTTGAATGTTTGTATTTGTATTTTATAGCTTTAATCCTAAGACAATTGACGTGTAGTAGGATCGTTTCACATCCTCATCGATCACTTAAGATTTCCTTCACGAAACTTCTTTCGTAACTTGTTGTTTACCTGCAATCAAGGGTACTCTTTATTTGGAAATTCTGCTACCGAATCAAGTTGAATAGGACGACGTTAGATTCTTTAATGCAGTCTCCAAACTTTGAAGACGTGCACGTAGATCTTAAGTTTGAAATACTGAAATATAAAACATACAATGAGCTTGCGCTATTATTTATATAATATCATTCTACATAAAGTTATTCAGATGTATTTCTCAAGAACACTGCACCATCTGAATGAAATATATTTTTATCGATCATTTGCATATTTTAATAAGAAATATTTGTTCGCTGACCTCAATGTCAGCGCAAGGCTTGAGTATACTGAAGATTATTGAAGAAATTTGGTTCCATACCGCAGGAACTTACAACTTACGACAACTGTCAGATTTTTTTCTCCAAATTCGGAGCAATTTTTATTACTCCGAATTCTAATATACATTTGTAAACTACTATTCCTCATTTTCAAGTAATGAGAAAGCTGAAACACCATTTTGGGGTGGCGAATTTTACCCCTTATAAATATATTAAAGATCAGTTTAACAGTACGCATATGAAATGATGCATTTTGGTAATACATGGAGAGTTTACCACCACGAAGACAGTTGTTGGGTGTTTCGTGAATTTACACGCAATGTTAGAAAATTATTTAAGGATTTTTAACACAATTCATTGCTTTGGAATATATTCTTAAAAGACGAAAATTGCGAAATGAAGTGTGTTGAATACATTCAGTTGCATATTTCAGATTAAAAAACTAAAGCATGATTAGTTACTGCAAGCATAACTAAAATACGTACACGGAGTCTACACCGGATTCCTTAAAGCAAGCTTAAATATAGAACGGGGACTACACCAGCTTCCTTCGCATTAACATGTTGATCGGAGATATTATTAAATCGTTTGTTTGTCATTGATAGATACGCGAGTTCACTTTTGATATCGTTCCAAATATATCCAAATTATCAAATATCACGCGTTAATTATTTCGTATTTACGATACATATTGTGATTTGTCACACGAATAATTAATGACCAACAAGTTGTAGATATGTGTGTATCATTCAGTTTGAATTAGAGTTCACGATTAAATACGTGTTCTCGACTGAACATGTTTTTAAAATATTAGTTAGAATTACGTACTCGTCAGTCTGACGTAACTTCGTTTCAGAATAGTTCCTAACTGCAATGTGACAAAATTGCAACCAAAGTAAGGACCAGATCAATAGTTAACGTGCCACTAAATGCAGTAAACTATTAGCAAGCAGATAAAAAAATTATTCTCATACATTTCATTCTCATTTCTCATCCATCTGATACGCACTAAAAATAATTCGACGTCTGCTTTCGAGCCTACTAGAAAGATGAAAATGGCAAAAACGCGATATTGTTCTGAAAATGAGCAATAATTGAAGCATGACCACAATTCCCCATGTTTAAATGAGAGCTTATATTTGTGCTATTTCACTAAAAGTTAATTCAAATACATACTTTAAAATTAGATTAAATAAACATATTATAAAACAGGTTAAAAAGGAGTAAAGTAATACTGTAAACATTATTAGTTACAAAACACTAGAGTAAATAAACTAGTGGCGTTACACAATTGCGCAGGCTTTCTCGTACTAGTTATTTTCCAATTCCCTTTAATCGGAGATAGATTTTCGGGTTGGCCCCCTTTTCATCCGCTCGTATGGTGACGTTCCCAACGAAGCACTATCGCGCTCCCCGAACATTGCATCGACTATTTTGCTCCAGTACCATCACTTATTTGCCCATGGTATCCCTTGACCCCATCTTGGAGTTTGTACCGTTGTTCTGAGCGTAGTTGCACACATAATGACCTCATAGTTGCATACCAGTCCATATGGAAGAATTAGGGTGTACATGTAATTTACAAGGGACTAGTAATGCTCTCCAGGATTCGAAAACATGTCGTCTACTGTTTTTCGAGATTTTTAAAACCACGGATCTTAGTGGACGATAATTCTGGCGATCGGCTTCTGCGATCGGCAGTTTTTCGCAGTTTCTTCGAACAACATCAAGCGAATGTCGGGTAGCACCCTAACAAATGGGCCACATACCGAACGCAATCTTTCCTCAATCTTCTTATCCTATCCTCACCCTTACTTGCACACAGTTCAATTTACATACACTACACTCCCATGCATGTGGGGAGCTTAGAGCTTGTCCCAGCTAGGTCGGTGCCCTGCTGGTGGGAGCTATCCGGTTGTGGAGGATCCAGTGTGTGATGAGGCCTTCTTAACTCTGCTGAACACACCGACAAACTGTCCGTGTTCTAATCTTTAGGCTATATGTCAATGACAAATTACTGTCTCGGAAATCCACTGAGTTAACAAAGTCACTCAAATGCTTGTCGAACCCCTTTACGTAAGATGGGGCTTAGGTGCTTTCATTATCTTCAAGTGACAAAACACGCACAATGTTTCGTTATTACAAAACAAGACCGTTTATGAAACACAATTTTATTTTGAAAATTTAAGGTAATTAAAGATAAAGAAAATTATCCCCTTATGGCGGAAATCTGAACGATCGTGCCTCAAATCGTTCTCGTTCACGACATTGATCATTGATCAAGGGACCCGTCTGCGTGTTGCCTTTTCCATTTCCAAGAAATTATTTCGATTGACAGGTGTCCATTAGATTAGATTTATTAGAACTGCAAATGGGTATGACCCGGTGGCAGTTAAGTAACAATAATTGCGGAAATTACAAGACTTACATTAATAATAAAATAATAACAATAATAATAATAATATAATAATGATAATATAATAATAATAATAATAATAATAATAATAATAATAATAATAATAATAATAATACCGTACAATACAGTACAAGACGAAAAGCAGCATTGAAAAGAGCATTGATCGCGTTCACCGCACTTCACTTCACTACACTTCACTACACTACACTTTTTTGTTTTGAATTACACTGACCATCACTTCACAGCACTACACCGCACTACACAACACTTACTCATTTAATATCAATTACTGTTATCTTGTTCTAACTTATTTCTAAAATTTCGGACACTGAGAGGAAAAGCTTTGAAAACTGCCGCAGGTAAACTGTTCCAATCTCTAATTGTTCTATTACAAAAGGAAAACTTCCCAAGATCTGAATTTTGTTTCCTTGCTCGAATTTTGTGGGTGTGATCGCTTCGGCCAAAATAATTTGGTTTTTCTAGTCTAATCTGAATTTCCTTCCAAGCTGGTTGACCTACGTACGATTTATAAAGAGCGCAAAGCCTCGCCTTTGTTCTTCTCGTTTCTAGAGGTTCCCATGACTTTTTTGTTACGTTACGTCTATAGGTAAACTTATTCGCTTTTCTCTGTATTCTATCTAGATTTTTCCGGTGCGCCTTTCTGTATGGATCCCAACACGCAACTCCGTATTCCATGAGAGGGCGAACCAGCGTAAGATATGCTAACTCTTTGGCGTTTGCAGAACTTTTCTTTAGTATTCGCATTACAAAATGTAAAGACTTCCACGCTTTTCTTACTGTCTGATTTATATGCACCTCCCACCCTAATTTACTATCTAGATGAATGCCTAAATACTTGCATGATGAGACTCTTGGGATGATTACCTCACCTATACGATAGTCTGGTTCCTCATAATTTCGTCCCCGCCCGAACGTTATTGTTTTGCTTTTAGATCCATTAATTCCCATGTCATTTTTTTCAGCCCAATCATGTAAATGCTCTAAATCCTGCTGTAATATTTGTTTGTCAGTGCTATCTTTGATTTTTCGGTATATAACACAATCGTCTGCAAATAAACGCACCTTTGATTGTATGTTCACATGGAGATCGTTCACGTACGCTAAGAAGAGTAATGGCCCTAACACACTTCCCTGTGGAACCCCTGAAGTAACATTTCCCGTAGTCGAAAACTGATTGCCAATTCGAACTTTTTGTTTCCTGTCCCTTAGAAATTCGCTTATCCACCTCACAACTCTAGCGTCAACTCCTGAGGTTAATACTTTCCTAATAAGTAAATTATGCGGTACCACGTCGAATGCTTTCGCGAAGTCGATTACTACTGCATCCACCCTCCCACCCGCGTCAACTACGTCAGCTAGATCTTGAAAAAGAGAAACAATTTGACTTTCGCACGAATGTTGACTTCTAAACCCATGCTGTCCGTGGAAAATCCAGTTCACTTTCTCCCATTCGCGACGAATGTACACGGCTATTAAATGCTCCATTATTTTGCATACTACTGAAGTGAGGGATACAGGTCTATAATTACATACTTTCGTTTTATCGCCATTTTTGAAAATTGGAACCACTATAGCTGCCTTCCAATCGTCTGGTAAACTTGCATTATTAATGGAAATATTGAATAATCTTAACAAATAGGGCAATATCGCCTCACCACCGAGTTTAATAAAATCTGTCGAGATACCGTCTGGCCCGCGTGATTTACCGTTTTCCAGTGATTTTATACGATTGCGGAGTTCCCATGCGTGGAGTTTAAATTGATTTTCTACTGGAAAATAATGAACATGCTCTTGCGCCCGTTCTGGTTTGAATACCGATACGAAATACGCGTTGAACGCATTTGCTTTTGCCTGGTCGTCGTGCAGTGGCTCGTTATCTGTGACTCGAATTTCCTGAATTTCTTCCTTATTCCCCCGGCGTCTGCGGACATATTTGTAAAAGCTTGACCAATTATTTCGTCCCGTCTCCAACATGTTTCTTAAAAATAATTCATGAGCAATTTTCTTTTCTTTTTCTAATTCCTTGTAGTATTTTTTGAACGTTATCATGTCAGCAATGCTACGATGTCTCCTATTAAATGCTAGCCTAACTTTTCTCTTTAAACGTCGTATTGCCCCGTTAAAATATTCAGGATCAGAATTACTTTTCAGTATTTTGCAAGGAACATACGTATCTAAAGCGGTTTCAACGATTGTTTTAAAAGCTCCCCATTGCTCCTCTATTCCCCCTTCTGTTCTTAGAAAATGATTGTATTTTTCTCTTAAGAAACTACGTAGTCCTTCAATGTTCGCTTTTCTATATTGCCTGACTATCGTTCCTTTTGCCTTAGGTCGCTTAATTACATTTACCTGAACTTCTACCATAACTGCTTTGTGGTCGCTAATTCCCTGAAAGACGTCGCAGGAAAGGAACATTTCTGCTGGATAAACAAGGAAAATGTCTAAAATTGCTCCCTGCCGCGTGGGTTTGTCGACTACCTGCGTTAATCCCTGCTCCCATACCAGACGATTGACGCGCGTTTGAAGTTTCCTGTCGCACACCTCTCCTTTCCAATTAGCGTCGGGAAGGTTTAAGTCGCCAGCGAGAAGAATAGACCGACCGTTTCTGTTTTCCAGCCTATCACCGATTTCATCTAAAATTTCATACCCATCGTTTGGCGGCCTGTAACAAGCAATAATTTCCACGGGATTTCCTAGTACGTCAATTTCCATTCCTAAAATTTCCAGGTTGTTACTAAACCAACTATTTCTAACATATAACGCTGTCTTAACGCAGAGAAAAACTCCACCGCCTCTTGTTTTTCTATCTCTTCGATATAATTTATAGCCGGAGCGTAAGATTTCAGAATTAGCTACGTCATCTGATAACCACGATTCTGTCCCTATCACTATATCGGCATCGCACGAATCAACTAGGTTCCAAAACTCAATGGTTTTATTAACTATACTTCGACAGTTTACCTGCAACAATCTTAGAAAGCCATTCCTCACCTGAATATATCCCGTCGCCGCCGCCGTTTCCGCCGTCGCCGCCGTCGCCGTCGCCGCCGTCGTCACCGCCGTCGTCACCGCCGTCACCGCCGTCGCCGCCGTCGCCGCCGTCGCCGCCGTCGCCGCCGTCGCCGCCGTCGTCGCCGTCGTCGCCGCCGTCGCCGCCGTCGCCGCCGTCGCCGCCGTCGCCGCCGTCGCCGCCGTCGCCGCCGTCGCCGCCGTCGCCGCCGTCGCCGCCGTCTCCGCCGTCTCCGCCGTCTCCGCCGTCTCCGCCGTCTCCGCCGTCTCCGCCGTCTCCGCCGTCTCCGCCGTCTCCGCCATCACACACGTGTCCGCTGAAGCTTCCAGCACCAGTGCGAGACCCTCAGCTTCCGCTCCTATCTCCACAGCCCGCGATTCAACCGTAGCGTGCAAGATCGGCGGGCATTCACAGCGTCAACGGTTGACAGGAGGGCGTGCGCAGAACTCAGCTACTCTGGTGTAGAGGCCACTGAGCGCCGCGACGCCCCTCCGGTTGAGGTGGACGCCGTCCCGGCCTAGGGCGCTCTCCGAGATCCACCCGTTCGGATCCACAAAGATGAATCCGAGCGCTTTTGCCACATAGTCCATGTCGCGATTCACCCTAGCGACTTTACGGGACCAAACATCCCGGCGGCGGATTACACCACTAAGCACTATGCGGGCGGATGGAAAGCGCTTCTTAGCTGCTACCCCAAGATCGTAGATCTCGCCCGTGAGGTGGTCAAACGAGCGACATCCCCGTAAATTATTGGAGCCTCCGTGAATGATAACAGTTTCCGGGGCTACCACCTCACTGGCTTCGATCTGCGCTTTCAGTTGCTCCACGCGGATTCCCGGGAAGCACTTGACCTGTAGGTTTTCGTGACCCACGTGTCGCACTATGGAGTCACCGAACACAACACACTTCTTGCGATTCGTCCCTTTTCGAAGTTTCATTGCCGCTGGGCCCCTCACAGCCGATGCATAGGATTTTGTTGCCGTCGTCGCCGTTGAAACCGTCGGGGCCGGCGCGGCAGCCGGGGCCGGGGCCGGCGCGGCAGCCAGGGCCGGCGCGGCCGCCTGGGCCGGCGCCGTCACCTCCGTTGGCCGGTCTGCTGTGGCCAGCTGCACTGTCACCGTTGCGGACTCTGCTGCCCTCTCCATCTCAGGCAGTCTTGTGGCTACCCTCAGATTTTGGAGCTCCTTTTGAGTTGCAGCCAGCTTCGCCGTTACCTTCAGGAACTCCTGTCGAAGACGCGCCAGTTCATCGCGCAGTCCACCTACGCCGTTACAACACTCGACGCACCTCCACGAAACGTCTACTGGTGCGCCGCGTCGCGTGGACACCGGGCCAGGATTCATTTCGACGCCACCAATAATTAATAATGTTGCTATAATAAGCAACGCAAAGGCGTCCAGAGAAGGAGCAGAAACGCTACCCCTTCTCAGCACGCACGCCACGCGGGCGGCCCAGCCGCCGATGCGGGCCCGGTACGCCTGCAGGTCGCAGCCCATTATCTCTTTACCTGGAAGAGAGAGCGATCCCCAAGACACGTCCGCTCGCTACGACGTCCAGACAAGAACATTCTTAGATTGTTCAAAATATTAATGTCTCCTCAAAGTCAATATTCAACATGACAAGTCGGTAGTTTACCTAGATAAAAAAAACTGAAGAATGCAACATTGTTTTATTTATTTATTTCGGTATATCAGAGTTGAAATATCCATATCCTCTCAGTCTATTCCCATTAACTACTTTTGATATCCATGTTCTCGTCACATATTTGAAGTAATTTTTGAAGCCATATATTTATTTGTACCAGCCTAGTTCGTATGACCGTTCAAATGTAATAAGAATAGATTGAAATATACTTTGCAAGGCTTGGTTTGTGAATTGACCAAGTTCTGAAACTCTTTAGTCACATCGTATACGATTTACGCCTTCGCTCCGGCGCAACCTGTGTTGGTAAGCTAGTTCCTGCCTCTTGAACATCCTGGTGAGGTGCCGAACCGCCCGCGTAAGCGGTCGCAGAGCCATTTTACACTTACTAAACGGGATTATTTTCTAAGGTTCAACTGCCTTTAGATTGAAGACAGTTTCACTAATTATCTGAGAATTTACCTAGTATTTTATTGAATATTTTATTGAGTATCTGAACTTACTTAATACGAAGAACAACAAGAGAAAATTTTAATTGCGAAGAAAAGGTACTAGCAAAGTTTTCGACTTCGCTTATTAAAAACTAGTGTATGCTACGCATATGTGATTTTCCGATTTATCGCCACGAAACTTCCTGAAAGAACACCGTATCAAGCCCATAATTCACATCTTTCTCCCGAAATCGCACCAAGACACACAGTCAGCGTCTCTTTCTGCTTCTTCCGCCTTCGGGTGATCTATTCGACCAGGCGTTCCGCAGGGATGACAGTGTATCTGACATTGCTTTCCTTTCGTTAAGGGTCAATCTTATTAGGAATTAGTTTCTCCCCTTTGAGATTGTATAAATTATCTCCTCAGGGATTTTGGAAGATCTGGGGCAGGTCCCACTTGATTAGATATTACAGCATGAGTTCTTGAGTTTGTCAGGTAAATGAATAAACTTTAAACTTGTGAAGTCAACATTCGGGCTGCAAAATACAATAATAATACACTTATGTTTAAACATGTTTCCAAGGAATATGAAAATGCACAACGAACAAGATAATTTTACCTTCAATAAAAATATGTCGCATAACATCATTTTACATAACATCATTTTACATAATAGGATCTCTCTTCATAATGACGCGTTATACACGTCAATATTCATCTTATAATTATTTACACTACCAATATAACCCTATTCTAACGTCATGATTGTGAAACCACCTGGTTTGTAAACCCAATTATAGTCATAAAAACTCTTCACAAAAGACCTGTAAGTTCACTTCATAAATAGAACGTAGTTTCCTAAAACTATCTCAAACTCAACAACCATCCAGTACAATCCGCGATCTTCCAAAATTATCCCCTCCCATATTCCTGAAGACAAACTTGGACAAGTCACCCGCGATTTACACCTGCCAGGGGCTCGGGCGCGAGGGCTTCTTGGGGAGTTCCGCAGGGGCGTCGGCGGTGGCCGCGAGCGCAGGTCGTCGCCGGGGCCGCGCGCGCCCGCCGCCGCCGTCGGCCCATTTCCGGAGACGGCCCCGCAATTTCCGGCGCCCGGCGCCCGCGCGCAGTTCGTGACGTCACGCGCGCAGATACAGCAGCAGCCGCCGCCGACGCCCCCGCGCAGCCACCGTCCGCTCACCGGCGGGAAAGAGGTTCTGATGGAGTCGGCCGGCGCCCGGCGGCCGCCCGTCGTTGAGGTTCGCCCTTCATCCGGAGCGGCTCTCATCAAGAACGTGGCCCCCAACGGAAGTGGATTGGTGGCCTTCTTGGAATGCGCTCCACTGCTTTCGGTGGTTCTAGGATATGGAAGTGAAGTTGCGGAGGTAGAGTGGACGTGGCGTTGGACACTGCAAGATCTCCGTCAAGGACAATGGCCCTTCCCTCACGAGAGAAGGGTCTAGTACTAAGGAGCGGGCTCCCGAACACCCGAATGAATAGTACCCAGGTCCTAGTGGGATTTACTCTCCCAATTTAATACAGAACACCAAATAAGTGCATCTTTGCATCGAGCCCCGAGTCAGAACCTTTTTATTGAAAATTGCATTTATGTTGGTGGCAAGCGGATTCTGGGAGTAGGAAGTGAAGGAGACAAGACTACTAGCGTGTTATGATTGTGGTAAAGACGCAACATACGTTTTCTTTTGGTACACGCGGCATGCAACGCGTGCTGCCAATACAATTTGGGTTGGTCTCACAAACCACTGATGCCACTGCGGAGAGTCTTTCCTGGCGCGATGTGTTGCAGGTAAAGAAATAATAATGCATTGGGGAAATGGTCAGGCATTGGTTTATCTACATTGAGAAAATAGATATGTATTAAGCTAGAAATTAAATAAGGTGCATTCAAGTACAAAATGTCTCACAGTTGACACAAAATCTAGATTAGTTGGTGTTTTGAGGGTAACTGACAGTTACGTCTGCATTCCAAGTGAATTGAAGGACAGGCAACAGAGAGAATTCGCTGAAACTTTAACTTGGGTCTCTCAACATGTAAAAACAATGGCTTTACATTTTATTGCTCTGCAAAATGTGAAATGTCTGTTCATGTCAATGCCATATGTTATTTAATATCTTATATTATGAAAGGTTTCCAATCACAGGAGCAAGATTGGTTAACACGCGAACCAGGCAAACGCCTTGATTGGTCAATGATTGACAATAGTCAGACCTGCGTTCTTAGGGGAGATCTTTCCCTCTGAGGCAGAGGCACCGAAGGCGACCTGCGAGGGTTGTGTTGGAGTCATGGTATTATTGGAATTTAGTCAACATACTGGTATTGTGGTGAGTTTTTAGTTGGCATTTAGAATGAAATAATTTTACGAGTCATTGCCAACAATATTCATTTTAATTCAAAATTTTTGGCAATGAAGACTCATATAATTATTTCATACAGTCAACAGCTTTAAATGATCAGATTCGATCCGGTGGAAACATTTTTTGGGTTTCTAGAGGCTCTCTTTTGAATTCGTGTAAAGTAAGAAATGCATAGATTTGAACGCATTGTGATAGAGAGTTTCTGGGTTCTGAAAACGTAGAAAAATCATTTCTAATAGTGTAAACGAGTAGCGATATAGCATTTGATTTGACTGTTAATACACCATAAAAGACTGGCTCACATTTATCCACGAGTGACTGAATGAATAATGGGACATTTGACTGCAATTCAGGAGTATGTCTGCTTCCTCGAAAGAAAATAAACAGCTTTCATTGACCTTTAGGTCTCTAGTTCTAAAGAGGATCGGAAGGAAAAAATTCTCAGAGTTCTAAGAGATAAGAGTATATATAAAGAAAAGCGAAACAAGTATTAAAGATTTAATGGCAGTGTACGCAAAGTTATGCAATTTTTCAATCACTATATTCATGCAGAATTGTTTCGGAGGGGAGGCGCCTTTCAAACTAGCCAGCTACCTCTTGGTTGCTGCGGCGGGCTAGTGACCGGGCAGCGTTTCTTTGAAGCGGTTCTCATCAAGAACTCGACTCCCCACTAAAGCGAGGAGTGTTTTCGTTTCTTTCGTCTTCGTTTTTTCGAAACTTCGTTTACGCTTTCCATGATCCTGAAGTCTATTGCTCGCGGAGAAAGGAGAAAAAGGAAAGACGAGAAACTAACTTGTATTCTCAGAGAAGTGAAATATATAATTATTTTATTCAGAAGATTTAAAACTCTTTTAAGCAGTTATTAGTATATCGATAAAATGTTTTGATCGTATGTTGGTGATAAACGTTTAACTTTTTTGTCGCTACTGCGAGCAGTCACCTATTCGTACCTATATGTGTTCCTTGCGGCAGTGACAGAAACAATTAAATCTAACGAATTTAAGAAATATATTTTGCTAAACTCTTCGTTCTAATATTTGTAGTATTTTATATTAAATTAGTATATTTCAACTCTTGCATTTACTATTTATGTGCGTGTGTGCACACATCAATAAAATGAATTATCGTCTTGTATAGTTAACTGTATCTTCTATTCCGGTTTTATTTTTTCTCGACTCCACGAGAATTAACCCAACTTCAGCAAACACGTAGTACTACCAGTTATTTATAGATTATAAGGCATGTTCACAAATAATGCTGGAGGATCAAACCAATGCTGGTAATGGTCTCCAAGAGATATTATGTAAAGTAGGTATTTTTAGACTCGTTTCAAACGCTAGAAATTACTTTTACCATCTTTCTTCAATAGTATACTGAACAAAGCCCTTTCGATCAACAAAAACAATTTTTATTCGCTAACAGTTCTGCTGGAGGTCGGGTTCCAACGTATCCGATGGAATTCAGTGTTACACTTAACTTCATATATCGAATTGGCTCTACACTTTCAAAAAATAGCTACTGACGTACATACTTTTCATCTACATAGTTCACAATGTACAAAACTAATATATTTGCTCATGTTATTCTGAAGTTTTACAAAACTTTTCCGTAGAAATGGTCGGTACACAGCTCAATGCATTGCAGATAAGTAAATAATATTCCTTACCTTAACAATCACGGGGATTTACGAAATTAAGTCTAACTTAGGAAACAAATGAATAATAGTTATTTATGATACGAGTGTGATAATACACTTATTTTAGGATGAGGAAAGGTTGTCGAGGCGAACGACAGAGTAGAGCAATCTCACGAGCAAAGTAAAATGACTTTTACCACGCGTGTCATACACTATTTTTTAGACAGTCTCACTTTAAGTTTATTAATTTAAATATACAAATCAATGAGCTGGGTGCTATGCTACATTAAGTAGCATCACTTCCCTATAATGACTAGCGATAAAGCTAACTTGTAATTTGTATATGAAATTAGCGAAATGTACAGTAAAATTTGGATACATGTGGGTTTTGGGGGAGACATTTTTGAATTTGATAGACTCTGATGTTTTAATGAATGAGAATTAAAATATTGAGTCTCAACCATTATAATCGTTCATCTTCGGATTAGTTCTTATTAAATGTTCCGTTTTGGAAATGCACTGAGGAATCTCCATTTCTCTGTAATTTAATGTACAGTTTTTCATGATTCAAAAATTACAATTTTAAAAAGAGATTTATTTCAAAATATCCTGGGTCGGAAGTGCATCAGGAGACAAAAAGCAACTATCCAACGAAAGAGTATTCAGAGAAGACGAATATATCACAGGAAAAAATAAAATAGGAGGGCGATTTAAATAGTAACATAACTAGAACTTTTTGACCCTAGCAGTAGTGCCAACGCAGCGACCTTAGCGTTTAATCTTAACATTTGCACATCTGACACCTCATATGTCTTCAAGCATCAAAAGTGTTCCATAGCAGTAGACGAGTTTTATTGCATTCAAAAGTTCTATTATATTTAGATACCGACCTTTAGAGATTTTGATACCGATTTATTCAATACGCAAATAAATGCGATATACCATACATATATTCAATATAGGAATCGTGTTTGAATTAGAACGATTGAAATGTAATGTGCACTAGTGTCATACTACTATGTATGAGTATGGGGAATAAAAGTTGGTAAATAAGAGACATCTAGTAGTAAATATTACGCTTCTTTGTAGATATTCTCAGGGAACAATAATGCACAACGGAAAAATTACATTACAAAAAATCACAACAAAATCAAGTTATTTTACACGTTTCGGGCTATAGTAGTATTGTAATACTTTATATAAGTTTAACGCTGTATTTACCTTGTTTTTTAGAAGATTACACTAACAATAAAATGCTTTAACAGATGAAGGAGTTTGTAAATGATGAAGTGGAACTCGGACAAGGCTCGTTAAGTGTGACCATAATATTCGTATTAAATTGCTATGAGAAAATAATATGTAGAGCCTGCTCATTCCAAATACTAGTCACTATGTCCCGACTTTCGCCACATTCAGCATGACTGACGATGATAGCAAAGCCGTCAAAAGTCGGCTCTGTCAATAAATGTAAGTTGACGAAGATGGCTTGAATTATTACATTTGATTATGCCAACAGCCCCTCATCAGCATTCCCCCAATTCATAGAGTAGGGGAGGCCAAGCAGTTGTCTGTGTGAACCGGCCTGCAGCAGCGCCCACGCAACGCTCATGTTCGACGTTCGGTGAAAAAGTCACATTCGATACGGCTGTCTCCTCCACCATCTCGATGTACCTTTTTGTAGTTCCCGAGACGGTCGGTATTGACTTTCTTCGGAAACCTAATACGACAAAGAGTCTCAAAGGTTTGACGACCCGACGAGCAGTTACCACGCGAGCAAATAAATCTTCGAACTGGAACGAAGAGTAACCCACTTAGATGGTTATACGATTTTCGCGAGGTCGTCTTGCGGTATGAGATAATGCTCGAAGAGTTTCTAGATTGGATTCCTCAAAATGGCGAGTCTTCGTCGGTAGATTTCGAGTCGGATGTGCTCTGAAGACGTTTACAGCGGTTTCGGGGGGGGGGGGGAGTGGAGAAATTCGGAGTCTCGAGCTGTGACACGTTCACTGCGCCGTTACTCCACGACGTGGAAGGGGGTGTGGGGGTGTAGGGGTGGGGATAGGGTGGGTGAAGGGGACGGGAGCCACATCGAAGAGCTATCGAGCGAACGTTCCACCTTAACTTCAATACCGTTCCTGCAGCAGCAAGCATGAAATACAGCGCAAGCTCGAATGGTAATTCAAGATGCTACACCCAATCTTGCAAAGGGTCACTGCACTCTAACGATGTTTGTCGGATCAGATGTAGGTTAATGACACAGTCAATTTATACGACGCAGGCATAAAATTGATTCGATATAAGATTCTCCATTTGTGTTTTCTTCATTTTATGCACTTCTCTTTCTCTCCCTTCACCTCTTTTTCTCTGATTGCGCTGCATCCGAGAGCGCGTTGTGGTGTGACGTTGGCGTAGTGCAGCGTTGCTCGAATCTTTCGATGAGAAAAGGGCTTTATGCTGAAGGAAGCTCATTATTATCAGTTGAAGGGTGTAATGCAGTGAAAGAAAAGCCCCACAAATCGCAGGAAAGCTATTCTTAAATGCCATTATCACGATTTTGGTGGACGTGCGGCCTATACTATAATTGAACATGCCCTGTGGAATGAAGTACGGCTTGGGGCTGCTTAAAGACAAGCCTTACCTTGACCAAAATCGCGAAATGAACGTTAACGTTAGCGGGAGACTTTGTGTATGATGTAGCTGATATTGCTATTGACCTATAGCTTTCAATTATAAAGTTACTCTGTCTATTGATTTTGACGCATTTATTCTTTCTACTTTGAAATATCGAATAGATTTGATAACTAAGTAGAAATCGTAAAACGACGGATGTGAGAAATGGACATTAAATCTATTTTTTTAAATAGCTTCTTCTTCTTCTTCTTATGCTCTATTTCTAATGAAAAGTCTACGACCAAGCACGGAAAACTTACAATTCTCTCTGCTGAGCCAAAATTAATTAATGGATTGTGATTATGATAGTGGGAAACGTGATGCATTACTTATTGACCACGCTACATTTACAAACTGACAACAATCGTTGCTGTTCGAAATCTTGACAGTGTCGACGACCCAAATAGAGCAACTGGGCATATACCGGCAGATGTGGGTTCCATTCGCGGCAGGGAGAATCAATTCTGTGAACAGCTTAAACAACATTCAATATCCGGTGGACGCATACACATTGAAGGAGTCCTAAGAAAATCAGATGTAATATTCCTATTCGGTTAAAGTATAATACCCTAACAATGATTGTGAAAAGATTTGCTTAAACAGCAGCGAATAATACTAATATTAAAAAACTGAAACTTCTGACACACTCTCTCTCACTAATCCTTTCATATATAAGAAGACTAAGATACTTATAATCCATTACAATTAACATGAATCGTTTCATTCTTCTGAATGTACTGCTGAAAATTGTCAGCCAGTTGAATTAGTCTCGATTAATTCACATCGTATATTTGGCAGTGAGACAAATCATACCCTACTCTCAATCTTACTCAACATCTACAATTCATCTCTAATTCAACAAAGTCTATAATTCACGCTTCTTTTAAACACAAACTGAGACACGGCTCTTGCGCCGAACAACACTCTCGATACAAAAGGAAGCGCTCGAGTTTGCGCATTGAAGCGCGCCCCGCTTTGTGTTGGCTGGTCGCCTCCCCGCGGCGAAGACCGGGCCAGGGCCGGGAAAGGCGCGCGTAGAGCATGCTTTATCCGGCGCACAAAAGACCTTTCCGATTGTCTCCTGCGCCACTGACCGACGCCCCGGGACCTAGGGGAGGAGGGGTCGGGAGGGCGTGGGGTGGCCTGCCAGGGTTGCCATTTCGCGTGGGGAGACACGAGGAAAAAAGGTTTGTTCGATGCGCATCAATCATGATTACTAGGCAAATTGATGTACCAGACGCGACTGGGAAAAAGAACTGGGGATTGTATTTTTTTTGTGTGAGATGAGCTGGAGGTTTGATTTTGTCCATTTATAATAGGAGTGATTTGCCTTTGCATAGAAATGTAAAGAAAAGACATCTTTTTATTATAGGAAGTTCAGGTTCAGAACTGTTTTGATCGCGAGTTTGTTTTTCGTTTTTAGTTCCTTGTTTAGGCCTATCCTAATGGTTTTACTTTGAACAAATAAATATATTACTTTCTGTACAAAATATATTATTGAAATAGACATTTATCTTACAGAAAAGTACTTATTTTTTCTGTGTCATTACGTTTCGATTTATTGACTTTATCCCATTACTGCGACTTAAATCCTATGTCTATTTCATTTCCATTATGTATTGTTAAACCAGTGATGCTACAACTTTCCAGACTTTCTCGTATTATCGGTAACGAGTACGTAATATTATAATATTGCAACATATATCTCAATAACTCTTCAGCCTTCAGTTGAAAAACGAATCAAACGAAACTCGTAAATATTCCAAAATATCTTCACTTCTATCAAATAAATGTTAATACAGGATTCTTTAGGGAAAATGTTCTTACGGTACACTAAGTCACGCAACATGTTGCCTACTCTCAATGTCTACATCTGTTATTTTTACTGTTTTATTTCTACTCGTAGTACGAGAGAGAATGTTACATACTGAAGCAGGAAAAAATGTAGATTTTACAACAGGAAAAAACGCCTTGTGTGTCCCTGATTGCGGAGCTAAAAGGCTGCGTGAGACACTTGTGTGGTAGAAGTGAGTTAATTTTAGGCTCTTCTTTTTATCCATTTCTTAATAATAATAATAATAATAATAATAAAAACAGTTTTAGGATTGATATAATTTATCGATTTTCTTTCAAGAACATCCCTTTTAATTAAATAACAGGTATTATTTTCATTTATTTAGCAAGTTCCACGGTTCCTCTAAAAATATTGGTTTGTGATAGCTTAGGTATGATAATTAATTTCATACATAATGCAAAATTAAGAAGTTAATAAGAAATAATTTAGAGTGTACATTTTCTAAATGTTTTGAAAATACTACTTCGATGGTAAGGCCTGGTCTGCTTGTAGACTGACGTTTGTTAGTGATCAATTTTAAATTAGAATTTTTAACAATAATCCATTTAATGGTTGAGCTTCGTCGATTTTGAAATTAATGTTGAAACTACCACTTACAGTCATTGACATTTTTGCCAAATCTTTTTCAACGATGTTGTAGTCGATAGTGTATGTCTGCAAGGCTTCATGAACGAATTCAATATTAAATTTTGTAGTGATTGGTATGCATATGGAAATCATTTTGATCATTTGTCCTTTGTCCAGTTGGCATTTGGCTGCACAGATATCCCGAAAATATTTCCCGACAAAATGTGTCCCTAAAATGTGACCACAAAATGTGTCCCCAAAATATGCCTCCAAAATATTTCCCAGAAATATTCTCCCAGGATATTTCTCCTCACAGCAGCCCCTCCATGGATTGCAGACACAGCGAGAACTATACGTTTCACTTCTCGTCGGATTCAGGTCTATTTGCCCTGTCGCACCTATTGAAACTTTGATTCAAAATGTTTTTCACCAGACATCTTTGTGCGTCCGTCCGCATCAGTCTGCTTGTAAACACTACTTCTGAGTAAACGGTACGCAGAATTTTCCCAAAAAATCGATATTCCAATATCAATTTGACTGGTGTCTCCGCCACTCAGATAGTGTATCAATCTTCCATTTTAAAAAAGACTATTAAGCGTGTGACATTTGATCCAAACTGTATTAAGGCTGCTGTGTGAGGCTCTTGAAGATGACTTAATATTGTATTATTTATACCACTTTTCTTTATTTCAACAAGCAGATATGTTGATTTTCTGATAAATAAGCTAATTCTTTAACCATTACGTTTGTTCATGCACAAAAAGAGGAACAACTAATCAAAAAGTATTTTGCCTTCTGAATTCGCAAATGAAATTCAGAGGATAATCATGAAGCGGTTTTTTCTTTCCGAAGCGCATGAATTTAACTCTCTTCAAATATGAATTTCATTGGAAGTAAACTGCGTTAACTTTTTTAGAAGGTGTAGGGAAAACTCTGGAAGGGGAAGTCGATAAATAAACAAAATAAGTGTTAAATTAGATGCATCAGAATATTATATAGGAAAATTCAAAATTCAATCAGATATAGTAATAAAGTTTGACTTTTTTTGTTTGAATATTTTTTCTCGCATACGTTATTACGTGGCACGAATGTAGTTAACACCAGTAAACTATTGAGTTGTGTGTACAGTGTATACAATTTTAATAATCCTCTCTAAAATAAATAAAAATGTAAATAACGGTGTATAAGATTTTAATAATCCTCTCTATGCAGGAAACTTTATTTATGTTGTTTCGCATGTCGGTTTCTAATTCAATTATCCGATGTAAAATCCTAACAATTCTTATATTACAGATATGCATATCTACTATTTATGTAATGTGTAAACGGATATGTATCGCGATAATATAAAATAAGTTGACCTAGAGCAACAGCACATCTCAACCTATATATTCCTATTTTCCTAATTAATTAAATTACTTTGAGAATGTAGCTATTTTACAGTGTTTAATCAAATACACTTTAGATCTAAAATGTGTAAAACAGCAAATATCTTTTTGACATGAAAACTTCGTAGCCATTAATAAAGTTTTATGTACAATTATTTTATTGTCTGGTCATGGTAACATGATGATCATTTTGTTCTATTATTATACGTCATTCACCTTATTCCAGTATTTGTAGGAACATTGTAAAAGACACTAAACTGAAAATTGTATGTTAGTCGAAAATAGAGTTTTCAAAACCAATTCAATTTATTTGGCATGTACTACACTCGCTATTTATAAATAAATTACGTAGAAGATCATTAAAACTGATTTACACATCGCCAAGGATACAATCTCTCGGTTAACGAATCTACCGTTCGGGATTTGCAACTGTATATTCAGTCGCACCCTGAAGCGAGAAGTATTTATGAAGAGCTATTCACAAAAAGTCACAATTGGTGAACAATATTAAAGAATTATTTAAGTACGTTGCGTCTTGTGACGTCGATGTGGCAGATCATTCTCAATCAAGACTTTTTGTTTACAATCATCATTAATAATGATCCATCAGCACCATACCTACATCTATTATCTTCTCTGGCACAAAGGAGGCGATGCCCTTAAATCTAGTTGAATACAAATCTATATTCTCTAAATATAGATTAACTGGTAGCTTAATTTTGACGAATTACATCTCGCGTTGTATTGATTCGTGTGAACTGCGAATATCAGTAGGCTACGTTGCATTTGCTTGATTGCCACGATAATCCGGGTCACGGTCGTTCAGTTCGACCATTGAAAATGGGACAAGCGCAGACGATCATGCAAAAGAGCCTAGACGAATTGTGTTATTCAGTGCAGACTTCCTCTCGTTGCACGCCACTGTGTCGTCGCCTATATTCGATCGTCTTTTCCTTTTGAAGTGGATGGTAGGACTTGCAATGATTTCTACGTGACACTGTATAAATCAATTTCTGCTGTGGTAATTTATTGTAAATAATTACTTTAAAAGATGGAAGAATGTTAGAAATAAACGGTTGAAATCAAAGGTAAATATTCACTAGCTTAATTTTCAATTGTTTTTTTTAAATATCACTAACCTCGTTTAATATTCTCAGGAAATTTGATTTTCTATGTTTTTTTTACTATAGAAAACATGGGAAATGCACTGATGGTTCAGTAAATACGTCTGATGGGTTCATCCAACATTTATGACGAAAAATAGAATTTTGTACATCACGTGATGATGTCAGCTGGCGTACGAGTAATCCGCAATAGATGTTACCACCGCGCAAAAGTCGAGAACGTTGAGCTCTTGGCCCTAAAAACCAAGATTTACCTAGATTTGATGTCTTTTTGGAAATTGATCTCTTCTTGGTACTGCCACTCGTATTACGTGCTGGCAGAAACGTGAAGAATTTCAAAGCTTACGTACAATTCAATTGTGTAGTAGATATTTTAGGCAATTTAAACGCATGGGTCTTTCTGTTTGTTATTAAAGGCTTAGCAACATTATAATGTCTATCCACGCACAGTACCGTGTCTATAATGATGTAAAGCATAGTTTAGAAGCTGCTCGTTGGAAGTGAGTTCGATTCTGAAACTATTTTTACTTTTAGAACAAGTATTTATAATGTGCACAATGTACTCACAAAGTAAACTAGCAGCTTAACATTTTGGAAATCTGTGGGATACATAAGATTAATATTTTAGATGTAATACCATTGTCAACATCTGATAATTTCCTTTTTTTTAAAAATATTTGTTATTAAATGCGAAGAATGTCAGTTACATCCAAATAAATGTATATGAAAGATTGTCATGCAAGTTGGTGATATTTGGTTAAGAGAACAGGTAGTACATTTATACATGTATACCCAAAATTAGATACCGTACTTCGTCGCTCTTCCTATAAATATGAATGTCACATCACTGTTCGTGTTATTAAACTTTTTGTTTCAGTAAGTCAGATGATAATCGTAAAATTATACATGTATAGATGAAGAGACAGATGCAGTTTTAACCCTTTAAATAGTGTTCTCGCTGCATATTACCTGACGCGTGCATTTATTTTACATCGCTGCTACGAATGCAAATATGATCCTCCCAGGAACCATAATTTGAATTTTATTGCCTAAATATCTCCCAAAGGATAATATAAAAGAATAATTGTTCTGACAAAGTTAATGAATATGCCAGGTTCTCTTCTATAAAACAACCTCTCGATTATGCATTTTGTTAATAAAATATGTCGCTCTATAAAACGTGCTTGTGAATAATAAGTCGAATATTGTTGAAATTAAAGAGCAGAGAGTGATGCAAGCGCCCCAAAGTTATCGAACGAGATAAATGTGAATAAAAAGTGTGTTTAAAATATTGAAGAAAAGTTACTTGTTTACGATTTAGGTAATGATAAATTTACCGATACATTTTGGAACTATTGTCTTATTTCATCATTTTATCCGAAAGAAAAACCTACAAGACTGATATAAGAATATAAGGATACTGAATTTTTGTTAACTATTATTAGTAACTAGTGTACTATTATTGTGATTAGTATACGAGAATTTTTTCTCAATTCAGTTAGTCCTGCCTGCTTGAGAACACATTTAGATCAGTAAGTTTTCTACGTTGGAATTTTTAGAGAGTTTGAGAGATCATTCTCTCAGAAACGTACGGGTATTCTTCTTTGATGTTCTGTTAATTGTGTCAATAGGCTTTTTCGAATTGTCATGTTTTGAAATACATTTTACGACGCCGTATTTTGATTCCTCTTCTCTGTCGTTTTTAAACTGACAACCTTTGTTTCTATTTTCGAAAAGCGAGATCACTCCCGAGGCAGGATTTATGCGTTCACGCCAGCGGCAAAAATGTCGCGGGCAATACGAGGGAGGAACTCGGAGTCGTTCACGGTTCGTTAGCTGAGGCAGCGGAGATGGAAGTGACTTGGAAAATGTCTCGGAGAGGTCTCCGGGGATTGAAGTCATTAGGCAAGTTAACGAGGTATTGGGTGATAAGTTGTCGAGCTAGTGGGGCGCAAAAGACAATAGGCTGAAGAGGAAGTGGGTTGTCAGGGCATTGGCTTGCCGGGGGCAATAGGTTGTCGGGGACAATGGATTGTCGAGGACAGGGAGTTGTATGGTGAGAGGGGGTTGCCTGAGGAGTGGCAAGTTGTCTGAAGAGCGGCGGTTGTGAGTAACGGGTTGCAGAGAGGGTTTAATAGAAACTCAGGGACAATGAGGAAATCACACGCAGAGTGGGAGAGATAAAGAAAGAATGAGAGTGAGAATGAGAGTGAGAATGAGAGTGAGAATGAGAGTGAGAATGAGAGTGAGAATGAGAGTGCGAATGAGAGTGCGAATGAGAGTGCGAATGAGAGTGCGAATGAGAGTGCGAATGAGAGTGCGAATGAGAGTGCGAATGAGAGTGCGAATGAGAGTGCGAATGAGAGTGCGAATGAGAGTGCGAATGAGAGTGCGAATGAGAGTGCGAATGAGAGTGCGAATGAGAGTGCGAATGAGAGTGCGAATGAGAGTGCGAATGAGAGTGCGAATGAGAGTGCGAATGAGAGTGCGAATGAGAGTGCGAATGAGAGTGCGAATGAGAGTGCGAATGAGAGTGCGAATGAGAGTGCGAATGAGAGAGCGAATGAGAGTGCGAATGAGAGTGCGAATGAGAGTGCGAATGAGAGTGCGAATGAGAGTGCGAATGAGAGTGCGAATGAGAGTGCGAATGAGAGTGCGAATGAGAGTGCGAATGAGAGTGCGAATGAGAGTGCGAATGAGAGTGCGAATGAGAGTGCGAATGAGAGTGCGAATGAGAGTGCGAATGAGAGTGCGAATGAGAGTGCGAATGAGAGTGCGAATGAGAGTGCGAATGAGAGTGCGAATGAGAGTGCGAATGAGAGTGCGAATGAGAGTGCGAATGAGAGTGCGAATGAGAGTGCGAATGAGAGTGCGAATGAGAGTGCGAATGAGAGTGCGAATGAGAGTGCGAATGAGAGTGCGAATGAGAGTGCGAATGAGAGTGCGAATGAGAGTGCGAATGAGAGTGCGAATGAGAGTGCGAATGAGAGTGCGAATGAGAGTGCGAATGAGAGTGCGAATGAGAGTGCGAATGAGAGTGCGAATGAGAGTGCGAATGAGAGTGCGAATGAGAGTGCGAATGAGAGTGCGAATGAGAGTGCGAATGAGAGTGCGAATGAGAGTGCGAATGAGAGTGCGAATGAGAGTGCGAATGAGAGTGCGAATGAGAGTGCGAATGAGAGTGCGAATGAGAGTGCGAATGAGAGTGCGAATGAGAGTGCGAATGAGAGTGCGAATGAGAGTGCGAATGAGAGTGCGAATGAGAGTGAGAATGAGAGTGCGAATGAGAGTGCGAATGAGAGTGAGAATGAGAGTGAGAATGAGAGTGAGAATGGCACAGACACTAGCGAGCTTTGTGGCCGAGGAGCTCCACAGGTTGAGCGGCTCGGACCTTGGGATCGGCGGGCGTCGATGCGCGCGCTGGCTGGGACGTGTTGACCTCCACCGAAGGCTCAGCGCTGTCTCACGATATTCGGAATCCTTCCTTAGTGAATATTTTAATGAGTGTGATAGGATTGAATTAGCATCTCATGTGAATGAACTAATTTTCTGACGGTTCTTGTATGTTGTCGAGAGATTTCGTACAATTTAAATGAATCGTAAAACATAACTCTTTGCCCTCCTTTGTGTTTACGTGTGTAGTATAGTAAATCAAATGATTTTATTGCTAATATGAAACGTAAACTACTAAGAATACAGGAAATTAAAATATATCTTTTGACGAAACACTCATATGGTTGACAAGTATGTCGTTAATTTGAGGACTGTTTAAAAATCTCTGTTCGGAGAACGCTTTTGGGTACCGCGAGTTCGTACATTTTAATTTTAAATTTAAATTATGAGAAAATAAAAGAAAGTTAAAGATACTACGTAAGGAATTTTAAAATAATGCACTATTTCACTTTTAGGAAACAAAATGTGATTTAAAACAATTCTCGATCCTTAGGAGATATATAGTAGGTTCTGCTATTTTTAAAGGAATATCCAAAGTGTATATAATAGCAATAATACGCTTATTTTAATTTATTTTTCATTAGCTTAATATAATTTAATACAGTGCTGTGTTATGAAGATACATCGACTTTTTTAAGATAGATTTTTTCATTAAATATAAATATTAAAGCGAAGAGGTCTATTATTTTTTTCATTCGTAATACGAGATATTGAACAATATTATTACTTTCTCGGTACGGAGAAGAGAGAAAATTATGTGATTCTGCTCCCCGCGGCCCATTTTCGGCAGAAAAATTCTTTATTCCAGAGCTCTGGTATAGAAAAGTGGATAAATCCAGTTGGTACATTAAGAAAAAAAGCTGTAACACGTGATGTAGCACGAATCCAAGTTTTATAGGTCTTTGATACCGAAAAATCGAAAGGGCGCAAACGTCTGTCCGTCCGTCCGTCCATCCATCCATCCGTCCATCCGTCCATCCGTCTGTCCGTCTGTCCGCCTGTCCGTCCATCCGTCTGTCCGTCCATCCGTCTGCCCGTCCATCCGTCTGTCCGTCAATCCGTCTGTCCGTCCATCCGTCTGTCCGTCCATCCGTCTGTCCGTCCATCCGTCTGCCCGTCCATCCGTCTGCCCGTCCATCCGTCTGCCCGTCCATCCGTCTGTCCGTCCATCCGTCTGTCCGTCCATCCGTCTGTCCGTCCATCCGTCTGTCCGTCCATCCGTCTGTCTGTCTGTCCGTCCATCCGTCCGTCCGTCCACCCGTCTGTTCGTCCATCCGTCTGTCCGTCCATCCGTCTGTCCGTCCATCCGTCTATCCGTCCATCCATCTGTTCGTCTGTCCGTCCATCTGCCCATCTATCCGTCCATCTGCCCGTCTATCCGTCCATCCGTTCATCCGTCTCTCCGTTCATCTGCCCGTCCATCCGTCTGTCCGTCCATCTGCCCGTCCATCCGTCTGTCCGTCCATCCGTGTGTCCGTCTGTCCGTCCATCCTCCTGTCCGTGTGTCCGTCTGTCTGTGCGTCCGTCTCTCCGTCCGTGCGTCTCTCCTTCCGCCTGTCCGTCCGTCCATCTGTGAACAAAGCTAGCGTCTAAACCGTTAAGCCGATTTTCTCCAAAATTGATATTCCCAAGTCGATCTGGCTGATGTCGCGGCCTTTTGACTTTGAAACCGACATTTTCATTTTAGGGGTACTTTACATGAAGCCCCTGGACAGTTTCAAAATTTAAAAAAATGTTCCATTATTTTTAATTAAACTTTTTTGTTGGATAGTGTGAAGGACATTTAAGAATATGGTGCAGATCTCATGTTTGATAAAAAGCCTTATTTTACGAAAAGTGCAAAAGTTCAAAATTATTTCGGAGTCTTCCTACAACTAAAATATTAAAGATAGAGACTTTTCCCTCAATTAAATCTGTTTCTTAAAGATATGTTTTCAAGTAAGGTAATTTACAATTTTTTGACTATCTGAGTATTTTTCGTGCGAGAGCAATTTTGCGTGAAAATGCGGGCGAGAAAGTACGTGGTATTTTAGCGCCACTCGTTTGTTTAAATGAATGCTTGTGTAATATTATTAGTTGTATCAAGCACGGAGTACCATGTTAAAAGACCGCGGGTTAATTTACAATTTTTTGACTATCTGAGTATTTTTCGCGCAATTTTGCGTGAAAATGCGGGCGAGAAAGTACGTGGTATTTTAGCGCCACTCGTTTGTTTAAATGAATGCTTGTGTAATATTATTAGTTGTATCAAGCACGGAGTACCATGTTAAAAGACCGCGGGTTATCAATGTCAGTTGTCTTCCCCTATGAACTGGGTATTGTGATAAAATACCTTAAATAAACAAGCAGAATGCTTTGTGATGTGGAGACAAGTTCGAAAGCTTATCAGATCCACGGGAATATGGAATTACGGTGAGGTAAGCAATTTATGCTAGAAATATTAGCAATAATAACTTATAAAAGAGTAAGAAGTTGTTGTAACTTGAGAACTGCACGACAAACATCTTGAAATAAAAAAAAAAATTGTTATCGAGAAATATTGTTATATCTCAATGACAAAGCGATTTGAAGTCAATAGTAACGTAGCTGTGACGTTCTGACGATTGAGATTTTACATCATGGTTAGTAATAACTTGCTTGTTGTCCATATCGTGCTCTCATAAATGTGCCTCTTGTTGGTCTGACCTTCACTATCACTCGGCCTTCCGCTAGCATCTGCGGTATGGCCGAAGGAGCACTCCATAGGGAGCCCTGAAAGTAATCCACGCATGCTGGGAAAAGACCTAATAATAAATAATGAACATATGGGGTAATTTCGCCATGATCCTCTATGTGAAGCCCCAACAAATTCTGCCGGACCCCGTTTCGCCCCGGCCCGGCCGGGCTTCAGGCAGACTCCCTACGGCCTGCGGACCTCCTTTTATTTGGCGCGCTATTTCGGCCCGGACCCTGCTCAAGAATTTATGAGCCCGGCGGACAGGTCATCGGCGCCTGCCGACCTCACACTTTCACCCTCTAGCCCCCTTCCCCGACGCCCGCCCGCCAACCCGCCCCTGCTGCCGCCCGATCTGTGCCATGTGATGTGCAGTCTTTCTCCTAATCCTTTCTCTGTCCTCTCTTCCTTCTTATCTCTTGCCTCTCTTGCCTTGCATCTTCTGATTCTATCTTCTGCCTCGCTTATTCTGCATTGCATCTTCGGTATTGCCTCTTCTGCATTATCTCTTCTTTCTTCTTACGTATTTTTTACCTTCCTTCCTTCTCCCACTTACGTTCCTTCTGTGGCAAGATTTTCCACACTAGCTTGTCAGCTAGGTCCAATTCAGTCGCTATCTGGAGGAGAATTCTAGTGGCTGGCTGCTCTGTGCGGTAGTTTTCCGTGGTTTCTCCGATTAACACCAGGCGAATGCCGGAGCAGTTCTCTAGCAAACGGGCCACGGACCGTGCACGAATTTGCCTTCCCTTTCCTTGTCCTATCCTTATTCCTTACTTGCAAACATACTTACATGCACTACACTACCACACATGTCGGGAGCTCAGAGCGTGCACTGCTGTGGCGGTGTCCCGCGGGTGGGCGATATCTGGTTGAGGAAAACCCCACTAGCCGACGGTAAGTCCGCATCGCAACCTACCAAGGGAAAATGCACTACATTTACGGGAATAATGACCTTAGCATTTGAAGCACCGGTCTCCTTGCTCTCTCTCCTCCGCGTCCTTCGTTCTCCTACCATACTCTGTCCTACTTACTTGTTTCTCGTGCGCACTCTCTCCTCCTTACTTGTCTATTCTAATTCCTCACTCGTTCACCCTTTATAATTCTTACTGTTTCATCTCTTTCCAATATTCTTCCTTGCTCATATCTGTTCTCTTCGTTCGTTATTCATCCGTCATTCCCCTTTTTTGGAGAGCCGTCCTTTCTATCTTCTCTCTCTCTCTCTGTCTGTAATTTCATTGTCCGTCTACGTTCCGTACTCGTTCATTCTTTCTTCGTCCCCTCTCTCCTTTCTTCCTTCCACGTCCCTCGTCTCCCGTTGCTCCATTCCCTTCCTGTTTGCTTCCCCCTTACTGCGTCCGCATGCCTCTCACTCTCCGCCCTTTTCTCACGTCCTCCTCATTCCCTCCACCCGTCGCTCGCCTGTCGCCCGCTCCCATCCTCTCGCCTGCGCCCATTGCCGCTGATCTCGTGTGCTCGGTGCCGCGGGCTGCGCTCGCGAGCGCCTTCGGGTCGATCTGCGGCGACGAGGCCCCAGCGATAGGCAGCGCGCGCCGTGTTGCCCCTGTCGCCCGCGACACGATGCTCTGCGCCGCTGCACACGCTCGGCGCCCACGGCTCCTTTACGGCGGCTTTTATTTCTGAATAAGTCGTGGCACGCTGCCATTTGAAAGTAAAATACCTTACTGAACGGTAGAGAGAATCAGAGAACACTGCTACGAACATGATGAGGTTAGAAGCACCAATATATCCGTATAGAGTTTTGCATTACATGGAGGGCAGTGAATCATAGAAAGACCCAAAAAATACAAAGTGGAATATGTGAATTATGACATTGTAATAATAGCTATTTACGAAACGTTCTAAGTTTTCTAAATCGACGATGATAATGATGATGTTAAGACATATATTTAAAACATGCACTTCTTTACCAACCGGCGAGTAACTTTTTATTTCTTTCGCAATAATATTTCCTTATTCAGAACAACAATTGTGTTATACTGGGCTGTCTAATTATTGATTGTTTCGTACGCAGATTAATGAGTAAAACCAATAATATGTTGATGCTCAATGTATGCAAATAATTGTGAGAACTAAAGGTCGTGGATTTAACTGAAGATGTAAGAAACAAAATATCGACTGAATTTCTGTACGGCTTTAGCTAAACAGAGGACCGGAGAGATAAGTAAAAACAAGGTTTCTTCAGAGAATTTAAGTTCCGAGTTCAAATCTAAGCTGCCTTTACTTTAGCTTCTGTTTATTTACCGTCGCAGCGTTACAAGTTGAAAACACAAAATTGGTCTCGAACCTCCTCCACATCCTTTGATTTCGCCCAGTTCCTCGGCGTTCGCGACAAATCGCCCGCGCTCTTGCAGACGCTCCTGCTCCTTCCCCGTGGGAAATTCTTTGTGGTTATCTCCACTGTGGTTTCGGGGAATTTGCGAGAGCGTTGCAGGCACTGCAGTGCAGGCAGCTCCCTCTTCGCCTTTTGCCTGTGGGCTGTCCTTCTTCCCACTCGCCGAGCTTTTGCACTCAACTCTAACTGTTCTGTAGAGGCAAGTACTCAAACTCGGGCCCCCATCGGGATTTCGAATATTTTTAAATCCAATTTTCTGCACAATTCAATCAAAATATTTGCAATGCGTACTACTTAACTTGACGTGATTCAAATGATATATTCGACTTCAAATTATTGGCCACGTAGTTCAATATATTTCCGTAAACATTACATTTCGTGGAGTTCTAAAAAATACTTTACTAAAGTGAACTCGTCACAAATGTTTTACGAAATGGGTGAAAATAAATAAAAAATCTACAAACAAATATAATGAACTCAGTATAATTTTACAAAAATTGTACAAGTTTAACATCTTATACATAAGAAATTGTATTACATAGCCTATATATTCATGTGCGACAAGAGCCACAGTTACATCCTGTTCCGCTCCCGCACATTCTACAGGAGCTCAGAGTGAACGCATTAGGTACATCACAGTTATACAGTCCCCTGAAATATTTTTACTAAGAAACAGGCCCTTGACATCTTCTTCACCTGGGATGGAAGATATCCCTGTAGAACTTCCAAAACGGAAGGGCCAGAGGACATGCCATTTGATTCCTGGTTGGAGGTAGAATCTTTCTTTTGATTTTTGTTTAAGTTTACAATTTTTCGTAAATTTTTCTTTTAGACTTCTGTGGGATTAAATTCTGAAAATGTCTCTGGTACTTTTTTGTCTTCTTGCCATCTCGAACTGATAGGCTTCAGACACGGATCATGCTTTTCATAATATTCCTAAGGCATACGGAGTTCCAGATATCTTGTTTTTATTTTACAAGATAAATATATTTTACAAGAAAAAAATTGGGGGCGCGCATTATGAACTGGGTCCGGGTTGGGGTACTTTCCTCCATTACTACTATTTCGGTTTTGTTCCAAATAAGAAGCCAACATACGTTTCATCATTGTAATTATTCTTAAACGTAAAGAATCCCAAAGAATAATATAAATTGCAATTAACAAATCTTAGCTCCCGAAAAAGAATTAAAGAATAATCCAGTTTCCAAGTGTTGGACCCTTTAAGGCAATGATGTATATTTCATTCCAGGTAGTTGAATGTCCCAATTCAACCAACTCACAATAGTCGCAGTAATTCCAAGTACTATTATTTCAATGTAGTAGCACTGCTTCGAGCTTTTGTGATTAATTACAATGAGTCGGCAGGGCGTGTGTAGCACTGTCAGTGGTGTGGGGGTGCAGAAACCGCACGGTCGCGTCTGGATCAGTTGTCCCGCTGTTCGCGCGGGTGCCTTTTGTAGTGTTCGCGTCCCGCCTCGGGCCATCTCGGTGCTGCTCGTTAGACAGCTGCGGAAGCTTGGAGTCGTGAGTTCACCAATACACAGAGGCCTACAGTACCGGCAGCGTATAAGTGACTCTGATGTTTATCTCTTGTGGTACGTCATGTGACCTACTCTGAAGCAATCAGTTTGCGAGGAAATGTTTACTTTCTTTCAGTCAGCGTTCAACGTTGTCGCTCATCTGACGCGCACGAAGTGGCGGAGATGATAAGGTTTGGCATGGCAAAAGTTATGAACATGATATCAAGACGTGTCATACATAGCCTGTCAGTAAGTGCTAGTATTTTGAGATGTAATTTATCTGTGCTGTAAGTGGTGAAATGTGCGTAGTAAAGTGTGGAAAAAGCGCACTGAACTGTTAGAGTCGCTTATACGCTGCCGGTACTGTAGAGTCAATGCCGGTCGTTTCGTGAACACTTCTCTTCTTCTTTACGAAACACTGTTAATTTGATGTTAAAAATCAGCCCTGAATTATTAGAACACTTGTTATGACAGTGATCTCCATGTAGTAAACCGACGCACTAGGTGTCTTAGGGTACCAATGCAGTGCCTTTGCCCGGGAGGTCTGAGGGTTCGAGTCCCGACGGTGGCAGTGTTTTCGTCACTCGTTCGCTAGCTAGGTCCCATTCACCTGCTGCCTGGGGAGAATTCTAGCCGCTGGCTGCTCTGATCGGAAGTTTTCCGTGCTTTCTCCGATCTATACCAAGCAACTACCAGAGCACTACCCTAACAAAGGGGTCACTGACCGCGCGCAATCCATCATTCTTCTTTCTTGAACTATCCTCACCCCTAACTTACACACACACACACACACACTTACATGCACTACACTAGCACACATGTCCAGAGCCTGGAGACTGCCCCAGCTCGAGAGGTGTCCCGCTGGTGGAAGATACCTGGTCGGGGAAAACCTTTCAGTCGGTGAGTAAGTCGACTCCGAATATAATATTCTTGCGGGGATAAGTACACCGCCACCACCCACAATAAAAATCACTACACTTACCAAAATAATGTCTTTAGCAGTAACCCTCCGGAATTGATAATCAATCAATCCATTTAGTAAAGTTTTACTTTAGATAACACACATGGATAAATAATAATACAACTCCTGTGGGTTCTGCGACACACGCTGAAAAACCGTTGGCGGTGCGAGGTGGTGGAGTTTGGGCGTGAAGGGTTGGGGGTGCAAAGATCTTGACCTGCGCCCGAGGCGGAGGGCCGCGTTTTCAGGGCGCGAGGTGCGGCCTCATCCTGCAGGGGCTTCGCACATTCAACCCTGCCGTTTGACTTATGGCGCAGATATTTCACGCGAGTCGCTTTTTGCTCGCCTCAGAACGAGGCCCTCTCAGCGTCGAGATGCGGCGCTCAAGTTCCCTTTGTTGTCGCTGGTGTTAGTCGTTATCGGTATTAACGTCTTCCGGCAGTTGTTTGGGATATTTTTCGTAATATCACCTTCTTATAAGAGATATTTTTTATTAAAAAAAGAAATATATTTCTTTGAATAGGAGTAAATCATACACCATCTTAATCACTTCATTTGTTTTAATTGTTGTTAATGGATGTAGGTATGTAGGATGTAGGATGCGACTATTAAATTCCTTAAAGGACGACTAAACATTGCAACCAGTAGGCACATTGTTGCCTGTTTGGTTGCGCTACGTTGATAAATCAACACTATATTTTAGAAACGTTGAATGTAGGTGAATGTAGGTTGAATGTAGTGTCTTACCGGGATATATTCATATTTTCTCATTACATCACTATTGTCTGTAATATATGATATCATCATTATTGTCATCTCATCTATTGATTAATAATTTTTGGCAAAGCCCTCAGTCTAAAGTAAACATAATAAATTTCACATTTACATCTGTTATTAGCGTGTTAATTGTTATTACTACAATTACTGAAAACACGAACAAGATCTTAAAGGAGAAATTTCGGTGGCAAATACAGTGCAGCTATGAAGAAGTGTGTTGTTCTACTGTATTCTAACTGGATTCGGTGAATCTTATTATTTGTCTTTTTTCCCCAACCATTTCAAATATATGAATTTTGAAATCATCTTTTGTCATCTCTTCAAATCATCTTTTGTCAAGGTCGGAATATTAGGGAAGACAACTGCGCTCTCTTCTCTGCCCCCCAGTGACGCCTGTGTGCAACAGAAAATCACTTCCTGCAACAGATGCAAACATATCCCTTCGCAGCAGATTACGTACTCAACAATGGGCTCTCGTGAAAAACTGGAGGAAATTCGCGCGCAATCTTTCGTCCCTCGTATGTCAGGCTTTAAGGACTGAAACGGGGCCCCTTCACGACATGGCACGCAATATCACTGTTGTAGCCGGAACGCACGCCTACGTTTTGTACGGAAGCAAATGCATCTGCCAGCGCGGCTCACACGGCGTGGCACCCACAGCCCGCGGGGCTCGCCCCGGGCGACGGCGCCTCCGCCCGCCCGCTCGCTCGCCACGCGCGTATCCTTCGCCCGCGAGGGCGTGTGTCGCCCGGCGGGCGATGGCGTCGGCGTGTCGGCCTCCGCGGGCGCCGACATGAGTTATGGAAGCGGCGCTGCGTATTGCGATGCTGCCCGCGGCGCGCGCCGATGTCTGCGTCGCCCGGGGCGGTCGTCGAGGAGGAGGGCGAGGGCGAGGGGTGGGGGAGGCGGGCGGGCGGGCGGGCAGATTGCCGCGCTGACAAACCGCCGGATCGTGCGCGGGCCGCCGCCCCGGCGTCGCTCACGTGCTAATCCGGCCGAGCGCGGAGCAGAGAAGCGGAGCGGAGCGGAGGGAAGCCGAGTGGAGTAGCGAGGTGGTGCTGGGCTGGCGCGCGCCCAACTGGACGAGGTGTGAGAAGAAGGAGAAGAGGAGGTGCAGCAAGGGGAGGAGAAGGAAGGGGTGGGGTGATGGGTGATGGAGAAATGGGTGTGGAGAAAGAGAAGAGGAGGAGCAGTAAGATAAAAGAGTAGGAAGGGGGTAGTGAGACGGGAAATGGGTGCAGAAAAAGGGAAGAAGGAAGGGGAGGAGGTTGAAGACAGTGCGGATGGACAAGAGGAGAGTGTGATGAAAGGAATTTACATACAGGGAGGAGCGATGAGGGTGAGGGGTGAAGAGGTGAAGGAAAGAGGTAGAGGTAAGGAGGTGAGGAGAGGTGGGAGAGGAGGAGAGGAAAGGAGGGAGTGGAGGGTATTGTGGGGAGATGGTGAAATGCTAAACTAGAACTTTGTTTCCTTAGATTTATAAAAACCTCATTTATGCAAATAACTACATTCAGGATGAATGTGTGAAAACATTATTTATTTAGACTTGCTTGTAACGAAAACGTGTACAAATATTGTTCATATCTTTTCAACCGCAATACCCATGAGCGTTTCTTTGATATCATTGAATTGAAGGGGAAAATGTTCCTGTATTAAGCAGACGCAGAAGGTGCTTTTGACGCACCGCGTGGTGCATTCCGCGCTGCATTTATTACCGCGTGCGCCATCCGCAGTGGAACAGCTCGACAATACGTTTACCGATTCGAACGGAAGTGGTCGCGTTTGAGTGAAAACGATTATCGATCCGAACGGAGTGGCCGCAGTTTCAGTGAGTGCAAAAGTGCATTCTTGATGCAGCCTAGTTGAATAAATACTAAATGTCTGTTCTTGCTTTATTTTCATTAAGCAATGGATAGCAGCGAAATAGGCAAAGTACACGTCAATTTGTTACGAATTTGTTGCGATACGTTTCGGGACGATGACTTTCGTCTATCATTCTGTGCCCAATGCGCTATGTACTTACCTACCTGTTTCCTCACTCATCCCCCTTCTGTTTTGTCTTCAATTAATCGGTTCGCTGAATACCTTCAGGGATGTCACATGTAGCCATACTAATGAGGTTACCTTCCATCCTGGCATAGCATATTTCATCCCTGTTTTACCTATTCCTGTACTTTTATTCTTCAAGTCTGCTTTCGGGATGTAATAATGTTTTTCCCGCTAGTATACGTTATTTATCAATCTGATTCGAAACCACGATTTCAATTCTCACCACACCCAGTTGATTTTCTTTCCATCGTTCTTTTCAGTTCTTTGCAATAATTCGTGTTCGAATCTCTCGCACTTTCCTCATATGACCCTCTTCCGACGTCTCAGACCGTATGTTTCCTTCCCCGTGTCGTCAATTTATCTGGTTTATGCCTCCATCTCTCGCGCCTTATCGCCCCATACTCCCTCTCAAATCGCACCCTTTCCTCCTGCGCCGCCCGTCTCTCTGGGCTTCGTGTCGGCCCGGGGCCAAGGGGGGGGGGCGTTTCCGGTGATGCAGAGCGCGCTGAAGCTGTCATAGGCTGGCGGCGGCTCTTTTCGGAGCTCCTTTTCTTCCGACGAAGACCCCTTCCGCCGACCTACCCCAACGGACGAGGGAGTGCGGGTGTGGCCCAACGCGTTTACGCCTCAGAAGCAGCGTGTTCACCCGCGTTTTTGTTCTAAAGTTTCAAGTATTGCGATTAGATTTAGTTCTGATTGTAATGTTCCCCAGCTCTAAAAGTCTAGTTACTGCCTAGCTATTTAAATCCTTTAAACGGATGATAATACAATTCTTTCTTAAATAAATAAAGGTAAAAAATAATTTTTAAAAATTACATATATTTGTTTCGAAGTAAAAGTAATATTGGCGTAGTATGCAGTTCAAGATTCAAAATATATTTTATGTATGTTTCTAGGAGTATTTGAGTTTGGCCATGTAAACTTCCGTTAATGTGCCTGTAATACAAAAAGAAAAGCACCAGTTCCCTAAAAGCACATTGTATATTACCAATATATGTATTTTGGAACAAGTATCGAAAGTAATTTTTATTATTACTCAGGTGATTTTCATTATATTTAGCGTATTTCTTTGAAAATGATCAGAAGTACAATTTCTAGTTTTGTTTGGAATGAATGATATTGGGGTTGTAAAAATGTCATACATTTTATCGTAAGCATACACATTTCGTGCGTATCGAAATATCCACGGTCCTTTTCTGAAGCCAATTAGTGAATAGTCAACTACGTATAACAATTAAAGCGTACTTACATAACCTCAATTTGAAAGTTGTAATGGAAAACTGATTGATCATTTACTACACTAGATTTTAATAATATTGACTTCTTTTGCGTACTGATTTGCTTCACTTGATTAACTCAACAGTGCTTACTAAACAAGGCAAATGGCCCCGCTTTGTAACTGTTCGAACACAGAAAGAGACAAATGGTGGAATTTCCATCACTCGAGTAATGCGGATCGCCGACGGCAGGACGACAAAACAATTAATTTCGCAGACAGTAAATTAGAACATAGAATACGACAAGGAGTAATGGCTAATTTACTTAATGGGTATCGAGTTGAATTTGGGAGGAGAAGGAATAAGCTGAATCCGAGAGACTGAGTCACTTTGGAACGAATCAGGTTTAAAACATTTTGTAAAACGATTGATATCGATAGAATTTATTATATCAGAATTAGATGACAAAGCACCAACTATACAAAACAATGTTATTTTGTTAACTTACCATCTTCTTATTTGTATGATAAACACACGGAATTGGTAAAGTTTACCGAATCATTATAAATTATATTTAGGTAATACGTAACGAAAGAATTTTAAAGTTAAAATGCAACATTCTGTGCAAGTTAAACGCTTCTTATGGAAACAATCTCAGATTCAATTTTAGTGACGGACGAATTTACAATGTTTTTGGAGGCAGGTTTATTGAAATTTGTATATTATTTTCTATCATTTTACATTATGTACCCCACTTCATTTCGTCATGGAGTGAGATACATTACTTTAAATTTTGTTATATTCACTGAAGTCTCCATTCACTATTTATAATCACTAATATTAACGTTAAGAAACAATTTAACACAGGAAAACTTATCCAAATTTGTAGGCGAATATTTTAGATATTGAGAGTGTGGCAGAGAAGGAAATATTCTTCGTTTAATCAAAAGGGGAAAGGATTTTCGAGAGAGATGAAAGAACTATAGTTCAAATGAATGAAAAGAAATTAACAGTTGTTTGGAGTTATAAAATAATAATTCACTCCCGAAAACACAAACAAAAATTTCATCCCGTTGTTGTGAAAACTTTCATGTAGAATATGTAAAACGGTAAAAAATGTTACATTAAACAAACATAATTCTAACTTCCTTACGCAGATGTGTGAAAAAGGAAATAGCGCAGAATCCACCAACTCCCTCCTAACGCGTCTTAGGATCTGCGATAAAATTTTGGATGCACTTCTTTTGATTTCTAGAAAAGCGTTTGAGAGAGGAGAGGTTTGTGTGTAAAAAGAAAAGGCACTTAAGTTTCATATTAGGGAAAATAGAGACGTTTTCTCTCAGCTATTGCAATTATGTTTCTAATAGTGCCAAGAGTTGAAGAGTGCTGTTTAGCAATGTAGTGTTAATAAATAAGATAAGTAATAATATGTACTTAATATAATGAATTTTGTAAATAACTAGTACTCGCATTTAGAGAGGTCGAGATTAAACCCTAAGTGCATTCAGCTCAAAGTGCTAAAACACTTTCATTACTGATAAAAGCTTGTGAGGCAATGTAATCTCATTCGAGAAGTTGCCAGGAAGCGGATAGAAACTCTTGTTGTACCAAGTTCCGCGTAGTGTTTATCTAAAGCTTTTGCGAAGGATGATCGCTCGAATTATCACCCAGCCACGAAAGCCTCTCGCGGGATGGGAATTTCAGCTCCGCTCGCGTGCACGCCGCCGCCAGCGCCAAGATTGACAGAAACATTAATCAAACCGCAAGTTTGATTGCTGTTTAAAGGCGTATCGCAAGGATGCCTACAGGGCACAGCTCATTCCAGACCACGTTTCTTGTCGGGGCTGGGAATCGATATATTCAAATTGCGGCGCTATGCTTCGTGCCTAGAGTGGTATTTCTTCCAGGGAGTGGGTGGGTGGGGTGGGGGGAGCGTAAGGCGGTGGCTGGGCGTGGAAAGGGGGGAGGGGCGGAGGAAATAAAACCAGGTGCAATGATGCAGGTAGGCGAAGAAACGAGGACGGGGTGCAATATGAATGCAGAGCCCACCCGGCATGGGTGATAAAAGAAAAACGTGTGCGGGATGAGGACACACACTTGGTCAGGAGAAATTTGGTATGTGAACTGTTTGTGGATGATAAGGGGACTGAAATGCATGAAGATAGAGCGTGTTCGAGATAAAAAATCTGGGAAAGTAAACGTTTAAATCCCGTTGAAGTGAGAATATGGAGGAAGTGGGAATATGGTGAATTGGAAATAGTTTGGGAGTTATGTCGTGACGTGCTACAGTGATGGATACAAGTTATGTCGTAGTACAGTTGGAGTAGGGGGTACGATCGGGACATGTATATGTGTTTGAGCGATATGGGAGAAAAGAAACGCGGAGATACGCCGGCGCCAAATTCGCGTTCTGGTGTTATGTGTTAGAAAGTTGACTTTACGGGGGAAAATGAAGTAAAAGCTTGGCAATAGAAGTGCATTTATTAATTAGACGATGAACTACTATTACTTTTGCCTAAGCGATCGGAAAATCTAAATGGCTCTGTGCCGAATGTTGAATTTCCTTCCCTCTCTCAAACTTCAGCCGTGGATAGAATGGAACTTCGTCTCAAAAGATATTAAACTAATTTCAATAGACAAAGTTTCCTATGAGGAGAAGAAAATAATTTATGAATTTCTTATGAATTGAAGTGATAAAAAGTAATGTTATCTTGAGTAAGACCTTTGCGTGCTCTTATTGTGACTTGGTTAGTTTTGCAAACCAATGAAAAGCGAATTCGTGAGTAAGACCGAAGCGAACTTTCAAGGATACATTTGTGACATTTGTCAGATAGAAATACTTATTCCAATTGTTAACTAAGGATTATTTCACAAGACTCAGGATGAAATAGACGCGGTTGAAAGACTATTTCCTCTGACATACAAGTGCAACAATTACTCTCAGTAGTGAAACTAGTTCATCAAAATATCCAACGGAAGCATATCTCTCTCTAATGGCACCAAAGCAGGTCAGAATAGGAGAAGTGGTCCCTGTCCATATTTGAGTATACGTACATGATGTTCTGGAAGCAAATTCGTTCAATTTGGCTTACAACAAAAGCAAACATATCCATTAATTCTAGGACATAACCTTCGTGAAGGATAGAAACCAAAGTTGCAGCAGTAATTATCCTATGATACCCGTACTACTAACACATATTAGTCATTTGTAGCGACGCGCAATGAAATGCCGAAAAAATTTCCCATTCAAGAGGTGGAGCTCAACTGGAAGTTCTCGTAATCAGTAATGTTTGCGTACCGTGTTTCTTCACAAAGAAGCAGAGATACATCCAAAACAGTGGCTCTACATTCCACATACACTGGAATATCGTTGACCCAGATCCCGAATATCCGAAGTTTTGGATAATCCGTACAAAATTCGGGATGGAGGAAAAATAAATTAAATGCTTATTTGTAGTGCAAATAAAGGTGTGTAGAACAACTAATTATTGATACACAAGTTCTCGAAAAGAAACTTTTATTACACTAATAATTACGGTATATATCACATGTTTAAGTACTCGTAGCAGTGATTTCCACTTAGAAGAACTTGCAAAATTGGTAATCTTCTTCTGCAGAAAGGAACTGAATGTGCTTGATGATACGATCGCTACCCTACGTTGCTATTTTCTCACATCTGCACTCTACGTTGCATTGTCCGGTAATTCTATAGGCATATTAGTACATGTACGGTACATTTGTTGGGACTATCCGGACATTACCAAATCCAAACATACCACACCACCAATTAGTTCTGATTGCAGGGATTTCACTGTAGTACGAAGAAATTGTGAGTCAAACGAAACCTACCCTAACCGCAAGAGAAGCTCCCAGGCGCTCGTGGGCTGTACGCGAAAGCCCGTGCCGTACTCCGCCAGCCCGCACCTACACCTCGAAGCGTGAACGCGGCTCGGGGTCACGGTGGCCGCCGCCTCACTGGGCCAGTGTGTCCCGCGCACTCGCGCTCGTCGGCCGGCGGCCGCCGCAGCTGCATTGCGGGCTGCTGACTTATTCACGCAGGGGGCGGCGGCGGCGGGGGGGCGGGCCGCGCGCCCCGCCGGGGCACGTCGCGCCCGGATTCTCGCGCCGCCCCCGCCCCCGCCCCGCCCCCGACCCGCCCCCGGCGTGATTTGCGGGCGCGCGCACGCACGCCCCACCGCCGCCTCCTCCGCAGCGAGCGCGGCTGGAGCCGGCGCCGGCGCAGGCCGCGCCCGCTGCTCTCGAGGCCTCTTACTCTCGCTCGTTACTCTCGCTCGTACCTCTCGCTCGTACCTCTCGCTCGTACCTCTCGCTCGTACCTCTCGCTCGTTACTCTCGCTCGTTACTCTCGCTCGTACCTCTCGCTCGTACCTCTCGCTCGTACTTCTCGCTCGTACCTCTCGCTCGTACCTCTCGCTCGTACCTCTCGCTCGTACCTCTCGCTCGTACCTCTCGCTCGTACCTCTCGCTCGTACCTCTCGCTCGTACCTCTCGCTCGTACCTCTCGCTCGTACCTCTCGCTCGTACCTCTCGCTCGTACCTCTCGCTCGTACCTCTCGCTCGTACCTCTCGCTCGTACCTCTCGCTCGTACCTCTCGCTCGTACCTCTCGCTCGTACCTCTCGCTCGTACCTCTCGCTCGTACCTCTCGCTCGTACCTCTCGCTCGTACCTCTCGCTCGTACCTCTCGCTCGTACCTCTCGCTCGTACCTCTCGCTCGTACCTCTCGCTCGTACTTCTCGCTCGTACCTCTCGCTCGTACCTCTCGCTCGTACCTCTCGCTCGTACCTCTCGCTCGTACCTCTCGCTCGTACCTCTCGCTCGTACCTCTCGCTCGTACCTCTCGCTCGTACCTCTCGCTCGTACCTCTCGCTCGTACCTCTCGCTCGTACCTCTCGCTCGTACCTCTCGCTCGTACCTCTCGCTCGTACCTCTCGCTCGTACCTCTCGCTCGTACCTCTCGCTCGTACCTCTCGCTCGTACCTCTCGCTCGTACCTCTCGCTCGTACCTCTCGCTCGTACCTCTCGCTCGTACCTCTCGCTCGTACTTCTCGCTCGTACCTCTCGCTCGTACCTCTCGCTCGTACCTCTCGCTCGTACCTCTCGCTCGTACCTCTCGCTCGTACCTCTCGCTCGTACCTCTCGCTCGTACCTCTCGCTCGTACCTCTCGCTCGTACCTCTCGCTCGTACCTCTCGCTCGTACCTCTCGCTCGTACCTCTCGCTCGTACCTCTCGCTCGTACCTCTCGCTCGTACCTCTCGCTCGTACCTCTCGCTCGTACCTCTCGCTCGTACCTCTCGCTCGTACCTCTCGCTCGTACCTCTCGCTCGTACCTCTCGCTCGTTACTCTCGCTCGCCGATGGTCGATTGATTGGCTACTTCGTGTTTCGGGGGGCGTCAACTGGTAAGGTTATTAGTATCCTTAAGTGTGGTGCATGTTTCTTGCTCGGGATGAGATCTTTCACAGCTGGATGGTGTGACCCGGCGCCGAACTACACGTCGGCTAACGTTGTTTTCCTTGACCAGGTATCTCCCGGGGCACCACCACAGCCAGGACAAGCTCTAAGCTCCTGACTGGCTGCCAGATAAGTGTGGTGGTGTAGTACATGCCAGTGAAAGTGTGTGTACGTAAGTTGTGAGGGTAGGACAAGGAATGGGAAGGACATCTCGCAAGCGGCCCTTGATCCATTTTTTAGTTATTTGCCTGGTGCTGACCGGAGAAACCACAGAAAACTGCCGATCAGTGATGCCGCTTCATCAGCTCGATTATTGTTGCTTTCAGAAGCGTCGATCATTCGAATTTAAATTGATCACTTTTTCTATATCTCGAATTTATTAATAATTAGGTTTTTTCGATTTCTCAAATTCATCTAGCTATAAAGCTACTATGACTGCTGCAAGGAGGATAATTGTAGCAGACCGCTGCTCTCATCGGTAGTTTTCCGTGTTTTCTTCGATTAACAACAGGCGAATGCCGGTGTAGTACTATAACAAATGGGCTATAGACTGCGCGCGATATTTCCTTCTTCTTCTTTGTTCTGATTCCTGTCCCTTTACATACATGTACCACATACTGCACTACCAAACAGGTCGTGAGACCAGTCGAGATCTTAGATCTTGTCCTAGCTGGAGAGGAGTGCCGTTCGGGAGATACCTGGGAAGGCAAATATTCTCGAGTTGAGGAGTAGGTGGGCATCGAATCTGATCATACAGTGGGGTAGAAACACGGCCACCTGCCAATAAAAATAATTCTAATAAAAATAAATCACTGTACTACTGACCAAAGCAATTGACCAGCAGGAAAACATCAATCAATGAATCGATAAGAAAATAAAATTCATCGATGTAAAGAATTGGCGTGGCAAATAGAGCGGTCTAAATTGAAATCCACTTTCTCTTACCTCTAAATATGATAACAGTTTTGATAAAGATAGATAATAATGGAGTTTAAAAAAGAATTATCACTTTACAGCCAAAACTTTAAAGAAAGTGTCAAAATTGAATAACGTATTCAATGATTGTATCTCTTATTGAAGCTAATATCAGTTCAAGGGCAGCTAGAATTAAAGGTTATTTCATAATATCCTCGAGTAGAGAGCCTCCCCTATCATCAGTGTTAAAGGTTTTTGCTAACTTTTCTTTTTTTCGAGTGTAGAAATTATCAAATTAAGGAGTTGCCGTTGACTCAGCGTCATTCAATCACTATTATTGGTTCGTAATTGCCTCCTACCTCTGTTCATAGCAATATTTCTTGAGCGTCGGTATTTAGGTTTAAATAATAGTGTTTATATCATCAATAGTATCAATATCATTGAAATTTATATTTGATGTTCTCACGCCGCATTCTTTGTTCAGTCGCTGCTAGCAATTCCCTGTGTGTGTGTGTGTGTGTGTGTGTGTGTGTGTGTGTGTGTGTGTGATGTGTGTGACGTTTCCTGCAGCTGCTCTCCACAGCTTTCTTTAACGTCCCATATTCGTCGTCACCGCAGTAGTTCCTTTCATGAAACACACAATGATTTTCCTGCAGCCATGCTTAGTGATATTATCCATTCCGCTCTCCCACACTCCCACCCACCAGCTCGCGTAATCCCTCCGTCCATCAGCCAATCAAACACCCGCACTACCACCCAAACAGAAATAATCCACCAAACCTTCTAGACACTCCCACCTACTTCACCACTCGCCTGTTCATCCTCCGACGCAAACGACACACTTTCCCGCGGGTTAATATTCTGCTCCTCTCGGAGCCGTTACTTTGCGCCCTGCATACGAAATGCGCGGCCGGTCGGCGGACGCTTCGTAACGGGGTCGGACGCCGCGCCGCGCGCGAGGTGACCTGGGGCCCGCGCCGCGCCCGCAGCCGGCACGCCGGCCGGGGTTAATGCGTCTAGCATCGCGCCCGCACCACCCGTCTCTCCCCCACGCCCTTTCTCGTCCCTCCCCCTCTATGTCACCCTCTTCGCTGCTCCAGGTCTCTCTCCACACCCGTCTCTTCCGCGTCCCGTCTCATCGCGACTCGTCTCTTCCCGTCCCGTCTCTTTCCGACTCGACCACCCGACTCGCCTCTTCCCGGTCTGTCTCCTCTCGACCCGACTCTTTCTGACCCGAATCGTCCAGATTCGACCGTCCCGACCTGACTGAACGCGACCCGTCTCTGTCCGACCTGCCTCTGCCGGCACATTTCTAGCCGACCTGCGACCCATCGCGCCTCCACCAGAAATAACTCTCCCTCCCGTCCCCATCCCATATCTCACCCCATTGCTTCTCCCAGGCCCTGTCAATGTTGTTTCATGATGCCCCGTCGTCCCGAGTTGTTCTCATGGCCCGACCATATCCTTCGTCTTTTTAGACTCGTTCTGGGTTTACACAGCTCGTGTTACCTCGTAGAGTCTCGATTCAAGAAAGGCCGATCCTTCCTGCATTATCCCTCTTGGACCCCCTCCCCCAGCCCCGCTTCGTGCTCCCTCATGCTGCCTTCTGCTTTTGATGTTTCCTCTCGATTTTCAGCATTCCTCTCCTCTCTTCTCCCCGCCTCATCTTTATTCTTCTCGCTCATATGATCAGTCACTTCTGATCAACTGAATCAAAGCCTCTCTCTGCAAATTTTCCAATATAAAAATTAATCTACCACCTTTCGAGGCAAACATTTCTTAAAGAGAGTACCTAAATTATTATGTAGAATTAATATGTATACACGTTTGTAGTATCCATTTGTCAATGAAGACAATAAATTATAAAGTATAAAACTGGAAATTATCGAGCTGTCTCATCCTCTCTCTAAATAACTCTAAATAACTCGCATTACTCTCTAAATAAGAATTCGGGAAATCTGAATGTAGGAAGTGGATATGCATGTTCGGCGAATTTCCTCTTCCCCGAATTATTCTGCTTTCCATCTAATAATTTATTACGTTGCCGAATCTCTTTCATTTTGTCTTCCCAAAGCCGTTGCATCGTGTTTTCCACGAAGGCCTTTTGGCACAATATTCTTAGAAAGACTGAAGTATTGCTCGAAATTTATTGCACTGCAGCTCCACCGGTTTTATTTTATTCACAACGTTTTACTGGAATTACACTTCTCTATTAACATCAATTTCTTTGGCACTCTGGTCGTCATTTCTTCAGAAAAGTGCTCTCAGATGTTTTGTAACATTTAATATCTGCAGCATTTTATGTTTTATTGCTTTATTTATACTTAAACACATATTTCAATTTACATTAAATTGTCTCCTTTATGAAGAAATTGCGAGGTACTAACGTTCTAGACTAATTTTCATATCTCCCATGTCTCTGGATGTCGACGGGCATCGCTGATGTTCGATGTCGTCTCGAGCATTGTGCGTATCTCGAATGTCACTTCACTTCGTTTTTATTTCACTTCAGTTTTATTTACTTTACCTGATGCAGCACGATGGAAATGGACTGAGTGAGAATGTTTGGACATGTTGTTTCCTTCTAAATAACTCACACGACAAAGCTACCCTTGACGCCGTTGTACACATTGCACACTTCGGAATAATAGAATGACATCATTCCAATTCGTTTTAGAGTTCGAATCGTGAGGCGAAGTAATTTCTTTGCTTGTAATAAATAATTTAGCAGTGATCTAAATAACATTTTACACTTGTCACTAAAAGTCGCAAGAAGTTCCACGGTCTGTGGCAAATTAAAATTTGTTACTTACTTGTTAGTAAAAAAAACAACACTGTTAAGCGGCTACCTTTTATAGAACGTTCAATAACATTGCTACAAAACCGTGATTGTTGTCTCTTGACTACAATTCACGAACGTAATGTTACCGTTGGTCAGATGAGATTACGTTCATGGTATTTCAGCACTCCACCCGTTAAATAATCCCGCACCCAAGTCCATGAAATAAATACATTCCAGTAACCCGTTCACGTGTGATTCATGGAGTGTTTAAACTTTACGCCTCGCGTTCCGCCCGATGCTCCTGGCGCTTGGGGGGTCGCTCGCCCTCTGCCACCCGGCGGGAGGGAGGTGGGAGAGGGAAGGGTTGGTGAGCGGGGGTGGAGGAGTGTCGAGCCGTTGAATAATACACGCGTCGCTTTCATCGGGCCACGAGCACAGGCGGGCACAGCAGGGAACGTGGACGGGCACTTGACTGAGGATGAGAATAATCTTTCGGTTAGAACCTAAAAACCGATTTCCTTGTTTTTGTTCCCAATTATTTAGATTATAACCGATTTTTTTATCTGAAATATGGCGGTAAGATGGGGCAAAAGCGTGCCGAGCCCCTTAGTTATACACCCGCTGCTTTCATGGGGCCAGCGGAATAGGTGGGTCCGCGGAGACAGGAATCAGATACTGCCCTACGAATTGAAATAACCTTTCTGTTATAAAAACAGAAAGTCTCCTGGGGTTTGGAGCTGGGATCTGGAGCTGGGGTCTTGAGTTGGGGTCTGGAGCTGGGGTCTGGATATGGGGTCTGGGGCTAGGGTCTGGAGCTGGTGTCTGGAGCTGAGGTCTGGAGCTGAGGTCTGGAGCTGGGGTATGGAGCTGGGGTATGGAGCTGGGGTCTGGAGCTGGCGTCTGGAGCTAGGGGCTGGAGTTGGGGTCTGGAGCTGGGGTCTGGATCTGGGGTCTGGGGCTGGGGTCTGGAGCTGGTGTCTGGAGCTGAGGTCAGGAGCTGGGGTATGGAGCTGGTGTCTGGAGCTGGGGTATGGAGCTGGGGTATGGAGCTGGGGTATGGAGCTGGGATATGGAGCTGGGGTATGGAGCTGGGGTATGGAGCTGGGGTATGGAGCTGGGGTCTGGAGCTAGGGTCTGGAGCTGAGGTCTGGAGCTGGGGTATGGAGCTGAGGTCTGGATATGGGGTCTGGGGCTAGGGTCTGGAGCTGGTGTCTGGAGCTGGTGTCTGGAGCTGGTGTCTGGAGCTGGTGTCTGGAGCTGGGGTATGGAGCTGGTGTCTGGAGCTGGTGTCTGGAGCTGGGGTCTGGAGCTGGGGTCTGGAGCTGGGGTCTGGAGCTGGGGTCTGGAGCTGTTCGATTTGTGTGTGTGTGTGTGTGTGCGCGCATGCATTGAGTCAGGACGGACTGGGGAAGATGAGTGTTTCTGGGGAAGAGAATACTGGTATGTGCGGGTGCTCCCCGTTCTCGCGACTCGAATCGCAAGCGACCATCCCTGCGCCCAGAAAGTGTGTGTGTGTGTGTGTGTAATTTCGCACGCGTCCGGAGCGCCAGGCTGCAAATAAATGATGCTGGTACTCCCCCAAAGCAGCGAGTGGCCGACGCGCACGGAGTTCTAAGTTCACCTCTATGAAATATAAAGGGGAAGGGAGCGAGACATAAAAGGGAAATAATGTGAACGGCGTATTAGGGGACAGAAGAAGTGCACAGAACATTGTGTGACAAAAAAGAACACCGGAGAGCAAAAGGAAGGTAGGAAGATGTTATAGGAGACATAACAAGTATGTGAGGTCAAATGAATTACTGTAGATAATTGTAAAAATGTAATAAAATGTTCGAGTTTTTTCTAAAAAACGAATTTAAGGAAGTATTCCTGACCGTTTTCAAATGTAAACATGCCACATCAACATTAAGAACGTTACGCAACATTAAGAAGTATTAAGGATGCTTTTGGTGTCTTGTCATACATGCATACTAATATCGATTTTAATTGTGTTTTGTTTCAAAGAATCTAACTGAAATTCTTTTAAAGAAAGGTTAAATTTTGCTTATACTTGTTTATTTATAGAGGCTGTAGAAATTGTGTTTTAACTCCTTAAAGTTGAGTATACTATTTTGAAACGAACGTAACTGAAATACAGCCATTATTGGTTTGAAATTCAATATGGTTGAACACAGACAGCGGGACTCTCATAGCGAGCTTGGCGAGCAGTCTTGTGGTCTATTGTGTCTCCGGATCGTTAAATTGTACATTTGAGCTTTGTGAGAGACGATCAGGGCATATTCCAAATATTGTATGGTGACCGCAAACGGCATGTACAAAGGCCCTGGTCTGGAATGTCTAAAACGTCTGGTTCAGTAGTATGTAGACAATAATTTACGTGTGATACGAGTTCTGAATGCCCCTATTAGCTACACGTTTCAATAATTTGGCAAAGTACTAGTTAGTTACAATTTTAAGACATATATAGGTTCATTATTAATAAGATAAGAAAGATATATTCTAAATAGTTATAATCACCTTAAAATGTATCTAAAACGTCTTTATATAAAGGATTTCATTGATATGGCAAATGGCTTGAAAATAAAGAAAACCTTGAGTTGAGTTACAGAAAGGAAAATATCTTAAGAAATTAACATTGTAAAATGTATTAAATAAAAAAAAACTGTATAGTTTGTTTCAATTTATGCGCGCATTTGAAATTAGTAATATTAAAAATAGCATGTGCGACGCAGAGATATGTTTCTCGTCGGGGAATGTCTTCTTTCCTCTACACTACGATAGCGAAGTAAGGCGCATGGGCAGTGTGGTTGAAACTGTATCAGGAATAATATTACGTTTTCGGTATACGCTATTTAAACAAGTAGCCCAATATTGACAGAAATTTAAAATATCATGTCGAAGGTATGTTTCTTTCAACCCATAAATGCCCGGAATTAAATGTCCTGCATGTCGCACTCACTCATTATTATGTGCACATGTTACGAAACGGAATTGTAGATGCTGCGTGGTAATAATTATTGTAACATAAAATCAACGAAATGTTGGTAAATTATTCTGCGAGAGGTCTTCAGAGCTGCAAACTATTGCCTTATGAGCGATGCATTTTATAAAAGTTGTATAATTGTTTATCTTAGCTTCATACGCCACGTTGACTTCGGTGGTAAAACAACACCGTTAACCTGCTGCTCAAAATGAAAGACGGTACGCGTTAATTGTTGAATTATTAAAGCCAACAATATGACAATTTAGGCTGAACAGGGTAGCCGATGTGGGAAGAAGAGAGCGCCTTTATTTCCTCGTCGTGGTTTCGTAAACCACATCAGCTAGGATTTTTTTTGTGTTTTGACATGGTGGGACTCTCTCAACCACCATGTACCATTTCTGAACCATCCTTCCTTTGCTCTTATTCCATCCCCAGAATAATAACGGAGTTTGCCCATTATGATCCTATGGGATCATAATGATCCTATGGGATCATAACGAAACGAAACATAACCAACGAAATGGCGCGTACCGAGCCTATGAGCTACCTCGGAAAATACAAGTGAATGTGGGATAATGGCCGAAGGGCGCCCTCGAAAATGGGAAGTGGAAGCGAGCGGGTATCCTGAGAGGAATGATGAACGCTAGACGGTGTGGTCCCTCAGAGTGTCCTAGTCAAGTTCCCATCGGTACCATGGGGTGGGGGTCTACCCCGTTGGAAGTAGAGCACCTGGGTGGCCGAGGTGGCTAGAGCGCGTGCCGATTCAGCGCCCGGGTGTGAAAGGTCGCGGGTTTGAGTCCCACCGAAGGCATGATTATTTGTCCCTTGTCGTTCATGTGTGTGTGGTCGCGGAAGGCCTTGTGAGTCTGATAACGACAGACCGAGGAGGCCGCAGTTATATCGAGTGTAAAAGGTTAATATGTGGCCCCATGAGGGAGATAGACGAAATCGACCCGCAAAGGAAAGAAACGAATCAGACGAAAATCGGTATCCCCTGAATCTGGAAAAGCTCACGGAAGAAAGAAACAAATTGATTATAATCGTAAGGTTGAAAAGTAATTAACAGAAATTGACCTACAAATGAAAGGAAAGCCGCTGCATTGAGCTGAATGCATATATGAAGCATTTCGAGGGGAAATTTACTTTTTGCCAATCTCCCTCAGGGTGTGCGTAATCTGGAGAGCCAATCCAGGAGGCGGGACCCCAGTGCTAATTGCGCTGTGCCCCTCTCGGCCCCCAATAATGAATGGGCGCTTAACAGAGTTTACTTTGCAGCTATTGATTTGGCGCGCAACGCAGCGCTCAGCACAGCGTGAGTGTGTGTGTGTGTGTGTGTGTGTGTGTGTGTGTGTGTGTGCGTGCGTGCGTGTATGTTTGCGTGTGCACGTGCGCTCGTTTTCTCTTTAACGCGAGCATCATTAAACTGTTATCGAGTTGGTAGAAATATCCTATATATACAGTTTGCGAGAGAATCCTATTTTAAATTCCTGATGATGCTATGAGCATTCAGGATTTTAATCGGCAATCCTTTGTTTCAGAATTGGATAATGAATTGGAGTGAGTTTGTTAGTAACTGAATAAAGACATTTGTTATCTGACGCCTCTTTTGAATCAAATAAATGAAATAATTGAGGGTTAATTTTCACTCAGAGTGGTCGTTTCAGAAAAATTGGTACAAATATTGTCAATATTTGCTACGAATCAGTGCTAGGATTCACAAAATACTTTCGTGAAATGAATGGTGGTAATTACCAAAACTGGATGATAAATGGAGCGAGCGGGGAAAAGGAAGAGAAAGGAACAGAAGTACTTGATAAAGACTCGTGATTCATTAAAAACAATATCACATGGGTAGTGAAATCCTGAACATTCGAGTAGAAGTTCACAGGATCATGGGTTCAGTCCATTATTTTCGTTTGTAAACATCTAATGTCATTCGAATTTATTATGTCAGTTCATTGTTTTGCATATTGAATGAAAAAGTTCATCAGTTTCAAATACAATTTTAGGTAGGGGGTGAGGGGTTAGTTTTACTTTGTTGCTGGAATTATGACTAGGAAAGTCGTAGTATATTCACACAACCGTATGTTAGGATGTTGCACAGCCAACATGTTTCATGGCTTCGTGACGCCCTTGGCCACGCTACGGCATGTACCTATGTCCCGCCGACCCGGCCATCTGCCCGGAAGCTATGGCTAATCTGTGCAAATTCCGAGCGCCTCCACTCGCGCTCGTATCCGAGCCATCGATTTCCTGCTGTGCGAGGATTTATTAGCTCGTTTGTTATTGTGCATGAATGAATTACACTAAGCCGTTCTAATTAATTCATACTTCAACTTTTTTATGATGAACTTAAAATATTAGTTTGAATTTGTGGATTACGTTTTTAAGGTATAATGGTTCACAGGAGTAAGTTAGTATGCAATGATAAATGACGTCTTGGTTAATGTTTATTAAATAAAATCGGGGAAAACTTATGATTAACACTTACTTCACCAATGGTATTTAGAATAGATAATGATAATTTTATTATTTAAGTGGAACTGTATTTGGAGATACTATTTTAATATTACTGTTTATAATTTCATCCAATTAATATTTTTCATGATTTGATGAATGTCAGATTTTAAGTGCCTAACTTGAATTATCTTATTTATATTTTTAATATAACATTTAGAAGTCATAATTTAAAAAAAAAGAAAAAAAAGTATTTTCTTATTTCACTCTCGAAAATGTACCATTTACGCTTTTCAAGCTTAATTGTTCAAAATGCTTGGTTATATTTTTTATCCCCTGAATATATGTGAAGAAAAAATCAACTACAAAATTTAGATGATAATTTAAAATGAAAATTAGTAATAGTTACATATAGCTTTTCAGAAAATTGACAAATTTTATATTTGTAGATTATGTTAACAATACTTTCTGATTCTAACTATCTTTCTGATTTATATTCACTGTTCAGTTTTCGTTGAGCAATGCTGGTGAAATAAAGGGGGGAAATGTACCCAGTTATGGATTTGAAGCCAATTGAAAGGGAACTGATTCTTGTTTCAACGATTTCAAAGAGAACGAATCTTGATTCATTTATATTTGAGAAATAGTTGCCAAGCCACTCGCGTTTCGGGAATTCTCTGATCAATGTGTTATTCATTCGCACTATAGCCTACATTCTTATGGAAAAAAGTAAGTTGTATTTTAATATAGATTTAGAAAACTTATCATACGCAACACTGCCAATATGTGGCTCTTTCCTCTTTAACGCCCACCGGCCGTTAAACCCGTGCGATGCTCGCGTTGGCTGCAGTTTGGCCGCTAGGGAGCGCAGCATCGCTGGCGGCGGTTGATAGCCCGACTGCGGCGATGTAAAACTGCGCCTCCCACGAACACCGCATCTTGCTAATTGTGCGCGCCACCGCTTGGGGCGCGATGGTCGCGGTACGGCGGCGCATAGGCTTCCCCGTCGGAAATTGGTTCACGACGAGGATTAGGCCCAATTTCCGGGAGGGTGGACAGAGAGAGGGCGAGAGAGAGCGAGAGAGCTGGCTGGAGTGGTGGACGTAGCGACCGTAGGAGAAGAGCAGAGTGGTAGCTGAGTTGGGTTTGAGGAGAGGATGGACGGAAGGGAAAGAGGAAGGGAGTGGAGAAGGTCGTAGAATGCAGAAGGGTGGATTAGGAGGAGGAAGGGGATGTGGGACATCGGGGAAGCGGAGGGGTGCGGTGCGGATGCGGGGGCGGGCGGAAGTAGAGCGGTATGGAAGCGGAGTGGTGCGGAAGCGGATGGGTGCGGAACGGTACGGAAGCGAAGCGAGCGGTGCGGAAATAGAGAAATGTGGAAAGGGAAGGGTGTGGAAGTGGAACGGTGGGGAAGCGGTGCGGTGCGGAAGTTGGGCGGGGCGGAAGCAGAGCGGTGCGGAAGTGGAACGGCGTGGCAGCAGAACGGCGTGAAAGTGGGGCGGTGCGGAAGCGGGGCTGTGCGGAAGCGGGGCGGTGCGGAAGCGGGGCGGTGCGGAAGCGGGGCGGTGCGGAAGCGGGGCGGTGCGGAAGCGCGGCGGTGCGGAATCGGAGCGTGCACAAGGCATTGAAATTATTGGGAGAAAGTGCGGCAAAGCGGGCGTGGCAGAATGGTTTAGAGGTGCAAGGGCAGAAACGGGGTGAATTCAACAAACGGGAGGGATGTAAAGGAAGATGAACCAGGACGCTGGGCAGGAAAGAGGCGGGGCCGTGCGGGGAGTGACTCTGTCCGAGTTGGGCACAGATGTGCTCTCCACGGGGTCGCAGCCAGCGCCCTGGAATCGATTCAGAGCCAGAATGCGCGATTTGGAGGCACCACGTTTGACTGCAGCTGCAGGGTTGTTCCTCGCTGGAACTCATTTCCTCTCAGGCCATTTTATTGTTCTAAATAGTCCTGTTCAATTACAAACGTATGAAAACATTAAAGAAAACACGAAACAAATATTGATTACTAAGTTATTATTTCCATTTGTCTATATTTTAAGATAATTTCATGTTTGGAGAATGAGTGAGATTAATTAAATATACAAAAATGTAGTGACAGAACGAAGAAGATATTCAGTATTATTTATTTTATGGTGAGAATAGAAAAATGTGGAAAAATACGATATTTTATTTCAAGAATAAAGGAATTGAAATACACCGAAAATGTCAGTCAAGATGCTATTTGATAAATGTGAGACATAAGAATACGTATTCTGTTGTGAATGTAATGGACGAAGACGAGCAGAAGGAAATATGAGAAATACTTCTATACGAATTTAGAAAACATTTCGACGACGGGCAGTAATCGCGTTCCAAGTTTGTGCGCGCTGGCAAGCAGCCGGTGGGGCGGACTGGGCGTGAGGGCGAGCGGAAAAGGGATTGAATGCAGGGGTGCGCGCTCGGATGGGACTTGTTCGAACGTGTCGCCGTGAGGCGGGTGAGAGAGCGTCCTAGCCAGTCAGCAGTAGTTCGAAGTCGTGAGCGGTCGGCTGTCTGTGAGTGGATCGTGTGAGCGGTCGTTCAGGCGAGCGAGTGGTTGTTCGAGCGAGCGGGCGGTTCTAGTGGGCGATCGGTTGCAACAGTGTGCGGCCGGGCGGGTAGGCTAGAGGGACGATGGGCCGCCCTTTGGAAGAATGGGATCTAGGACGTTCGTGTGGGTGTATTGGCGGACGATCGCGTATGTCGGCAGACGTTGGGACAAGTAGGAACTAAACCGTTGATAGGATACGAAGGGTGGGCGATTGATTGTTCGGGCGACCGGTCGGTCGGGCGAGCAGTCGGTCGGTCGAGCGGTGGGTGGGTCGGGCGAGCGGTCGGTCGGTCGGTCGGTCGGTCGGTCGGTCGGTCGGTCGGTCGGTCGGTCGGTCGGTCGGTCGGTCGGTCGGTCGGTCGGTCGGTCGGTCGGTCGGTCGGTCGGTCGGTCGGTCGGTCGGTCGGTCGGTCGGTCGGTCGGTCGGTCGGTCGGTCGGTCGGTCGGTCGGTCGGTCGGTCGGTCGGTCGGTCGGTCGGTCGGTCGGTCGGTCGGTCGGTCGGTCGGTCGGTCGGTCGGTCGGTCGGTCGGTCGGTCGGTCGGTCGGTCGGTCGGTCGGTCGGTCGGTCGGTCGGTCGGTCGGTCGGTCGGTCGGTCGGTCGGTCGGTCGGTCGGTCGGTCGGTCGGTCGGTCGGTCGGTCGGTCGGTCGGTCGGTCGGTCGGTCGGTCGGTCGGTCGGTCGGTCGGTCGGTCGGTCGGTCGGTCGGTCGGTCGGTCGGTCGGTCGGTCGGTAGGGCGAGCGAGCGGTGGGTCGGTCGGTCGGTCGGGTGAGCGGTGGATCGAGCGAGCAATCGGCCGGGCGAAGGGATAGTCGGGCGGGGCAGGGTTGAGTGGCCGGTGAGCCGAAGGACCCCGCGGATCCCCGGGACGTGCCCCGGCCGCCCAACGACCGCGCTGCTCGGCGGCGCGCGAGGGCCCTGCTGAGATATCGGCCCAAACGGTCGTTTCATGGTATCGGGACACGTAGCCGGCTGCCATTAAGTGATCCTTGGTCTTAGATCGGAATTGCCGTAACTTTGGAAGCGCTCTCATATTTTCTCTGAGCGCTCTGCCTCGCGCGTATTGATGAACCTGATCCGATTCGGCTCGAGGGCGTATTATAAGGTTGCTGGTGTAATTAAGGACAATGGCTATGCAGGATTCTTTGAGTGCGGGAGGATAATGGCGAGGATGGGCTAAGAAAGGAGGTCTTGGAGCGAGCGTACAAGAATAGTCTACTGGAGGAGAAAAGGTTTCTGAGAGGTGAAGCAAGGGGGATTATTACGGCAGGTAATCTCTCTGCATCAGCACTTTTGATGCGCTGAAAGATAGCATTTTCTTCGAGACGGTTTAGTGAAGGAGAATCACACTTGGCTACGAGTGTAATGCTAACCTTTTTGATGCTGTGATTGTCAAAAGCATTAGTCATCAACGTGCTAACTATGCACAAAACATGTCTAGTATGAAAATTAACTGAGGTTCACACGTTTCTATTGTCTCACACGTGGGAATTAAAGTTAGTTAGGGTGGCATTACTTTTTAGTGTTTGTGGCATCTAATTTTGTGATGTTCTCATGTAAAAATTTGTTCACATGAGGATTTTCGGTTAGAATACAGAGAACATAGTTACGCTGCATTGTTCGTGTATTTTATGTAGAAAACATAAAGTAAAGCCGAACTAAAGATATTAAATCAATAATAAACTTACTAATATAGCTACGTTAGTAAAAATATTTGCATTCATTGATCGAATGGTTTACTACAATGAAACTGAGATTATCATATTTGTTGTAGATTCTTGCAAATACTCGTTTAATTCAGTACTTCAAACTAGGTGCAGTAATTGGCATCTATTTCGTACTTCAGTGCGTAATTTATACAATATTATATACCAAAAGAGATATTTCTTAATATTCCCCATTATTTAAGTGTTATTAAGTTCAATATCATGCATAGTGTCCAATAATCTAACGGTTTTGGAATGAATATGTTTCTTGAATAATTATTTACATATCCATATATTGTTGTTTAAGTATAACCTTAGTATTACTGGAACATACAGCATTTATTTCATCGCGATCACTGTTATTAATTTCATCAAGCTCATCGTAGATCATAGAGTTCTAGACAACGAAACAATATTTCCAGTAATTCATGTTAAAATGCAAAGTACTGCCAAGTAAGGTGATATAAAATAGTTATCATTGATAAGTTTGAGATTATTTCATTGTTACTATTGTGTGAATTGCGTAATTTAGACATTTGATAATATTGCTAACAACAAAGTACAAAGAAAAAGTACTGTATTTAAGAATAAGATAATCAAGTACTCTCACGAAAACGCCTAGACAAAACACAGTTGTGAAACTTCTTGCGTCCAGCAGCAGCGCACAGCATTGCGGTGCAAGATGAGCGAGTGGCTACTGCAAACATTTTTGCGTTTCAACTTTAAATTGCCCGCTGGAAGTGTCCTGTGCGTAAAGTTGGCAACAGTTTTGCCGGACGTGGCAGCCTGCGCAAGCTTTTTATGTACGTGATGCATTAAATACGAGCAAATGTTTTGTTTTATGGGAGGAGTAACAGCACAAAATGTGACGTGACAAAATGAAGGAAAAAGTTGGACTTTGTTTAGTAATTTCGAGCACGAGTTTCCCCCGGGACTGGACATAATAAAAATTATTGTAATTTTAATCCGGTACAGAAAATATTGCTCGTCTCACCCAAACCGTAGTTATCTTTTAATTTTTTTGTAGAATATATTTCTTGATCAACTATAAAAATTAGAGATGAACACTTTCACGTTGATGGAATAAAGGTAAACAAATGACATGAATATTGATTGTTGCAACTTCGTTTTGGTTAAGTTTGGAATATTAAATAGCTTCTTATTAATTCATGTTCATACATCCGTATTATTATATTCATATATACATCTTCAAATTAAACGTATATTTTATCTGATCTGCCAATAAAACGAAATTGAAAAATATGCAAGTATGAGACATTATATTAATTTCCGAAATAAGGCATAATCGTTATCAAAAATATTTCATTTCCTGTAATTGAGTCCTAAGTGATACCAATCAAAGGCAGTGCAGACGGATTTTAAAAAGATCTCTACTTCATGAAATGATCCATTCGCAAACCTAAAGATCCTCATTCAGAGTAAAAGTGACACTAATAAAGAGTGTTATGCAAAGGATAGGCGCAAAAGACAAGCATTTGTACAGCCGTAAAACTGTACGTACTGTTAACTATATACAGAGTATGTTCCATACGTTTCTGGCCTCACTAACTTCAATTTGCGACAGTAAGAAGAAACAATAATGTAACTTTTCAATTCAATCATTTCTCTAAACTAACCCGTTTTTCACAACTGTATATTTCGAGCCCTTTGAAACGACGTTTGTGAACAAACAAGTTTTGTTCACAAAATGGTAGAAACTGATTTTTTCAATTCAAACTCATCAAAAAATTTTCTTCCCTGAAGATTTTTTATCAGTTTTGATGAGTGGTAGACGACTCTCAATGTGAAATATGAACTGAGTAAAAGGTTTAACTCTTTGAAGCCACATTTATTCCCAACATTATTTGCATTTGAGCAATAAGTATACATGCGTCGTCGTGAACAATCTAATCATCATAAGATTTCACACACTTTCACACACACAACTCCAGTACCTCTATCTACAAAACTTAATGGGATGTCGGCTGCAAACGTATAGTATTACAATTAAAAACAAGAATATATACTGTCCGGAAGAGTTTCCCGTTGATGAGCTATAACTTGGTCAAGACGAAAACTTTTGCGTATGTTACAAAGTTAATAACTAGTATACATGTCATAAAATGTTTATGATTTTAAATAGACTAACTGATAAAAAATACACATTAATTTCCCTTTCGAAAATTGCCCGAAGTGGGCTACTGGAAACAAGCACCGTACCCACAAGAAAAATAAATGTTCCTTTACCCGTTTTGTAGTAGGTAATTTATCTTTGTAACACATTACGATAACATTGTATGCGATTTTTGGAATATTGTATTCAAAAATAAAAATCAAACTTCTTTTTTCATTAAGTAAAATCATAAACAATGAAGTGATTTGTACACAGTGTACTAGGTGATCTGATGGACAACATTGATCGTAATTTCAAAACGGATACTTTTAAAAAAATTTTCTCAGATGGGTGATATTTGGGATCTATTCTCCTGTATGTTATATTACCTTATAAATTAGTTGTTGAAATAAGTATGGTTCGCGATTTCTTCACTAACATCGTTTGTAGTGAAGTCACGTCATTTACAGACAGGTTCATTTTCAGACTAACGTCAAGGCGTATGCGGCAACCCTGTGACACTCTCCTGCACTGCGGATTGCCTACTCGCTGGGACCGCACGGCGCTAACAAGCGACAGCTCGCGCTTTGATCGTTGCCTGTCCCCCCCATCTGTTCCCGTGCTGTTCCCGCCGGCGGTAAGCCCCAAGCACGGGCGTGTGCGCGCGTCAACGCTCGTCGGCAGCGAGCTGAAAGCCGTGAGCATCTCGCTACGCCCGAGTGCGCGGGCAAGCCCGGCGCGGGCGCGCACGCCACCCTGCGATCAAAGGCGATCTGCAATCTTTGCGGTCGCCTTTTGGCACAGTTGCGGGCTCGAGGTGCTTGATACGGAGATGCTGCGGAGGAGGAAGGCGGAAAGTGTTGTTGAATAAAGCACACAACTATTTCCTGCAAATGACTACGCTGCCGTGCTTGAACGTTCTGATCCCGCAACTGTATGAACATACACATTGAAATGTTTCTAAATGAATTTAAGGAATATCATTCCTTGTTGACAACACATTTAAATATCTGTTACCATACGCATCTTTCCGTATTGTATCTGAAGAGGGCATTTAACATCGGCTATGACGTCGCTATCCTTAAAGTAAAGTATTTGAAATTAACCGTTCCTTCTTTATATGAAACCGATCTTTAGATGTATATAATCAAATGAATAAAAAGTAAAGTACCCGGCACAAAAATTTTAAAATGTGCAACTAAAATTCAAACAATTGTTCTGCATCAAGTTGCAAAGAAAACATGAATGTACAGTTTTTTTTCTATTAAATATGAAATGCACAGTACGTCATCTATTTCCCAAGTAGTGTGTCTTAAAATAGCAGTTCTAATGCTGATATATAAAAAAAATATATATACCTTTATCATTGATTTTTAACAGTTTACTTTAGTATAAAATAATAGCTAACTTCAACTGTAGAACGAAACAAATTAATATTTATTTCAATGTAAGGGATGTCTTCATACAATTTTTGGTTTAGAGATTATGCCTCGTATTTAAAAGAATTTCTATTTTAATTTAAAGTTTGTGTTCCATCCTTTCAATTCATTTGAGAGAAAATCACTTGTATCTTAAGTGTATTGTTCACAAATACCAACTCATGATATTATTTCGATTCTGAAGAATGAAAGTGAATGGCAGTTACCATGTGTCATTGTTACAGAATTGAGAATTGCACATTGCCATGTATTTGAATGGTCTTCGTCACGAATCCCCTCTCGATGTAGGTCATTCAGGCAAGCATGAATCACATTGCACGCAATCTCCCACTGATCAAAATCGTGTCTGACATTTATCGCTCCAATATTGTCGCTTGGTTTGGGTTGCACATGCAAGAGAAGCGAACTATGAGATGGCAATCGCGATTAATCACAAGAGTTGAGATCAACTACCTTTACAAGTAATAACGTAATGTGCCAATGCAGATGACTTATCAATTAATTTTATTAAATTAAACTGCCTTGAAATTGATTAGTTGTTTGGACTTTTAAGTTTTCAGCTTGCTGATGATGTACTACTTCTCCGTAAATTTAAGTATATTAAATGATTGTAGTATTGGGTAAGAAATTTCATCAACAGCGAGGCTTTCTGTTTATGTCAAAGTGGATAAACTGGTTCAAACTGCGTATGTCACCCGCAGATAGTGAATATAAACGTAATAAATATTTATTTCCAATAACGTAATTACGTGAAATATTAAAAAAAATCTTGGAACTTGCAACGACAACCCTTATAATGTATTTTAATAAGTATTAACTTAATTACCTAATTGAGGAATAATTTACTCATAAATTGAAAAATCAAACAAGAAACAATACATTAAGTTATTATCTGACATCAAATTTACCCACCCAACTAAACGCATTTAACTCTGTGTAAACTAAATGATAAATGGTCGTTCATGACCTCTGCTGTTATAGCGACCTTAAATAAATAAATAAAACTTTCGTAATGTTATACTGTTATTCATTATTATAAAGATCTGCAAATTCTTCTCCATCGAAAAATCAACAGTCTTGAGTGAAGTTCAACTGCTTCTCGAATTAAAATCTTCACCCATATAGTTCCGAATTAACATTTCCGTTGTAAATGTTGTAATTCCTCTAGAAATACTCTTTTTATTGGCAACTTTTATATTTCTGTCATTAACTATACTCATTATTTGCGCTATGAGAACCTTTTAGGTGATGCATTTCTCACGTAATTAAAAAGTATTTTCAAGACTTCATTCCAGAAGCATAGGCTCCTTCATCAGACTATAACTCCAAGCCGACCAATGTCAAATAAGTTCTCATGCGCTTCACAAATGAAGTACTAATAAGTCATAGTCTATTCGCGAAAGTGTGATGGTCTTATCACTTCTTTAAAATAATTTCCTACCCAAAACAAATAAATATTACTTTTTTTGCCATTTATACATGTAAATATTTCCAATTCATGAGCTCACCTGTTTATAATGAAATAACTAAATAAACACCCATGTAATATCTGTCGCGATAAGGAAAAAGGGAATAACTGCAATTTTCATAATTTCGAGAAAAATGCATTTAAAGTCATAAATTCTATTTTTGCTGATTTAAGTAAGTTGACCGTAGGTTTTTTCTCAACACTTTCGTATAAACAAAACATAGTTTCAGGACTTCAAATAAACATTTTATAATAATAATAAATGTAATTAAATGTTAATTTTTCACTTATTCCCTTTTTCCTAAATATTTGCAGTTATTCCTTTTTCCATAAATGTTTATTTATCATTTTTTCCTTTATTTTTATCTTTATTTTAATTTTATGGAGTGAATATATATATATATATATATATATATATATATATATATATATATATATATATATATATATATATATACACTATATAATCTTTAATAAAAGCATACTATTTTTGTAGTATTTGACTTACGAAATAAGAATTATTAAATTAAATTGTAATTAAACTTTTCAGTTAAAATGATTTTAAAACATTTTTCCTTTTTTTAAATAAATTATTTATACACAATTCGTAATTTAATAATAATGTAATATGAAAATAATAACAATAATATATAATTAAATAAATTAATAATAAATTAATATATTAATATAATTAACATATTACGTTACGTTAAGGGCCGTGGAGCGCCCATCCTGTTAGAATGTTTGCTCCATTAAAGCACGAAAAATACTGCTCCAATTTGAAAAATAAACAGAGTACTCCGATTTATTTTTCAAATCGGAGCAGTTTATTTCGAGATTTAATGGAGCAAAGGTGAGTATAATTTTTGACAGATTAATTTTGACATTCATGGTAGCGCCATCTATTAGAAAAAATAGGAGTGGATAGTTAAAATTATCCAGTTGAGTGAGTAATGGTAAACTTCTTAATTTTGAGTATGGCAACAATGGAGTTGTGTTGATGTGTGATATATAGATATAGGCAAATACAAAAGAGTAACTGTTTTGCTTTTTGGAGCATGTCAACAATGATAATATCATTTGAAAACTTATATTGAGTGATGTAACAATGTGCGAGTAAAACGTATATAAAATAAATGCGAAAAATTTACAAGTTGAAGAAACTGACATTGAAAGGCACAAAAATGTGCGCAGATCTGAAAGATTGTCAAAAAAACAGAAGCAAAATTACAACGAAGATGCATTTAAGTAAATATTAATGATTGAATGTATTATTTTAAAATTTGTAATATTTGTTATTTATTATAAAAATATTTAATTTATTGCTTAATTTCGGTTTAAATTAACTAAAAAATGATTAAAAGTGTTATAATATTTAGAATAATTAATAAAATTAAACAGAATTAATGTTCATTACTTTTAGTATTGATTTTAATGCAGTTATTCCCTTTTCCCTCAAAGTTTTGCAGTTATTCCCTTTTTCCTTATTTTAACCATTTATTTGATAATTTAACATTGCTCGTATATTCAAATATTACAGATTACTATATTTATTATCTTGTCTGATGAAAGTATAAGTATCAAAGATACCAAATTTATTATTATCTCGATTTTGACAAAAATTGCAGTTATTCCCTTTTCCCTTATCACCACAGATATAATATATTGCAATTTACGTTTCGACAATAATAATATCTAAAAGAAAATTTTGAAGGCCTCATTATCCAATCAGTTTCGGCTCTTTGAAGCAAACGGGCAGAAATAACTTATTATTATATCCACTTCGCGAGGGGTAGATGTGAAGTACTTAATATAGTTTCCTCCCGTGGACGGCGGCGCGCGAGCCAAGAGCATTGAAAATTCGCTCTCGGCATGCGGAGAGCGGGCAGAATTAGCGCCGGGAATTAACTCAATTACCTCCGGAGGCGCGCAATCCCGGCACCCGAGCTGCCACTGCGCGCGGGCGCTCAGCGGGGGCGAGGGCGGGGAAGGGGGACGGGGGCGGCGGGTGGGCGGGGCGGGGCGGTGCAGGGAGGGGACGGGAGGAGTAAGGCCAGGAGCAGAGTAGGGGCATGGATTGCGGGGCGAGAGAGGAACTGGTTAAGTGGGGGCGGGGGCGAGGATTGCGGCCGGGAGTTGGAGTGGCGAGGTACGGTCAGATGCCGGGCCCGTTCCGAGGACTCGAGGCGGAGCTTGGGGTGAATTCGGTGGTGGTAGAGGTGGTGACGAGGGCCGGGGCAAGGTCTGCGGGTAGAGGTTAGAGTAGAGACGGAGGTTAGGGAGCGGCGAGGGGGTCTAGTGAATGGCACGAGGGTGCGTGCAGCAGGTTACCGCGGGCAGTTTGGCTCTATTTCTTGCATTTGAGCAGCCTTGGTGTAGTGGATGTCGGTGACGAGGGAGTTGCGAGGGCGGACCGCAGCTGGGCAGGGGATGTGCCTAGGAGACGGGTGCGCGGGGGCGGGCTGCGGGTGGAGTGAGGGGCGTCTACTGAGGCAGAGACAGGGGCGCGGGCAAAGGGGGGAAGTGCGGGTCAAAGGCGAGTTGGCAGGTCAGGGTAAGGGGCGTGTGTTTAGGTTAGGCCACGTTGGGAAGGATGGTGGGTGGTTTTTGAGGGAGGTGCGGGGAAAGGCGAAAAGGCAAGGGTGGCGTAGAGGAGGGTGAGGATATGAGGTCGGGGAGTCAGGGTCAGGACGGAGTGCTGGGCAAAGGAAAGGCTACCGGTCAAAGCGTGAGTAGAATGATTTCAAGGCCCTGTGGAAAGTAGGTCGAGTGAAATGTCTTTAGCAGGAATTGATTTGTATGAGGAGGATAGCTTTAGGAAAAAATCGTGAAAGAAGGCTCTAATAGATGTTGGCTGTAATGGAAGGATCGTTATTAAGTGTAATCTTGTATGTACGTTATTTTGAATTTAAGCGGATAGAATACACAATAAAAAGGAAATTATGGTATAGAAACGAAGCGTAGAGTTGTGAAAATATATGAATACAATAAACATGAAAATGTATGATTTTGACAAGATTTGAAGATTTAAAAAAAATTATGAAAATGAAAAGATTTTGAGAATTTGAAAGAAAATAATTATAAAAATGAAAACTTTTGAAGACAGAAAATGAAAATAATACAACTAAAAATCTTCAGATTGAATATGTGGTGAAATATTGATGTAAATAATTTGCATGGCGAGTAAGGAAAATAAATTTCAAATAATGAACGGAAGAGAAAGCAACAAGTCCCATGAAGATATATGTGAGTCAAAGAAAGGGGTAGGGAAAAGGTGTGGAAAGAGCAACACTGGCATAAATAACTCACAATGCTAGCGGAATTTTCCATCGCAGTCATGATTTAACACCCGTTCAGGGAATCGAAAAGACGTCGAATTTCTTAACTAAAGGGAGTGTATGTGCGAGGGAGACAATAAGCTGTACACATCTGCATAGGTGCACAATAACGAATTTGGAGAAAATGAAAATTAAAGAGAATTGAAACACGTAAGTAAAAGTAAAGGTCTAATCGATGAACAACTAAAATTACTATGGAAGATAAAAGAGATAATAACACAAGACTGGCGAGATTTAAAATCCTCACGGGAGACCAGAGAGCCGTGGTATGTGCTAGGGGGACAGACAGGTGTAGACATGTTCATGGTGAAAGTAACTAGAGGTGTCATACTTTCTCACATTATTCAAAACAGTTAAATAATACTATAATATGTCAATTATATTCCAAAAGGAGACAATTTCCCGGGGAAACGGGCCACCTGCCAGAAGTTGGAACAATTGGAAGTTGGTAAATGTGTGGGAGACTGCGAGAGATAGACATGCATATGGTAAAATAACAAGAAACTAAAAGTTGAAGAGATTTTTTAACGAGAAATCAACTTAAGTGATGGCAACGGAGATAACAAAATATCACAGAAGGGAGAGAACAAGAAACAAATCTTGTGGAACAGAAAGAAACCAATAATGAAGACGAACGATTCCGAAGGCAGACAGTAATTAATACCCGCCCGAGGAAGCGGACCGCCTGTCGAAAGTTGGAACAAAAGAAAGTAAATGAGAGGGTGACTGCGAGATGCAGACATACCCATGGTAAAATGAAAAAAAAAATCAACTGAGAATGGAAGAGATTCTACAAAGTGGGTTGAACGTATGTGAAGGCAGAGAAGGAGCACGGAAGAACAAGTAACAGGAAAGGAACAAATCTCGTGCAACACAAAGCAAATAGTAATGAAGACGGACGGTTCCGAAGGCAGGCAATAATTAATACCCGCCCGGGAAGCGGACCGCCTGGTGAAAGTTGGAACAATGGGTGTATGTGCGTGGGGGCGACGTGGGCGGGGTGAGGCGGGGCCGAAAGAGACCGGACGGGGTGCAGCGGGGCGGGGCGGGGCGGAGCAGGATCGGGCGGGGAGGGACTAGGCGAGGCTGGGTGGGCCGTGATGGTGGTGGTGGTGGTTGGTGGCGTCAGGCGCTGGCGCTCCCCGGGGTACGCGTATCGTGAGCTTGGGCCGCGCCAATCGAATCGCGATTTCGGCGCCCGTGACGTCAGCGGCGCGACGGCGGCGGCGGGGGCGGGGGCGGGGAGGCAACCCGGCCGCAGATTACACCGCGGGGCCGCGCCGCCGGATTGTGTTATTTAATTAGTGCAGCCGCGGGCGGCGCCGCAGGGGAGGAAGGAGGCGTCGAGCTGGTGCCGGAGCGGGTGCAAGAGGCGACGATGGAGGGGGGCAGGTGGGGGGTGGGGTAGGGAGTAAGTGGCATCGTCGCGACTGCGGGAGTGGCAGATGGAGGATGTGAGCGAGGTGGGGGAGAGAAGCGTAGGCGTTTGAGAGGCGTGCTCGGAGGTGGTTGAAGCTGGAGGCGAGGGCGGATGCGAAGTCGATCACTGGAGTGGCGGCGGGGGTAGCGGGGGGGGGACGAGTGATGGGGTAGGACGCGGGGGCGATAATGACAAGGATATTCTATTCCAATTGACGCATTGGAATTTTTACGTAGATTTTTCTTCGATTGTGAAGAATGTTGATAATTGACCGCGTGTATCTGGTTCTATCGATGTTTCGGTTATCTTTCCATTCTCTAATGATAAAGATGAAATAATATTTCTGCAATTTTATAGTAGTTTTTGGTGATTAGCATATTTTGTTATAGAATACTTCCCAGCTTTTTATAATTTAAATTTCTACGTGTAATCTGGCTGCCGATTAGTTATTACAGTATTTGCTAAATTGTCATGCAAGAATTCAGCTTTTTTCCCTAGGAAAAGCCAAAACCAATTACTTAAATGATAAGAAATAATTAAATGCAATTTATTCTTCTCTTTTGTCAAAAGCCTAACTTAAAAAAAACATTGTATGAATCTCTGAAATTTTTATTTGATTATCAAGGTAATGCATGCTCTAAAACAATTTTTTCCTTTGAAGTTGTGTTTTTAATTTTCTTCAATGTAATCTGGGGTAATTAAATTTTTATATACTTTCTCTACACCTCTTTTCTCATTTGTCTTTAACAGTCTTGCCGAGCCTTGAGTTTTCGTATTCAAAGTATGTTACTCTTATTTTCTGTGTAATTAGAATGTGTAAGAATTTCTCAATAAAGAGCTCGTTAGGTTGAAGCGGAAAACACTTGTTGGCCTAAGAATATAAGAAATCGCGTATTGTGCCTCCATAATTTAAATGAATATTTTCATTATTCCATGTGACATTCAATTTTTCAATTATATATTTCTCGTGGATGGTTACTGAAATGTGAAGGGGATGAATATTATGTGATCACTTTTTAATTGGTGGTATTATTAGCTTGTGACCTGTGCGTAACTTTTGTAATTAATTGTCAACTAGTTATAACTTGCATAAATATTGCTCGTAAAACCCCAATTGTTTATTTAATGAAAGAGTTTTCATTAGAGTTTGGATAATGAAATAATTTAATATACGAGATATTCCATATTTCTTTCATATTTAAAGACTTCCATTCATGCATTTAAGAGCCTTGTACTAAATCTTACATGTTGATTCGTAATCAAGCTAATAAATTTCTTGGTCACTGTAATATCTGTAAGACAATGTGCCAATAATCTGTATATTTTGGAATCAGATATCAAGAGATAAAAAGCCATTTGGGAGTGAATTTGAGGCGTAGAACATGCAAAAGATTATCTGACATATTACTCAATGAACATTATGTATATTTGTTCAAGAAGAGTACGTAATAAGTGCAAAAGGTACCTCATTGGAGAAAGAAAATTACTATTTAAATAAACTGAAACTCAAGTTCTGATTTTAGACAATATTTTATAAACATGAATAGTCATAGAATTCTTTGAAGAGTGAAATGCGATTGTAAATGAAAACGACTTGCAAATTATGCTAATAGAATAATCATTTTGAAGACTGTTAGTGTTTTTAATAGATAGTGTAATTTACATTAGCCTCAAAGGTTAATAAAACTTAGTCATATGTTTCCGTTGCACCAACTTACAGCACTATGTAGACAACATGTAGCTGTTCGCGGGTTTCATTATTTATATTAAAAATAAAAATTACTTCAGTTTTCGGCGCAACAGCGTATTATCTACAAGGGTCTAGTTACTTGAAATAGAAAGAACCAGCATCAACGGAAAAAAATTCGTTTCTTCTCAGTTATGAATTTATTTGCGTATTCATTTTTGTACCACGCAAAGGGACGGCTTTATCGCTGCTCTTCCAGAAGGCGGTCTTCCACTTTTATGGGCGCCACCGCCGCCACCTCCGCTTTCTGCTGAGGAGAGCCGCAGAGAAGTGAGGATGGTAGGGGTGGAAGAGAGAGAGGGGAGAGAGAGCGAGAGCGAGAGAGCGAGGGAGAAAGAGCGAGAGAGCGAGAGAACGAGAGGGAGAAAGAGCGTAAGAACGAGAGTGCGCGAGAGAGAGAGCGAGTGAGCGAGAGAGAGCGAAACAGAGAGGGAGAGGGAGAAAGAGTGAGTGAGAGAGAGAGAGAGAGAGAGAGAGAGAGAGAGAGAGAGAGAGAGAGAGAGAGAGAGAGAGAGAGAGAGAGAGAGAGAGAGGAGGAGAAACAGGGAATATGCATGGGTGAGCTCTTTTTCCGACCATTAGGGTGCAAGTAGCGCGAGGAAAAACGCAGCGATAGTTCTCCGCATTAGCGCGCCTCTACAGCTGAGCCGGTTTGACGAGACATTTTTGCGGGCAGTTAAAGCTCCCGCGCTATCTAACATAAGAAGTTTTATTACGGCGGATGTGCGCATTGTGGTTCTTTGTGCCCGAAACCGAGTCTCTTATGAAAGGTAGTAAATAGATGAGTCCATATTTACGATGATATGAAGTATGTGAGAGCGCTGACAGTTGTCCAAATTAGGGAACGTCTGCTGTAGAACCTACTTTGAAAGAAAGTTAAAATTTCACGTTTGTATCATATCGCATTCTTCAGTGAAAAGTAATTTCGACTTCATAATGTTAAAGTAAGGCACAACGTAGCATAGCAAAATACATTACTAGTGATAGCTTTTTATACTACTTTCGAATTTGCAGCGTATCGTGTTGCACCAGATTGCCAGGAGAATAATTATATATTTTAAACCTTGTGCATGAATAGGGTTATAGTGTGAGATACGGATGCCAAGAAGAATCAGCAGACAGATGGACAATTTAAAACTATTAGGGATCGTCAAAATACGTATTTACGATAAAATATAGCAATAATTCGTGTTCTAATATGAGTACAAAGAAAGAAAATGCTAGGAATTCTCGGCTCTCCGGGAGACGCCGCGTCGTTGGCGGAGGTGCCAGGGGCGTCGTTGGCTGGGGTGGCACTCCAGCCAGCGACGCGGCGTCTCCCGGATAGCCGAGAATTTATGGATTCAAGCTGCGGAAGCTTACGTGTACAAAATGCTAGGAAACTAATTATTTCCCACTTAGCACAAAATACTATACAACATATTGGTTTTGCAGTGAGTTTTCGTTGGCATTTACAATGAAATAATTATATGAGTCGTCATTGCCAACAACATTGTTTATTACAGGAGCAGCTTTCGATAGCTTAGCCATCATCATCAGCTTTCTAGTACAAGAATTATTTAACACCATCCCCCTTTTTCTTTCGTTCTGCCGTTTCTTAAAAAGTTAATATTATTTTTAAATGTTATTATTAAAATTTTATTAGTTATCTATTAATCCTAATATTTTTATTATTGACCCATGCTTTAATTTGTTTATATTTCTAAGCCATCGAAAGCTTATCTGAAAATAAATAATATTGTTGACAATGTCAACTCCTCTGATTATTAAACTGTCGAACACCAGCACATGATATGACATCATTAGTAAAATCGTACACTTTAACATATGTTGCTGTAGATGAGAAATAAATTTTGTTTTCCATTACTTTCTCAATCATATTGGGCTTGATGGAGTGCACAGAGACCAAAGAAGAAAACAGTTTGAAACTGTGTGTATTGTGGAATCAGGATAGAATCAACACTGGAAAATGTATATTATAAATAATTCTTTCTGGAAAAGCGGTTTCCTTTCGAGAGTTGTTTTACTTTCATTATTTGATTGACCTTAATTCGTAGGAGGAAGATTTATTTATTTTATTATATATTATTATTATATATTATTATTTTATATTATATATTTATTTGAACTTGTAGACTTCCGCGGCCAGTGTCTTACAAGTGATCTTCAGCGAGGCGTCACCCGGACTGCCAAGATCATTTGCAGAATATTTATTTATATCACAACTAAATTCGGATATTCATTTAAAACAAGTGTTATAAAACTGAGAAATTTACATGTTAGTGAGTGGGAGTTTTATAACTTTCAAGAGATTCATTGTAAATAACGCTTCCGGTTGCTTCATTTCACACTTAATTTGAGTTTTTTTGCGGGAGGTTTAGCAAACCTAAAAAATATCGCAATAGGTTTGAAACGTCAGCAATTTAAAATTGGTTTAATTTCATTCAATATATAACATTCAATACATTTATTCAATACAACACATAGCGTCACATGTTTTGAAATATCCTCACACTCTTTATTTCTGTCATATGAGTATTCTTTAAACATGTAGTACTTTATTGCCGATAGAAAAGCGTACTTTGTTATTCGAATATCGTAACGACAGACACGAGAACCTGTGATTTCCGAAGAGGGTTACCAGACTTACGTCTACCGTGTCATACCTCAAGGGCCAAAGTGTTGAGTTGTTATCGTGTCACCGAAGTTTGCTTCGTCAGGCGACTTTTCATCTCGGTCGAGCAATGCTTGTTCCTCTGGCGAAGATCAGAAGGCGAGAAGCAAGCACACTTCAGATATGCGAGCGGAAGCTGAGCTACGGGCGGGCGAATGGCACGAGGCAGGACGCAGAGCGCGGGGTGGGGAAGAGGAGGAGGAGGAGGAGATGGTGACATTCTTCCGAGAAAATGATGATTGAGGCGATGCAGTAGAAGGCGATAGGAGAGAGAAAAGGGAAACAGATGGAACAGTGTAAAAAGGTAGAAAGAAAAGGACGCAAGAGAGATAAAATAATTTGGATCATGAATATATGCAGCGGACAGAAATGAATTTCGTAGATATTACGACATTTAGTCAATTTTAAAAGTAGATTAGTGACGGAGTTACGTCTGTTGAAGAAGCAGTGTCATCAGAACAAAACATTAATTAATACTGAAGGAAGGAAGGATAACCATGAATGAAAAGAACCGCCTAGATCCGTGTCTTTTTAGTGAAGATTAACCTCCTATTGGTCAACCAGTGAGCGCCGCAATCACCTTTGATTTCAATTTTTTGGTTTACAAATTAAATGGAGATTTCATAAAAGTTCTTCTAGCTTCCTAAATATATATTAGGAATTCAACAGTGGATTATCGCGAGAACCTTCACCTTGAGTTGCCAGAGGGCCGTTGTTGTTGCTACTGCGTAAAAGTGAGTGTCAGGTCCCACCGTCGGTCACCCGTGTTAGTGATATTTTCGAATTGCAGTTTTTTAGTTTAACCCTCCCATTGATCTAGTCAGGAAGTACTCTTTCAGTGCGTTATTATGGACCGGTAATAGAGCGGTGTGCGCATGTGGTCATGAAGCGGGCGGGCCTGCACAGCAGCAGAGCGGAGTGCGTCCAGGTCGGACGGAACAGGCGGGGCCGTTGAGGGGGCGGGTGGGCGGTGAAGGGGGCGGGCGGGGTGGTGAAGGGGGCGGGCGGGGTGGTGAAGGGGGCGGGCGGGGCGATGAAGGGGGCGGGCGGGCCGGTGAAGAGGCGGGCGCCGCGAGAAAGGGTTCAGGGGTGAGTGAGGCGGGAACGAGCGGCAGCCTTCGGGGCGCGGGGGCGGAGCGGGTGGTGCGCTGTCGCTATCTCCGCTGCATCGGAGCGCGCCGCGACGCAATTAGCCTGCTATTGACGGCGCGAATCGAGGCCGCTGCCTCAGATCGATGGCCCTGCCCCCGTCCCTTGCTCCCCCCACCCCACCCCCATCCTCACTCTCGCCTCATCCCGAGATTCTCACCAGGTGCGCGACTGGGCCGTCAAGTCGTTTGCTACTGCCTCGAAAGGGAAACAAGATGCATATCGCTGTGTAGAATACGCGAGGCGGGGCTAATAGTTACTCAGCACGAGATCAATTCGGAATTAAGGACAATGGGTGTGAATGAGAAGTGTAATAATCGAGTAGCGTGTGTGATGCTAACTTTTGATGACTTTGCGTGCCTGTAATTCGAGTGATTTTGTAATAATTATATTTCGTAGGTTTCTTTAGTTAAATTGTAAATTACTATCTCGACTATTTGTAGATCGCTATTAAGCCACCTCTTGCCCCTATATTCCATTCCTTTGTATTTTAAATTAATTTAGTACCTATGTTGAATAAATTATAAATAAAAACAAACATTCTTGCAAAATTCAATGTAAAAGTCTTATAAATCCTGTGTAAAAGTCAATGAAACCTTTGCAATAAAATGCATAAATTGCATAATGCAATAATGCATAAATTATGTATGGGGGAAGACTAATGAAGTGCCGAAACATCAACAACCAACAAAAAAGTAGAATTCTTCTTTCTTCCTACGATTTAAACTCAAGGAAATCAATTTCCATCCTTTTCATAATTCAGAGGTCAAGAAATAGTGGTAAAACTGAAAGAATCAATTCATTTGAGACAAATTATAAAAAAATACATCCATTGTGTTCAAAACGTAATTTCTTTATTATGAACATCATTTTCTTTTTCACAACGTTTCGGATTTAAACGTTTAATCCATCTTAAATTATACTGAACCGTTTCTGAACATCAATGCAAATGAAAGGTTGAAGTGCTATGATGAATCCAATGGTCGGACAATCCCCAAATACATTGACCATTTGGACGACATATTCAGAAGTTTTGCACTTCGGTATCGGTGCAAAAATATTTAAGATTTTTTAAATGAAATAAATCTTAAAAATGTGTCTGAAATGAATGGAATTCATTTTATGAAAAATTCGAAGAACAATAATAATTCATACTTTAAATCAATATCACATCAATTCCGGAACGGAAATATATTAGCACTGTCAGAAAATTAAGATAAATATTTAGGAAATATTTTTGTTGTGAATTATGGACAGTACATTACAGAGAGTGTACTTTCATTTTTGAAAACAACACGCTTCGAATGGCATAACTGGTATGACCTGGTGTGGCTTTTTGTGAGTGATGGACATTACATTAGATTGAGATTACTTGAGACTGAGATTACTTGAGACTGAGATTACTTGAGACTGAGATTACTTGAGACTGAGATTACTTGAGACTGAGATTACTTGAGACTGAGATTACTTGAGACTGAGATTGCTTGAAACTGAGATTGCTTGAAACTGAGATTGCTTGAAACTGAGATTGCTTGAAACTGAGAGTGCTTGAAACTGAGAGTGCTTGAAACTGAGAGTGCTTGAAACTGAGAGTGCTTGAAACTGAGAGTGCTTGAAACTGAGAGTGCTTGAAACTGAGAGTGCTTGAAACTGAGAGTGCTTGAAACTGAGAGTGCTTGAAACTGAGAGTGCTTGAAACTGAGAGTGCTTGAAACTGAGAGTGCTTGAAACTGAGAGTGCTTGAAACTGAGAGTGCTTGAAACTGAGATTGCTTGATATAACAATACGTCTAAAATGTTAATGTTTTCACAACTTAATTGTTAGGTACTAAGTCCACACAGCCTAAATCGACTGATGTACAGCAATTATCGGTAATTGGCCAGTGGTTATTCTATGTGATACCATTGTCAGGTATTGCCACAAACTCAGGTCGCTTACTCTGATCAATGCTGTTAGACCAATGTTCTTAATTTAACGTCGTACTTGATTTCTATCAATGAAATTGAAACTTGAAATCAACGTTATGGTGCGAGTTCGACGTAACGTGAAAATATGTTCGGTGAACTCCGCCCTATTTTATATTTTTTTAATCCCGTTTTCCCACCACGAGAAATACATGCGTTTGTGTGTTTCTCGAAATGGGAAAACAACAACATATATGAATATATAGTCTCAAAAAACTCAAAAGTGATTCCTGGGCTTATCTTCATCGGAGACGGCTCTTCTCTACCAATGAGAAAAAACAACTAAAGGGAGACCCGTCCTTCGCTTGACCTAAAGGATGGGAATGACAACTGGATGACGATCGTGTGTGGTCCTTGGCCCATTGCACAGCAACCGCTTAGAAGTGATCTAAAGATATCACGGAAAGAATCTAACAGGGCAGGCGGCTGAATAGAATTCTCATCCGGGGAATGGACGTCTCCGATGTTTGAGGGTGTGGAAAATTCTGCCTCGTAGGCACTCGAACGTGGGGCCTCCCAAAGTCTCTGCCGTGGCCTCACACCCGCGTACGCTACCCCAGCCGCACACGGCCGCTAATACGCCAGCGGTTTCTGTATCGGCCGCCGCATCTGCGGGCGGGCGGGCTGTTGCCGGGCGCTAGGTCGGGCGCGAGGCCAGCAACGAGCAACGCCGCTGCAACGAGCCGCTCGCGTGGCCGCAGGGGGAGGGGGCGTGGCGGAGGGCGTGGCGGAGGGCGTGGCCCTAGTGGCGCCCGGGACATGGCGCGGGGAGTGCACGGCGCCGGCGGCAGGGCGGTCGCGGAGGTGGAGGTGGGGACGGAGGCGGTGGGGGTGGATCTGATGGCGGTGGCGGTCACGGTGGTGTGGGTGAGTTTGTGGTGAAGGTGATGGAGGCGGTGGGGGATATTCCGACGGGGGTGGCGGTCGGAGTTTGCGGTAGAAGCAGGGAAGGAGGCGGTGGGGGGGTTCGACGTCGTAGAGTTCGTGGCGGAGTCTGGGATGGAGATGAGGTGGAGGCGGTGGAGAGCGAAAAGGCGGAAAGTTAGGGGGCGGGGACGTGGTGGTCACATTTTGTGGAAGAGGGTGGAGGCGGGGACGGCAAGAGAGGGGTGACAAGGGACGGCAGCAAAAAGATTGGCAGTTGGGAATGTAAAAGTGCTGGCGGTGGAAGTGGATTGATTTGGCTTTTAAGGACGTGGTATATGATGATTGAAAACATTTTTTGCATCGTGCTAAAAATATGATATACAAATGTTTCTAGACATTGAAAGAAACGAAACGAGATAAGAGTATGAAGACAGAATATACTGCCTGAAGCTAATATTAGAAATGTTTGAACTTACACATATAGAGTTACATAATCCGTACTACCTACAAACATTATTTAGTCTTTTATATCGTAAAAAATATTTCATTAGTAAATTGACACTAAATATTTCAAATATACTTGCCAATGCGGATATTATAGTTTGTTGAAATACATAATATTTTATTTTAAACTAATAATCGAATTATAATTTTAAATTAAACTAATATTTGAGAATAACAAAGAGGGTAATTTTGCATGATCTTTTCTATGGTAAAACCGTATAAATGTTTGAGAAAAACGTATTTACTAAACAGAAACACAAAACCCAAGATAAATAGAAAATGTTAAACAATGGATGCGAACGTCACTGTGAGTGAGTACACAGTATTACCCAAAGTACTGAGTTGGGAGAGAGCGGTTATAATGGAACTTAAAGAATCCTGCGCAGAAACGTTGCGTGCCCTAAACCGTGGATGCCCCCACCATACGCATCGAGTGCTGCTGGACGTCATCCCTGCGTCGTGTAACGGTGCTGTCGCCACGCGCTCGATATCAGCGACAAATGATTCTGTTTGAGCGCATTGCATCACACGCATAGAAAGCTAAGATCGCGTGACATAAGTTACCCGATGCTTACCTAATATTGAAGAAGTCATGTCGATGGAAGTTGTGCTCAGAATCTGATGTGAAGGACGGTTTACTCTCACCTTCGATCAAGTCGACCAGCAAACCCACAGTTTACAAATGACGAGAAACGTTATGAAACTTTCCTGAGAATATGTGAATCATTGATACATTTGATTTTGAGGTGTTTCTCGAGAGAATGTTGTCAAGTAATTTTTAAAATTAAGTTTTAAATTGAAATAAATTTTTGCTTTGTTTATTACTGACTCGTTATTTGTGCAAAACGAGTTTCACGTGAGTTAGTATGTTCTTACCCACAACATCTCATTTACCAGTCAGGAAAATTGCTCGAGAGAGCAAGGGCTCTCTGAAGGTTCAGCCTTGGGTGTGCCGCCCCGGGAGCGTGAGCAGCCGTTAGAGTTGCGTATTCGGAGAACAGCAGCGAACCCCGCCGAGAGGGTGGCGAGGGGCTGAGTGTGGAGCGGAGAGGGGGGGGTAGCCAGCCTGGCCTTCCACTCGCAGTGCTACATGTTTCAACGCCCGGGCTGACCACACTGAATACTTGAACGCTGCAGTTCTGCAGCGCGTGTTCTCGCCTTCTCGGTCTCCCCTTCTCCCACCGCCCCGCGGCCTCACATGGCTGGCACCGGTCGCCGCCGGGAGATGTATCACTTCCCCAACCTCTCCTCCACTCTGCCCCGCTTCACCACTGGCCTTGCCTGTGCTTCCGCCTTCTCACCTCTGCCATCGCCCTGACCTAAACCTGCTCTCTCCATCGCCCCTGCATTCTCCACCGCTTCCTTTCCTTCCTCCGCCTGTGTCCCTGTCCTTGCCCCACCCCTGAATCCTGCCCCCGTCCTTGCCGCTAACCTTGCCTCCCCCGCCTCTCCCTACCACCGCCCCTGTCTCCGCTCATGCCCACCACGCCTGCCTCCCCTGTCTCCCCTCGACCTCCCGCCGCCTCCTCTGCCATCTTCACTGCTTCCGCCTCCACCTGCGCAGATGCCCTCAGCCCTTCCTCCCTCTAACAGACCCTCTTCACTTGCGCTGCCTTCGCCTCCTGCCTCCGCCCACGCCTCCACACATGCGTCCACTACTGCCTCCACCCTTGCCTCCGCCGCCTTCACTCCCACTTCCTCTTCTGGCCCCATTCTCGAATTTTGCCTGCGCCTTCGCCTCCCTTTTGGCTTCACCCCACCCCACCCCCGATTTACGCCCTCCCCGGCTCCTGCCACGCCCACCCCCAGCCTCGATCCTCGCCCCCGCACCCACCTCCAAACCCGCTGCCCCCGGAAATGAAAGAAAGTTTTGCATGTTCTTCCGGGAACTGGAGCGATCTAATATTCTGGGTTTGAAGCGTTGCCAGCGAACAGAGCCGTCGGATAAGTCGCGGGAAACGACTACCACGTTTGGAACGTATCGAATTCACCGCCATATTGAAAAAGAAAACACCAACCCGAACGGGCGTGAATATCTAAGAGATGTAAAAACAAGCCACTATCGCCCGAGTCGAACGAGATGGAAAGTGCAGTACGAAGGCTGTCAGGTCCTGTTTTCTGGTAAAACGTTGATATCGTGAAAAGGGGCAATGTTTTTGTATTCAATACGGACACTTTCTATGACGTTGTTTGATTGACTTTTCCCTTCCAGCGGTTCACTCGTTTAAATATATATTGAATGTCGTGTTCCAGTTTGTGGAGATCAAAGGAATAATAAAGGAGAATGTACTGGTAATTTGATCAGCAAAATACACGAAATACTAGACGGTTGAATATAAATTTAATATGCAGCGACATGTCACATTATGCTGCAAGAAATAATGCTACTTATTTCATTTTCATTCTATTGTAATTATATCAAGTGAGAAAAACATTGTTCGCATGGTTTTTAAAGACAATGCGTAGTTGTAATTAAACACTAATTTGACACTGGCACAGGATCTGTTATTAATTTATTATATTTTTTATATTTATTATTAACATTGAAAGCTCTCATTATTTACAAAACCTACATAGGGGACCTATCAAAAATACGTCTCTACATTATGCGTTGAATTTGATGACGGACCGATTATTTTATGAGTTTCGTTATAGCACATATGATTTAATTGCTCTTTAATTTTCATATGCCAAACATTGCCTCAGCAATAAAATATTAATTTGGAAGTAACATTGTAACTCCCGTGTTCTCAATCATGAGTTACTTCGAAAGTAATCTGCAAAATCGTGGAATACGTGTATCAGGTTAACATTCTGGAAAAAGTTTGCATTGCACGTGAAAGAGCACTAAAATACTGATGGATTTTACAATTCCATTATTGAAAATTTAATTCATGTTATTTTGGACAGAAGATGCAAACTTGAAATTCGATCGCGCAAAATAATATTAAGATCAAACTTACTTGCTTCGTTCACACACGTTTAAGTTGCCGATGAGACTCCGACCTTTGGCCTACGAGATTTATGTCTACTAAGGATGAATTTAGGCAACGCATAATTTTCCCATGCATTTTTATTCCTTTAATGACATAAAAATCGACTCACCCTTCAACTGAAACTATGTAATGGTGATCAATAGGCCAGTGTGTTACAGTTTTATCTACCGCGTCGGACAGATATAGTTGTGACGTTTACAGTGACGGTGGGAATTTCTATAACCACTAAGCTGTTGAATTAAGATCATGCGTCGCAGGCCACTCACTAAATAATTTTGAAATATTACTAAAAACGGGGGATGAGTGAAACATTTTCTGCGAAATTCATGTAGAGTCTACAAACTTAAAATGATATATTCTATTTCTTTTACGGTTCAGGTCTTCGACTACAAAAGAAATCTATTCATTATAAATAATATTCATATGCTTCAGAATAAATTTCCAAAGCCTCCACGGCATGTACGAATGGATAATCATAACATTTGTGTTGCCAGTGAACATATGAAGGATATTTTCATACAACTGAGCTACACAAATACCATTTTCTCCTGATTGGTAGGCAGCTCACAATGCGGAAATCTCCTTGACTGCTACAGAACGCGCAGCACCAAACGCTATTGCAGGTTGAGTTTTGAGTACTGAGCAGTGACAGATGTGACCTGTGTAACGTCTTAATATGAAATTTATTTCCACATGTGTGATGATTTATCTCACGGTGCGTGCAAAGGAATGACATCCTTCGGGCAATTGTCGGGTTAAATGCATGTAGAAATATTGAATGAAAAAGGTAGAATAATCGCGTAAAAGGGTACTAGAAAAATACACCCGTCAGACATACCCATTGGCGAAAAGTGATCATAATCGACTCCCCACCAAGGCCTAGAAGATTGTAACCTTTATTCCGATACTCCACTATATGATGTGATTTTAAAGCGTTGCATCGCCTTTTGAGCGAAGCTATTTCGAACACTGACCTGCCACTTGTGGGGCCGGGCGCAGCGATCGGAAGGCAGACAATCGAAAGCGGGCGGGGGGGGGGGGGGGTAGGGCGCCAGCGCTTCGATCGGCGCGAGGACGAGGTCAGTTGAGCCCGGGGGGGGGGGGGGGGGCGACGGAGGTGTCCCGCGAGGGCGACCGGCGGAGACTTAGCGCGCGGCGGCAGCAGCGACGTCGCCAGGGCGGCGGGGCTGCGGTGGAATAGGATACGTGCAGAGGTGGACGTGGCAAGAATGAATGGGACGGGGCAGCGGAAAGAGAAAGGAAATCAGGTTGAAGATGAGTTGATTTGGAGACGGTAGCAGGTGCTTGCGCGGAAATGTGAGTGAATGGGTGTTTGAGTGGTTATGAAGATTTGCGGGCGGGTAAGAGAGGTCGCATGGAGGTGGACCACGAGCGGTTGGGCGGTTGGTTTTGAGCGGTTGGTTTCAGGTAGTTTGTTATGGGCGGTTTGTATTGGACGTTTGTCTTGGGCAGTTTGTTTAAGGCGGTCGGTTTTGGATGGTTGATTTTGGACGAATGGTTTTGGGTGGTTGGTTTAGGGTCGTTGGGTTGGGCTGGGCTGTTGGATTTTGGCGGTTGGTTTTGGACGATGTACAGTTTCGTATATTTTTCCTAAGTTTATTTACGTTCCGTAAACAATGAACGAATAATGTTCCTCAAATATCTGTAATTAGATTAGCAACGTGGATATTGAAACAGAACTGAGAGGGAGAGAGAATTGGTCGTAAGTAAACGTTCTTACATGACTATTGTAACATGCGAAAGTTACAATAGTAACTTTACAACTATACTACTTTTAGTAGTTACAATAAAGAAGTTCATTTTAATAAAGATTTTAAAAAGAAAATCTATGTGACATTGTTAATGGATTTATGGAATATAAAAATTTGAGGTGAATCGTTGCTACATTGGAGAATTGGTAGTGTCGGCGAATATTACAGCGATTCGGTTTGCACTGTTGGTGCACGTGTGATTTACGGGGCCCAGGTAACGGGGCTTGGAGAGGGTACGCTGAAAGGGGTTAGTTTGAAGGCGTGGTAATTGAGGGGGTAAACCATTGGAGTGTTTGGGAGTGGGGAGTGGAAAATGGTGGAAAAAAGGGAAGGCGAGGGCCTAGAATGCAGACTACGCATCATGCTCACTAGAACGTCAAAGAGAAAGCAGTAGTGGCAACTTATTACTTGTATATTCTCTTTTTCGCCCGAGCACATGCATAGAATGGTGGTCGCGCCCAATGAACTTTTCCCAATTACCTGTTACCTTTTGTTTTCTCGGAGAAAGTTTTCTGTAGAAAGAAAGAATTGAAATTGGAAGAAAATTCAATTTCGTGTTCTTGATAGATTGCTTAACGAAAGAAACATCTGGAATGTCATGTCTTGGTATTGAAAATGTGTTACTAAAATTACGAAATGTTCCTTTGAACAGCGTAAATGTGACGTCCAACATGCCAGCGTAAATAAGCTTAAAATGATGGCAGAGAAAGAAAATATTTGAAAACTTTTCTCCCATCTTGCTTTGTGTCAAATTCTATGTTCGAAGAGAATATTCTCGAATTAGAAAGTTTTGAGACGCGGGGTGCGAATTCCATACAATTGGACTGAAAAAAATGGAATTGTCTTGATGAGTTTTCTCGGAATTTTTTTGTCTTCCAGAGGAGTTTCCTGTAAAGAATGCCATCGCAGTATTTATTGATAAATCTTAAAACGTGAAGCAAACTCAAATCATCCGTTTCCTAGAACATGTTTCCCTCTCAGAATCAGTGGCATTTTGAATTACGTTTGACTTTCCTGTTTTATTTTTTGTGGGATATGATCATTACAGAGACAGACAGACATGGCGAATTATCTTGCTGTCTAGTGACCTAATTCCCTTTAACTTCATTCAATTCCTCAGTTTTAAAGTATGCAATAGAAAAACAAGATGTGAAAATATTGGTCTTACACCCTTCAAAATATTGTCGTTAGCAACTCAATGAGCTGAGAAAAAAATTAGTGACTTCTTTACATTCGTAATCTTGCAATAAATTTACCAAAAAGGTTTGATTTTCGTCATCCTTATTATCATTCGATTCGAATTAGAGGAGACGCTAGGTCTGTACGCGGTTTATTCGCTTCTTTTACCGACTGCCTAGAGAGACGATGACGACGACAGTATAAAAAGCGCGCATCTCATTCCTTCTAGGCCTTTAAGACTCTTCCTTTGTTGCTGCTCATAATACTGACGTTTTTATTGCGGTCGTGGAACCCGGAAAATTCTTATGCGAAACACTCGTGCCCTCCCGGCGCGCGTTGAGATCCGCGCTGTGCGGGCGCTTTGTGGCAGGCGGCGGCGCCGGGCCGCGCGGGGACAGAGGCGGCGGCGGCGGAGGCGCGAGAGCCGCAGTGCCGGGTCAAGAGGTCAAGGGCGCCGGCAGGAGAGCGGTGGCCTCCGCGGCGCGGCTGCCCCAAACCGCCACGCGCGCCCCCTCCGCCACCTCCACCGCCGCGCAGCCGCCACTGATCTCGCCGCTTCCATCGACACCGCAGCCGCAGCCGCAGCCCATGTCTTCCCCGCCCTCGTCCTTATCTACGACCCTCGGCTCACCTTGCCTCGCCCTCTTCGCTTCAAGGCACCCGCCACCGTGTCCCCTCCACTGTGTCCCCGCCACGGTGTCCCCGCCACGGTGTCCCCGCCACGGTGTCCCCGCCACGGTGTCCCCGCCACGGTGTCCCCGCCACTGTCATCTCACTAGCATGTCTCCAGCGTTTTCCCCGGCTCCATTACCAACTCACTCTCGCCTCGAATCCCCAACTTCACTCCAACACCCACTTCGATCCCGACCACGACCCCGCCTCTGCGTCAACCCCCACCCCCGTCCCTACCCGCCCACTCTCACTCATCCGCCTCCGCCCTCACCTCCAACCGCTGCTCTCTCCCCCTGACCCAGCCCTCACTCCATTTCCCACCTCACCCTCCAGCGTCGCTCTCACCTCCACCCCCGTCTCCGTCCCTGCGTGCGTCCGGACACCCCGGCCTTCGCCCTGTCGCTCCCACCGCCTGAGCGGCGGCGGCGGCGGCGGCGGCGGCGGCGGCGGCGGCGGCGGCGGCGGCGTCTGGAGCGGTGCCAGCCGCGCATTCCGCACACGCCCCCGCGGCGCACAGGGGCGATCGCCCCATCGCCCGCCCACCGCCATTCCCCCTCCCCCTCTTCATTCGCGACGCGGCCCCGATGGACGCGACGATGCGGCGCTCACAACCGGGATATGCGTTAAGGCTGTGCACGCTGTCATTGTGGATGCGCACGTAAGAAATACTGAATTAGATAACACGTATAGGCCAAACTTATAACTATCGATCTGCATTGCTTAATTTAAAGAAATATTTTATTCCGCAACTAATGAGTTGCATTTCCATAATAGGAATTCTGTTAAATATTTTTTCTCCATTTTCTGTATATACAAGATTCTTAAAACGATCTTTGAAACATTTTTTATTATAGTTACGTAGCAAATATCTGGAGAATAACATACATATTCTTGAGAAAGTTATGTTGAAGAAATTGAATGTGTTTTTGTATTTCAATGTATTGGAGTTTTAATGTTGATACGTTGAAGAATAAGAATAAGAAGATGAAGTATCTAGTGGTGCTTAAGCAGCTTTCTTGCACGTACTTTCACGCAAAAGTATGCAAAAAATACTCAAATTTTTGAAAAATTGTACATAATCTTATTTTTAAATCTATCTTTAAAGAACAAAATTCAGTACGAAAAAACATATCTTCTTAATTGTAGATGTAGGAAGACGGCGAAAAAAGTTTGAATTTTTACAATTTTCGAAAAATTTGATTTTTTTAACGAAAGTGAGACCTAAATCATTCTCTTAAACGCACTTAATACTATTCAACAACAACATTTAATAAAAAACGATGTCGCAAATTCTTTGGAAATTTTGAAAATATCGCAGGAGCACGGAGCATGTAAAGTACTTCCCAAAATTAAAATATTCGTTTCAAATTCAAGCGGCCACGACATCGGCCGTATTGATTGGAGAATATACATTTTGGAGAAATTCGCCTGAACGGCTTAGCCGCTACCATCGTTCACAGACGAACAAGCAGACAGAGATGGACAGACAGACATTTTGCCATCATTTGATTTTTCGGTATCAAGGACCCACAAAACATCGATTCTGGGTACACCACAAGTTAAAAGATTTTTTTCTAATTTTAGCAGATTTGTCCACTTTTTCGTTACCAGTGAAACACCATAGGGAGTAGAATGAAATGTTGCAAGACTGTTGGAAATTATGAGTATAAACGCGGTTATTGCACTCTTAAGATTATGGTGGAATCTGGTGAAGCAAACGAAGCTGTAAGGGATGAAAGGAATATTTTTATAAATATGTATTTTCTCAAATATAATCCCCACTTTTTTCAAAACTTCGCAACAAGAAATGGAGGTAGGGCTAATACGGGCGTATTTAGAAATGAAGAGAAATAATTTTTCAGTGTAGCAAACGGATAGATATTTATATTTCCAATATTCCGCCTGCATTCCGCCTGCCTTTTTTATGACTTTTTCAATTATAGAGAATTACTGGAAATTATAGAGAATAACAGCTTTTAATCAAAATTATTGCAACAAATTGCTTAAGAAATAAAGGGGTCTACCGAACGTTTTCAAAAATTTCATCCAAAACCCTGAAGAGAGTTTATACATGAAAAGGGTATTATATTCGAAAAAATATGGTTCTGCACGAATTTCTGTTAAATAAAATTTTGAGAAATGTATGAAAAATGGTCTATAGCATCATGAAAAGAATGTAGCCCATATTTTAAATGAAGACTGTGTGAATGTGTTGAAAGAAATTTGAACTTTCAATACAACGTATTACGACATAGAAATTGCAACTATGCTATCGAATATTATTTTCAAATTATGCTTAGATCAAAGAAAACTGATAGATATGAAGAACTGTAAATAATTGCCTCATAAGAATACTTGAACTTTTCTCTACAGAATGTTTTATGTTTTTACAAAACATTTTCCCCTACGAAAAAAAACTGCCGATCCAATTTCTCTATTCAATTAATGATTAATTTGTATTCAATTTCAGTTTTTAAATTGATTGTAAAGGAAAAAATGGTGTGTGTATATGTGTTAGAAGGAGGTACAGGAGATATTCATCACATAAAATTAAACACCTCTGACTAATTCAAAAACTTATTATTTTAGAGTTGAAAAGTCTTTGGATGCAAACTTAAGTTTGAAAAAAATAGTAGTGAACGCACGTAAGTGTTCTCTCGCAAATGTGCAAACGAGAAAAAGAATCGGACTCCAGATGGAAGTGGACGCAAATTAGAGGTAATCCTCAGCTCATTTAAACGACAGAAGAAAGGGAGGTCGGGAGGGGGGGGGGGTGCGCGGACACATGTTGAGCATCTGGCACGGCCTCGCGCTGCCAGACGCTCCCTAATGCTCCAGAAGACCCCTCCCACCTTCCTTCTGCACCCGGCGCTGCTCGCCACCTATCTGTCATCACCTCGAGATCATCTCCCTTTGCGCTGCAGAAGGTGGGAGTGCGGAGCGGCGGAATGGGGCGCAGATAACGGGAGGTCGATAACGACCCCCGCTCTGCCGCTCGCACCGCTGCCTCTGCCCTCGCCGCCACTGCTTCTCCCTGAATCTCTAGCTCCGCCTCTGCCTCCGCCGCTGCCATTGCCACTGCCCCTGCCCCTGCCCCTGCCTCTGTCACTGCCACTGCCACTGTCACTGTCACTGTCACTGTCACTGCCACTGCCACTGCCACTGCCACTGCCACTGCCACTGCCACTGCCACTGCCACTGCCGCTGCCACTTCCACTGCCACTGCCACTGCCACTTCCACTGCCGCTGTCTCTATCACTATCACGGTCCCTGTTACTGCCTGTCAGTCACTGTCACTGTCACTGCCACTGCCAGTGCCAGTGCCAGTGTCTTTGCCTCTGTGTTTGTATCTGTCACTGTCTCTGTTTCACCCACTGCCACTACCTCTACTATGAGAGAAGGTTTTTTCTGAAGAGAGTTAAGGTGGATATACGTAACTTTCAGCTAATTAAGGTTACATTAATAGACGGTTTTCTACGTTTTACAAGACCAAAGTGCATTGGGCCAACAAGTGTCATCTTTCTTGCATTGATTGAGCTGGTTTCGTGGGTCAAGGGAAATTACTTACAAAGTTACAGTTAACATAATAGGATACGTGAATTCTTGCAAAGACGAAAATGTCTCTTTCACTTACTATTTCGATAGTCTTGTCGATACCCAGTTGTGAAGGCGAAGCAAACTTTAATGCGCACGAGTGATGCACATCAACTTCTACCTAAAGTACTTTTTCTTAAAATTGCGGCGGTCACTATATGTTACTGAGACTCCTGGCCATTTCATGTAAATCGTGTAGGCAGCAGGCCAAAGTCTGTGCAAATTTCAAAACGCGAGAGTAGAGCAAATCAACATTGCACTACAATAGTTTTGCAAACTGAAAGATTTACTGCGATTAACGTTCAAAATGAAACGAATACACATTTAAAATTGTAGACATTTACATATTCTCATTTCGCAACAAGTTTTACTTGCTACAATTTTGTAGGAATTGACAGAAACCCTGAAACGCCGTTCAATACTTTCCTTTTCCTCTCAACATCGATTAGTTTTCAATCAAGGCCATAATCCGCTTTCATCATCTACGGAAATTCTCTTTGTTATGAGAGGTACTTTATCAAATATGATGAATACGGCTTCATTACTGCGCATTCTAGCTGTTCGTTGGCCGATACTTTCACGTGACCTCTGTTGGTAGCTTCCATACACTTTCTCGTCTAATTTCTTGGTCTGATCAGCTATCTTCATAAATTTGGGTTTTGTGAGTGATGTTATTATTACTATTATTATTATTATTATTATTATTATTATTATTATTATTTCCCTAATTCACGACTAAATACGTTACGATTCGGTTGTTTATAAAGTCTACTTCAGGTTACAACCAGCATCCTAAGGAGCAGATCTAGGGGTTTTTGATGCATCTACAATACTTTGCGTAAAATGTGGGCTATTCCAAATAAAACAGTGCCTTGCTTATTATTATTATTATTATTAAATTATTGTTGTTGTTGTTTGTCTAATATTGATTTGTTGAGAATGCTTATTGACGAAGATTTTGACGGACTCTCGCTGCCTAGACGGCGCATTTTGGCCCTGTCGTGGCCCCGTCTTGTCGCAATTCTCTCCACCTGAGGGTGGAGGCGAGTCCCTCGCGTGCTGCCAGGCGACGGATTGCTGGCGCGAGCGCTCGCCGCTGCGTTGGGGAGGGCAGAAGGGTAGTAAGAGGAGGAGCGGGGTAATAATGGCGCTTGTGCACACACGTTCTGCTATTTGTCCGGAGGTTCGGAGAGGTAGGGATGCGGAAATCAATTCGCTGTAATGGCTCTTGTACACACACACAGCCAGTGCAGGGGAGGCAACGTCCTAAGCCGCTCGAAGCACCATATTTAATCTCTGCGTACGAAATGGGCTTGCAAATTGGGGATAAGGCAGCTCATATTGGCCGCCAGTCAGTCGTAGATTGTTCTCTGCTATGAAAGGGTTGCTTAAAGACTGATAGCATACAAAATAGATCTCTCTTTCAAAATATGGTATCTCTTTCGTTTTAATGTAGGTATTTTTAGTATCGCAACAATTTTTTTCAAATTTTGGACACTGTATTTTAAGAAGAGCAAAATGTAATTGCAATAGTTTTTTCTACCTCATAAAACGGAAATTTGGAAATTTATGACGATGGAACCGCTCAACCCCTTTTCTTTACGAAAAAACAAAATTAAAATGTTTATCATAAAAATGTTTGTAAATAATTATATTTCACTTTCATCGTTCACTGCCTTTGGCAAATCATGAATGACGATCCCTACGTGAATTTTGTCACACGGGTAGGAATGTTAACATTTGCGTGGAAGAGAAAGCAGTTTCAGTGTTTTCTTTTCATACGGTCTTTGTACTCTTTTGTTTTGAATGTTACACATTCCTTTACCCTTTGTTCGCTGTCGGAAAGAAAATAAAAAAAATTAACTGGGCTCAGGGAAGCTGAGTAAAATAATTATTTTCCCTCCGGATGCATACTCTTTCCTATGATGCAATAAAAGTGTGACTCCATTACAAAGATGAAGCCAACTCCTTAAATAAGTACTCCTGTTGACAACCTTTAGATTCTACACAGTATTTTACTCTGTGTAGTGGAAATATTCTATTACATGACAGAATTATTCTAAGAAGTAACGAAACTATTGCAATAAAATAGAACAATGTTGCTACTGTATATCTACGCCAACCTATTAACTGTTTGCTTATTTCATTCATCAGAGATACATTTTATCTGAAGCTTTAAATAGAGGTATAAAATTACATACTAAATAGTTTGAGTCAATTTTATATTTATTAATTTTAATATAATAAGTTGTTTAATGATTAGAAATACTAATAAAAGTTGTACGAATAATAAGTCACATTTGTGAGAAATACATTAAAATGTTTTTCTGCTGAATATGATTATTGCTCATTATCATGATCTGTAGGCATAAAAAAAATAATTCAACTTTTTTAAAATTAAGTCTTGAGTCAAATGTAGGTCTTTTATCATGAGTTCAAGATCATTACCCATTAATATAAACTTGTACAAATGTTACTGAATTATTTTTAGAACCACTCAGAAATCAAGTTTGATTTACCTTTTATGTATTTTTGCTGTTAGACCATTAGGTTCACATATTCTAAAATGCAACTATATGTCATATGCAGAACGACCTCACTCGGCAGTTTAGGAATGAAAGGAAAGGGAAACCCAAGGAGGCCGTGAAGGAATGGGCGTCCGAGCGGAAAAGGGCTTAAATCGACGAAGGTGGCTCAGAGCATCAACTCATGTCACTGCAGTGCCTATGAGCGGGAAGTCCTAGGCTGTAGGCTCCAGTCCTGGCGGTATCAGAATTTGCGACACTAGCTAGGTCGAATTCAGTCTGGAGGACCATTCTATAGGACGGCTGCTCTAGACGATAGTTTTCCGCAGTTTCTCCGAGCAACGCCAGGCGAAGGCCAAAGCAGTACCCTAACTAACAGCCATCGCGACCTTTCCTTCCTCTTCCTTGCTTTGCCTCCCCCATTGCCGTCCACACTCTCAATGCACTACACTATCACACTTGTCGCGAGACCAGTGGGTCGTTTAGAGCTTGTGCCGGCAGGGGCGGCGCCCCGCTGATGGGAGATACCTGGTTGGGGAAAACCCCGCTAGCCGACGTAGGTATCTCACCATACAACGGGAAAAGATCACCACCTCCTCCCGCGATACTACACTTACGGAACTAATGAACTTAGCAGTTGACGTGTCCAAAATCACTCAGTCAATAAAAAACGAGGTCTGTGTGACAGTTATGAACGACAATTTTTGGGGACGTTTGTTCTCATTTCTGCACAGCAGTGGAAAAGCGTGAATTCATGCTGAAAGCATCCAGTGATATAATTGAGCCAAGGCAGCTGGGGCTCATGTGTATAATAATAGGTGACGAAATGCCGGCAAATACCCCCTCGGTTAAAACAAAAGTGTGAACGTGACTACGAATGAAACTTACGTGAAACTAAAAGTGAATTTAGTGGTGGACTTATTTGGACTCGCATTTCACACACACACACACACACGCTATCATAATCGTGTTTCACACTCCCGATTTTATACTGATAAGCAAGGGAAATGAAAAAACTTTTAACATTTTTTCTGCTGCTACAACCAATTTACATTGTATTTTAAATTGTCGCACTCACATTTTGGCTGGATATTTTGCCACTATTCTTAGATTCAAATCTGATATGGGTTTTTCACTTTCTATAAACATTTTTTATAAACTATTCTCGTGCTACAAAGAAAAAGTTTTATTTCCAGTGAAACACAGGGTCGATAATGACATATTATCCGACAGTACAATACACGCAAAACGGCACAAACTGGAGCTTTAAGTACACGTAACCGAACTGTCAACCCCTCTGTCATGAACTATGCATCAACAGAACTTGGAGTAGCCCACAGCAAGAGGGGAGGAGATAGACACGTGACCTAAGTATCTCTCAGTCACTCAATCAGTCACTCATTCAGTCGCTCACTGAATCAGTCACTCCCTCCCTCATTCTCTCTCTCAAACTCTCACCCCCTCTATCACTGACTCATTCACACACACAGACAACTTAAGTTAGCTTTATGAACGATTAGTATACAGAATCAACTGACTGCAGCCTCTGCTGTTGCCCTCCTACTCTCACCACAAGAGTGTATACGAGAGCATTTCTTCACCCAAATCTGTCCAAACACTCACACCCTCTCCCGACCATGAAACGGCTCTGCGCGTGCGTGCGTTCGACGCCTCTAAGGCATTCTCCGGAGACAATGCATGCATTAATACCAACACGCCTGCAAATTGCATTCATATTTGCAGAGCAAACGTGAATGTAATTATCGCTCATTTGTATTGATATTGACCCAAGAGAATAAACAACATTAATAACATCTTAGGGCATCCACTGAAGGCGAAACCTGCTCGGATACTCGCCACTGCTTTTGCACCTATTGTTCCACGTCGCTGCCCCTCAGTAGAAGCCGCCTCAGTGACCTGCGGAGACCTAATTAATCTCGCGGTTTCTCCGGCACTAAGAATGCAAGGAATTCTAGCTTCACAAATGATGTATTCTGTAGGGACCTCCAAATGCACGCCAGTTCACAGAATGGTGTGATATATGTTTGTTTTTTGTTTGACATTGTTGTGTATAAAGTGCATAACCATAAACATTTCGATTGTTGCAACAGTCTTAACTTTTCGCATTTATTCATGATATGTCCATTCATAGGGCAGTCTACTATTGCGCAGCGCGAGACAATTGCGAGAACGTTTTATCAGAACGGAGAAAGTTATATAGCAACCTGGAAACGCCTTCAGACAATTCTAGGGCACGATAATAAAGCACCAAATGAAACAACAGTTCGTACACTTATTGTAAAGCGCGATTAAACGATTTCACCCATACCCATTAAAAGTTGACACCTTCCTGTAGAATGTGAAAATTTGTATTGATAGCTAAAAATGTACTTAACAGCTAATAGGACATTGAGGGGTTTTTTCAGTCTGGTCTTGGCGAAGTTTCCATAGGAGTTTACATTAGAGAGTATACAAATTAGCAATAAAGTCATGTTTATTAAAGCATTAGTTCCTTTATAATATCTTCGATGTTAGGAAACCTACTGGAGAAGTATTTACACAAAGACAGATAGACTAAGCTCACGGTTAAGTTTTTAAATATTGTCGACTACATTAACATAAAAGATTGTCAATAATCAAACCTGGACCAAAGATAATATAAATTCTCGGACAGTTGAATATATATAACTAAATCACACGTAAGTTGTTATTTAGCAACTCGTGCTTTGTTATTCAAGTATTTGTCACAAAGCAAGTCTCACCCCAGCGTCATTTTTGCTTGTGAGCTTTGGTTCGGCTTCCTGCTGAGCTTCCTCGTTTCGCCGTACCGCGCCGCCCCCAGCGTCGTCGTTGCCGCAGCGCGCTCTCTCGATCCCCGCCTCGGGCGCGCGGACCGCCCCGCTGCCGGCGATTATGCGAGAGCGGCTCGTTTGAATGAATGGCGCCCCGCCCCCGCCCCCGCCCCGCCACCCGCGCCACCGCGCCGCTGCGCTGATGCGCGTTCCAGTTTCAAAGTCGCAGAGCACCCGCAGCAATGCCGTCGCCATCCCCTCACTTTGCGTGACGTCGCCGCGACTCGCCCCGCCCTCGCTCCGCCCTCGCCCAGCACTGATATTGCAGTGGAGGTCGTGTCACTGCCGCATCGTTGTCATCAACTTATTCATCCGTTTCCTTTTGTTCTTTTTTCCTGTTTTCCTTTTTTTTTGTTCGTTTCTTCCTCTTTTGTCAATCCTCACTGAATGTTGGAGACCAAACTGAACATCATGTACATAGAATGCTCACATTTACTTCGGTGTCAGCTACTGTCATCTCACTGCAAGCTCATTATCACCTCGCTATTACCTTTCTATCGCATCACTGCTGTCTTCCTATCACCTCAATGCCAGCTCACAATCATCTCGCTGCCAACTCACTATCACCTCGCTGCCAACTCACTGCAAACTCACTATAAAATCACTCCCCTCAGTGCAAGTTCCCCATTACCTCTCTGCAAACTCACTATCCTCTCACCGCAAACTCACGATTATCTCACTGCATGCTCACCTTCACCTCAACGCAATCTCTTCATCATTTCATCGCAACCTCACCATTCTAATACCCGCCATTTCACCATCCCTCACCGTACTCCTTCTTTACCTCACCGAAATCCGCATCACAATCTCTTAAGCACTACATGCCTATCACTTTGCTACTACACGACTATCACCTGACTCCCAATTCATGAATATACCTACGCCATTCCCGGGCACACAACTACCTCGCCACCGAAACACAACCACCGCTCTTATCCACCACCACCACCACCACCACCACCACCACCACCACCGCCACCTGGCGCAGCCGCCGCTTCCAAACCGGGTCCGCGCGCGCCGCCTCCCGTCGAGCAAACATTCATTAGCGCGGGTACGTGACCGGGTATACATTGCGCCGCGCGCGCGCGCTCGCGCCCGCCCGCCCGCAGATACGGCCCCGCGGATAATGCAGTAAATTTTTCAAGGCGTCCCGGCGCGCTCGCGGCCCGACCTTGCGCGCCCCGGGCGCTGCGGCGCCAACGGCTGATACGGCCTCGCTGCGGGCGGGCGGAGAGGAGAGGAGGTGGCTGATTGAGGCGGTGGATGCCCGCGCCGCTGCTTCGCTGCGATTGTCTGCGCACTCGGCGACGCCCGCCGCACGCTCTGACCGCATGACGAAACCGGGCGCGAAATCAGTACCGAAGAAAAATGTGTTATGTTGGGAATTTCGGCTGTTAGTATTATAATTTTTGGTGCATCGGCTGTAAAAGTGCGAAATCTTTATAGGTTTCCTGTAGCTATCCATACTTGTCTCTAAATAACACCAACACTAAGCACCATATCAAAACATTCACACAAATAAGAAACTCGAGCCGCGATATGAAACCACCAGAGATAAAACCGTGAATGTATGTATATATATATATATATATATATATATATATATATATATATATATATATATATATATATATATATATGGATATAATCACGATATTTTGATATCAGATATGTCATTAACTTGGAATTTAATTACCAGGACATATTAGAAGGTTTTTGATACAATTTGGAATGTTGACCATGCTTCGGTTTTTGGTGGCAATGTGCGAGGGCCTCCCCCGCAGGGCGTTGTTTTGTGTTCGTCTGCATAGTTCGCGGCCCTTCACGCGAGGCACTGCTTGTTGAATGGGTCCCAGCGCAATACGATTTTGTTTCTGATGGTCTCATATCGCGGCTCGGGGGGGTTATCTATGCGAATGTTTTGACAGTGATGTGTCATATTTGTGGCGTTATTTAGGCACGAGTACAGGGGGACAACCAAAGAGAACGGATTAAAGATAATATTACTATTGAATTTCGTAAATCAGTACTAGAAAATATTGAATGTACAGATTTTAAACACATATAAATGGTTTATAAAAATTCTGATCGTGGTTTTTTATTGAGTACATATTTTAAACAATTTAGTTTAAAATCTAAAAACACGTGGTTTTATATACTGTTCTGGGTGTACCCTGTAAACATTCATAAACTTTTCGTGCTTGAATGTGATACCAATTTGCGTTACGTACATTCAATTCCACCTTTCTTTTTCTCCAAAATTATACTAATGACTATTTTTTTACGTTTTCACATGCACACGTTTCTCATTTAAAACCTTGTACAAATTATATTTTTAGTCCAACTACTGTTAATTGCATGTTATGTATTTGCAGTTTAGATTAATTTTAATAATTAATACACACCGTAAATAGTTTGTTAGCAGACTGAATAACCAACTGAAATGCGTTAGTTGGATGAATAAATCTTAATATCAATTTCACATTTTAGTTCAAAATTACCGGCAGACCATACACAAATATGCGAAATTACAAAAAAATGTGTTACAGCATTAACTCATTATGCTAAAAAACTTGTACTTTTTCTTTGTTATTAATTAGACAAGTGAAAGGTTCCAACTCAATTAGCGTAAAATCCCCAAATATTTTGCGCTAACGAAGTCGGGCTGCGAGTAACAATTCAGCGATGAAACAAAATAGTCAAAAAATGAACGCGAATGTAAAGAGATAAACTCAGCCATAATTTTCGTTTAAAACAGTGATCAAATAGTATTTTATTATAATATTTTTACATTTCAATTAATACCTATTTCTCTCCAGATGTTAATGGTTAGCTAGCCAAAATTAGTGGCAGTAATTGTTATAATAATGAGTCAGAAAACTGCAAAGGAGTATCTCGTGAATAGAGAGCGCGGCACGGTGCACTAACATTTTCTTTTCTTCAACAATTCAAATGGATTTGTTTTATATCTTCGCAACGATAAACGATGCAATGCGAAACGGTTTCCGTTCTTAATCACCTCGTGCAGCAGCTCTCGCTGTACTTTAGCGGCACTTTTAGTGTTATTAAGCCTCTAGCAGAGCAGTAGTCTTCTCTCCGCAGCAGCAGTGAAAGGCCGCCGGGGGCTCCCAAGCACCGCGAAGGCACCTGAGAGCGCGGGCGGGGGCGTCGTTGGGAGTAGACAAAGCGGCCCTTTGAGAGATAAGCACCGCGCGCCGCGTGCACGCCCCCTGCCCCACTCCCACCCCCTCTGCAACCACATCGCCGAGCCACTTGCCACCCCGCGCGGCCCGTACCTTTCAGCTGCTCCCCGCTCGCCGCCTCGCCGCTCAAACATGTCATGCTCAACCCCGCCCCGCCCCGCCCCGCCCCAGTCCGTCCAGCCCCGTTCCCCTCAGCCCCGCTTCCTTCAGCCCCGCTCCATTTAGCCCCGCCCGTTCAGACTCGCCCGTTCAGCCCCGCCCGTTCAGCCCCGCCCCTTCAGCCCCGCCCGTTCAGACCCGCCCGTTCAGCCCCGCCCGTTCAGCCCCGCCCCTTCAGACCCGCCCCTTCAGACCCGCCCGTTCAGCCCCGCCCCTTCAGCCCCCGCCCCTTCAGCCCCGCCCCTTCAGCCCCGCCCGTTCAGCCCCGCCCCTTCAGCCCCGCTCCATTTAGCCCCGCCCGTTCAGCCCCGCCCGTTCAGCCCCGCCCGTTCAGCCCCGCCCGTTTAGCCCATCTCCGTTCAGATCCGCTCCGCTAACCCACGCCCCATAGAGCACCGCGCACCACCATCCAGCCCTGCTTCACCGATCCCCGCCACATCCATCCCCGTTAAGCCTCACCCATTCCTTCCATTGCCACTCAGCCCATCTGGCACCGTTCTCGACACTAGCTGGATAACTGGTCGAATTAATTAGCTGTCTGAAGAAGAACTCTAGAGGCCCGATTCTCTGATCGGTAGTTTTCCGTGTTTTTTCCGATCAACATCAAGCGAATGCCGGAGCAGTTTCCTAACAAACGGACAGCGGACCGCGCCAGTCGGAGCTTAGACTGAGGCGGTGCCCTGCTGATGGAAGATCCCCGGTTGGGAAAAACCCGCCAGCCTATGTGTAGGTCGATGTCGGATCTCACCATTCAGCAAAGGAAGATTACCACCACGTGCAGACAAAGAACAAGTCTCACACTTGTCGGACTAATGACCATAACAGCTGAGGGACCAGAAAATGTACACACAATAAAAAAAAAAGGTCAGGCCCAAAAATTTGACACATGTTTATCTAAGTATATCAACGCCCTGAATACGAATCTGAAGCGAGAATTGAGCCACCATCCTTAATTTTTTTAAATTGTGAAAAACCACCATGAATTTTTGGAGAGGGTGTTGCGGATGTTGTCAGACTCAAAGACCTGACACATGTTTCTCTACGTATGTCGAAGCACTGAATACGAATACGACGACAGAATTGCCCCACCACCTTCCAGTCTTTTTTAAATCGCAAAAACACATAGTGAAATTTACAATTTACAATTTCAAGGTGTTTTTTTTCCGCGATTTAAAAAGAACTGGATGATGGCGGCGCAATTATGTCGTCGCATTCTGTGCTTCGACGTACATGGAGAAACATACGTTAAGTGATTGGATCTGACCATTTTTTATAGTGTGTGCCTGTGTTGTCAACCAATCAACAATTTATCAAACAACCCTCTGCACCACGATCCGCACCTCTTCTCAGGTCGCCACCTCTCTCGTACCGCTCCTGTGCTCGTCTACGCTTCGTTCGGTCAACCCCCTCACATCCGACCCAGACCTCACCTCCGCCCCCCTTTCCTGAGCCACTCCTACCCGTGCCGCCTCGCATTGGGCTACGCCGCCATCCCCGGCGTCACGCCCCCAGCCCAGCCCAAACCAGGAAGGGAGGAGGGCGATTCGCGAAGGCGAGGAGCGATTCAGCGACCCCCGGCCCCAACATTTAAAACTTTATGTTTCATTAGCTGTAGGCGGGTGCGTGTTTGCAGAAGCGGCGCGATTATTTTGGAAGACGTCCAGCGTCGTGCCCTCCCCACACCGACCCCACCCCACCCCTTCCCCCAACCACGCTCACGCCCTCGTCGCCGCCTTCACGCTGGGGCCCTGTTACACTTATACGCTCTGGCACCCTGCCACTCGCGCGGCGCGCGACGTGTCCACGGCGCGGCTGCCTTCCGCCCTCCGCTTCCCCGCACCTCTCCCTCTTCAGGGCCTTCCTTGTCCTACGGCCCGCCCTGCTTTCCTCCGTCTCGCACTTCCACCCTCCAACCCGTTTGCCCTGCATTGACCTCTGTTCCTGCCGCATCCGCCGCGTCTTCCTCTCTTCCTGTCCTCTTCCCCTACTCCGCCGTTCCTGCCCCTCTCGCCTCTTTACTCCATCCCCCCCATCATCCAACCGTCTCCACCGTCTCTCACCCACCGCCTGTTATTACCTCACTCGACACCTCTCTCCTGTCTTACACGTCTTTCTCGTATCCTCTCTTCGTCTGTCCCCTCCACATCCGCCGCCTATAACTCTCTCCATTCGTTGCATGTTTAATTTTATTCGATTAATTTTTGTATAAGAAAAGCAAAACCTGTGTGTGGGTAAAGAATAATCTGAGCGATTTCTTGGGCACCAGATTCACTTCCCCGTCCTTGTACTATACATAATTGGTGATTAAAAGTTCCCTCCTCCCTACCCGCGTACATCTTTGCCCCTTACTCATCCGCCTTCTCTGTCCTCATTTCATCTGCAATCTCTTTCTTGGCTTTCGCCCTGAGCTCGATCTCACCCCCCGACCCAGGCGTCTGGTGTCTTCAGTCAAACCCTATCTCGAACTGCCTCACCAATCCTGAGCAGTCCGTTACTATATAAATTACCCAGCACGTGGGGTCATTAGATTAATAAAAAAGGATTCCATATAAATGTCATTAATCGACTAGATCCGTCCTAATGAAAAAAAATATTTACTCGCTAGCCTCTTTTCCCCAGGTTGTCTCTTTTCTTCCTATCTATTTAGCGATATTTTAAATATAGGGACAATCTCATAAATTTATAATTAAGTTTGTAATCGTTAAATTTAAACTTTCACTGAGATATCATATTTTGACGAGACGAGACAACTTAAAAGATCTTTGATGTATCTTACGTTTCTCACGTTACTCTCTGCATTAAGAGAGGGCACTGTAAAATACCTGTCGAATGGAGTGATTATACTGTCAGTGTACGGGTCAAAAGAACATGCGTTTAATGAAGATCTAATTTTATTGAAACCAAGATCTCCAATTGTCAACTTAAAGTATTATTTATGCTACAAAGAACGATATCTAAAAAAGGTTTTACAACTAATATTTAGTAGTTCTCTACTTAACTCTTTATTTCCATTAATGTACATAGCGTCAAGAATATAGTGTCAAACATAGACATATTGTCATATAGCGGCAAACATTTTTGTTCCGTTATTTCGAATAGATTGTTTTCTAATTCCTTTTTAATCCCCAAAAACCATAAGCTTCAATTATAATTACACCAAACATTAGTTCGTCATAAACTGCATTCAATTACATTAATCTCTCTTCATGCACAGTGTATTTTATTATAAATATTGGTAATACCCTAAATAAAAATTAATATGCTGAAAATAGACCTAAATGAAAATAAGAATGGGAATTGCTTGCAAATTGAATAGAACGATGAAGTAAAATGACTGGAAATGCATGTTTTTTCAATTTATTCACAATTACATTATAAGTATGAAATATTATTTTATACATAGACTTCCAACAAAAATTCATGTATATTCGTTATATATTTTTGTTGCCAACTTTTTGACACCATTCATGACTTGAATAATTTAGTACACCCAGAATGTTGCAGCCACCCCCTAAACTCGTCTCTCTTATGTCGTACCTCCCCTTCCCTTCACTCACAAGTCCCCATTTGGAATCCACGCATTTCTTCTCTTGTAGTGCGCTCTCGACCCATCCACTCCTCCACCCTCACCCATGCGAAAGTCCCATCCTTCACTTGGCCTTCGTCTGCCCCTTCGCCCTCGCCATCCTGTGCCAAGCTTCCACCCCGCCTCTGCCCCGCCATCGCCCTGCCATCCCGTCCGCCCTTCCTCCACACCTCCTCCACCCTGCCTCCGCCCCGCCTCCGCCCCGCCTCCGCCCCGCCTCTGCCCCGCCTCCGCCCCGCCTCCGCCCCGCCTCCGCCCCGCCTCCGCCCCGCCTCCGCCCCGCCTCCGCTCCGCCTCTGCCCCGCCTCTGCTCCGCCTCTGCCCCGCCTCTGCCCCGCCTCTGCCCCGCCTCTGCCCCGCCTCTGCCCCGCCTCTGCCCGCCTCCACCCCGCCTCCGCCCCGCCTCTGCCCCGCCTCCGCCCCACCTCTGCCCCGCCTCCGCCCCGCCTCCGCCCCGCCTCCGCCCCCGCCTCCGCTCCGCCTCCGCCCCGCCTCCGCCCCGCCTCCGCCCCGCCTCCGCCCCGCCTCCGCCCCGCCTCCGCCCCGCCTCCGCCCCGCCTCCGCCCTGCCTCCACCCTGTCTCCACCCTGCCTCCACCCTGCCTCCACCCTGCCTCCACTCCTCCTCCACCCTGCCTCTGCCCCGCCCTTGCCCCGCCTCCGCCCCGCCTCCGCCCCGCCTCCGCCCAGCCTCTGCCCCGCCTCCGCCCCGCCTCCGCCCTGCCTCCACTCTGCCTCCACCCTGCCTCCACCCTGCCTCCACCCTGCCTTCGCCCTGCCTTCGCCCTGCCTTCACCCTGTCTTACCCGCCTCTACGGCGCCTCGCCCGTCTCTTTCTCGCCTCCGACCCACGTTTTCCTTCCGATCCACCTTTGCCACGAGTCCGCCCTGCTCCTGCCGCATCTTCTCCACCTCTTCTCTGCCTCCACTCCACCTCTTCCTCACCTTTTCCCCCGCCTCTTTCCCGCTTCCTCCCCGCCTCATCCTTGCCTCATCTACGCCTCATGTCCACCACGTGTGCCTCTCCTCCCCACCTCATCGTCACCTCCGCTCCGCTTCGTCCCTGCGTCCGCCACGAATTTGTGTCTCCCGAACTCTCACTTGAGCGCTAGCCATCGTCTTCCTCGCCCCCAATCACCGCCTCAGCTGCAGCATCAGACCCCCCTCCACTGACCCCGTCTCCGCCTTGCCTCTGAACGACCACGTCCACCAATTGCCCGCGCCGTCTCCTTCCCTTCCGCCCCCGGTCCCCTTGCTCGCCCACGCCCGTTTGAGCTCAACGCCTTTCTTCCTTTCCCCACCCCTGCCTCCCGCTGCGTTGCCCTCCCGCTCCCCTCCTCGGCCCCCGCGTCGGGCCCCTCTATGACGGCAACTTGTCGCCGCGCGCGCCACATAAATTCCTTTTTGCTTTTTCTCCGCTCGCTGCGTGCCGGGCACCGCGGGCGGAGAAAGTCCCTCGCGTTCGCCTCTCAAAGGCGCCCGCCGAGGGCGCAGGGGCTTCGTTTTGGCTCCACTTCTGCGAATGCCAAGCGGCGCTTGTGAGACATGATAGCTGCGTTTCTGCGCGAACACCTTATTTTTGCGGCCAATTTTGCGGACATGGATGTTCATTAGTTTGCGGACTTCGTGGGTTCAGTGGTATGGATTGCGTTGATGTTAAAAGTATTATGAGACTTCTCTTGGGCCTTGCACGTTCACTTATTTTAACGAGGGCATCTAAAGACCAGAAAAGCGAAACATTGCAAATATGACATAATTTGTGAATCTGTTTATTAGTGGGTCAATTTATGTATACGGGGCCGTTGTTTGTCAATAGAATTCGTAATGGTGAATAAACAATTTGATTGAATACTTCTTTCATTTGTTGAATCATTAAAATATTTACAAATATATTGTAAAATCGCAAGAGATTTAATCAGTTTCCGAAATCACATCTTCAATACTGAATAGGTTTTGTCATAATATTTAATTCTCTTTTATCGCACTGTATTACATTTAAAAGTTTCTTTATAAACGTAAAATATGAAAGATAAGTAAGAAGTTACAGATAATTTAACCATGTCACTATTTTTCAAGACTACGAAGATGCCAAATTTTACAATCAGTCTCGAGGCATGTCTTAATTCTATAAGTAGTATGTTGAAATTTTAACAGGATTTGTGAAGTTAAAACGAGAAAAAATTAAAGTCAGAAGTGTGTTACTACTGCGACTTAAAATTCTCGTTGTTTCTTAATTTTATAAATTAATTTGAACAAGAACTTATTGATTTATTTCTTTACAGGTAAAACACATTCAACTTACCCAACTCATCCGTTTCGGGAAGACATAATTTGCATCTCCTCAGCCCAAGGTATGTGCGTGGTTGCGACAACTCATAGAAATGGACTGACAAATAATTGTAGAAGGTTAAAAATCCAGGATATAATTGTCTTCAGCAATCTAATGATTGTGTAGAAAAAGGTTTAGGATACGAACATGTTCAAATATAAATAAAATATGTTTAAAAAACGACACAAGTCAGACATTCCTGCGAACTTTTTTAGAATGTTCTTTCAACTTATTTTTCACTGATATTGTTTACAATTGCATTGCTGACGGAACATTTATACAAAATGCATATATGCGCAAGCATCACGGTCGTTTTTGTTACCGTGCTGCGTCTTGTGTAAGTCTAATGGAGTTTGAATTCAGAACAACACAAAAAATATATTCCAGCTAAGTGAGTGTGATTATTCAATTTGGATGAGAAACTCTCCTTGTACAACTACTTTACATCTTCGATACAATGTCAAATACAATATTGATCCTAAATAGTTTATGGAACAACTTGCTTCTTATTCTTACAACAGATTGTATCACAATATCGCAAGGTTTCTGGTGCATTTGAAATGTGTACTATACTCCGATTTAAATGTAGACCTTCATGACCATACGTTAGAAGGAAATGGGGACCCTGTCATCCAATCGAGAGCTTCAATATCAAAAATTTAAGTTGTAACGAAGCTCCCGATTGGATGACAGTACCCCTATTTTCTTCAAACTCGTGATCATGAAGAGGTACTACAATTAAATCTGTATACATCTTGTTTCAGAAGATGTTGTATAAATGTTCATTGCCGTCTGGACATTTACAGCCATCCACATGCGTGCGTGTTCGCCAAAGAGCCATATTCTTCTTCGACCCCCCCCTATCGCGGCCGTGCCTTGTTATGTTTCGACGGTCTCTTTGAAGCGTCATCTGTCGAGTGCCGTCGCCCGTAACGCGCCGCGCAGCTGATGCGCGTCAGCTCCGCCCTGAGTGACGGGGCGTGTGACAAAGTCGCGCTATTCATTTCGCGGGCGCGCCACTTGCCACCCGCTCGGCGGCGCAGCTCGCGACGGCGAAATAAACGAGGCGGCGCGCCGTCAGCCCCTGCCACTCACCGCCACCGCGCGCAGGGACTTCATGCACGATGAGGGTGAAGCTCGCGCCGAATTGGAACCACGATGTGTGGCTGAAAAGAACGCCAGCGGCTAACATTTCAATTGATTGATTCAGTGATTCCGGGCACTGCAATTACCAGGGTCATTCGTCCCCGTACGTGTAGTCCATGCTTTTGCAGGGAGGTGGAGGTGATCTTTCCCTCGCCGTATGGCGAGATCCGGCGCCGACCTACCGTCGGCTATCGGGATTTTCCCAACTAGGTATCTCCCATCAGCGGGACACCGCCCCAGCCAGGACCACCTCTAAGCTCCCGACCGGTCTCCCGGCATGTTAGCTTATTAGTGTAAGTGAGTGCGAAAGAGGAGAGGATGGGGAAAGAAAGACATAGGAAAGATCGCGCGCGGTCCGTGGCCTGTTGTGTCAAGGTACTGCTCCGGCATTCGCCTGGTTTTGATCGGAGAAACCACGGAAAGCAACCGATGAGAGCAGCCGGCCGCTAGAATTCTCCTCCAGACAGTCACTGAATTCGACCGAGCTAACAAGCTAGTGTCGAAAATTCGGTCACCGCCACGACTCCTACATAGGAACCTCCCTGGTCAGAGGGACTGCAGTGACATCGGATGATGCCCTGAGCCATCCCTCGCGGTGCTAATATTTTAAATTTTGACATGCTTCTTTAGCCCTTGCACAATGATCGCACTTGTTTATTTATTAGGCTTCCGTGCAAACTCACATAAATACATTTAACAAGAGGCAGACATTCGCCGAGAATTGCTCCGACGGCCTTAAAACATTAAAGCGTTTGGAAAATATTTCGCTCTCGTAGGCGGCAATATTGGCATAACTAAAAAATACGTATTTTGAGCGATTGCACTCTCCAGAATTGCAGATTGGTCTACCTTGCAGAAGCCACAGCTGCGCATCTAACAAGTGCACGATTGCACCAACAAATGGCAGAAGTGTGAATGCGAGAATAATTCATTTCAATAAGAGGTGAAAACTTCGAACTAATTTTTTCAACACCTGTTTTTTTGAGTTGTGCTACTATTGCAACCTATGAACTATTTGTTACCGACTGTGCGGGGGGAAAATAACCCTTTTCTTTTGCTGCTGTCTGTATAGTACACCGTTTCCTGAACAATTGAAGATTTTCTGTGTTATGATTAACCATTCGCACAAATACTTATATATTTTGGTTCGTTTTCAGATGGTGCATAGCTGTCTTTTCATGCTGGTAAGTTTAGACGCATGAATAATTGCAGTTCATATTCTTCGTAATATTGCAGTAGCACAGAGCGTTCAAAAATAGTTGCAGTTTAGAACTTCAGTGTTTAAATTAATAAGGAAGACGGAAATTGTGAAATTGCCTCTTCTTTTTTAGAACATATACTCACCAGATTTATACAATCTACACGCCTCCATGGTCTGGGTACATATATTTGTTAAAAACGATCGGCAAAAAGATATGCTGATTCTAAATGTTTAAAGCTTTATGTAACTTAATATTTTTTTGTAATATTTTAAAAGTACACGAGTTTTTTTTATCTTCTTTTAACGTTTCTGATCATTACGTTCAAAACCTATTCTGTTAATATAATTAATAAATGATGAAGATTGCTATTAACATATTTTGTTGTTCATTATTATATTGTCATTTAGTCATGTCACTTTGTCATTTATTCATATATTGTCATTTAGTAGATCTGCGAGAGCAAATGAAAGCGAGAGAATTTTCGAAAATAGTGATACGTAACTAATTGTGTTAAATGAACCATAGCAAAACTAATCGGATGAAAACACACGGTTTGAAGACACGTTCAACAACTTGTGTCTACGCTGCGGCTGACATTGATTGGGGTAAAATGTATTAATGTTTTGAGAGGATAAAAATAAACTTCTATATTTGCTTTCACACGGGTCAACACATAATGTAACGGTCAGACCGTTTGCCTTCCACCTCTGGCAAGACGGGTGCGACAAAGCGACTACACAGCAGTTCTGTTGATTGGATGTTCATGTGGTCTTGCTAATTGCTTTCACAACACTTTTTCAGTGGGTATATTTCAGGCAACTTTGTTTTTTCAAATAGGTGCAGGTTTTAATTCACGAAAAATCGTTTTAATTTTTTTTACAAAAATACCACGATGTGTGTAGCTTCATTTAGAACAAGTACCATAGGCGTTCTTACGCGATACATTACTGTTCGTAGAGCAGCATCGGTGACGTCACAGGTGACGTCACAGGCAGTCAGAGAAATTATGTGGTCTCATTTGAAAATATGTTTCTTAAAATAGTACCCTAGCAGAGAGTGTTTGAAACCAATTGAGCACTTGACTGTGTGAACTCCTTCGTCACCTATCGAATCCTAAATCAACATTTCGATATTTTCGATGACAAAAATATATTGAGCTTCTAGTAGATATTGTATCGTACCTTATTGTCATTTATGTCAGCAATGATCCGTTTAGCAGAAATTTATATGGGATATCTGAAATCATTTCATTAACCATTGCGCAATGTACTGTTCCAAATCTTCACACTTCGATCATGACATTCCCTAGTTGGTAGTTTCAGTTTTGGTACCTTCTTCTCCAAACTTTTATAACTTTCAAACATTTCTCAACCTCCACAGAGGGGAAGGGCAAGTTGAAAGAGAAAGGGGAAATAGAAAAAAGTTGACCTCGCAATGCTCCGATGTCCCAGATCCTACTCGTTGGAATGGTCTTATATAGATACAACTCACTATTGCTCGAGCTTAGTTCTAAACGGAAGTGATGTGGAAGCAATATTCTGCCAATTCCCCATCGGGAAAATTTATACTTTAATGCAACTATGGTGAGTTAAAGGCCATTTCTACAGATTAGAGAATGAAGAAAAAAACATTAGCCTACACTGGAATTCGCTCAACGGCTCTTTTTGAAAAAAATATATAAATTTCAATTATCCTTTTGCTACCCTGCCGTAACGCTCAATATCTGTGACTGGATTAGAGCCGGGCACAAAGACACTTAGTTCCGATCGTTCTCGTCGACGAGACCAGCGCGCTGGTCGATGTCCGAGAATGCTATCAGGCTTTCGGCTTCCGCGTCGGCGATAAGGCAAATGATAGATAACGAATGCTAAAAGCATAACTGGTCACTCGTTACCGTTTGTGAATCAATCGCGTCTATTAAACATCTTTAAAACATTGTTTACTCCAATTTCAAAGGATGGGGTAACTGATATATGTGTACAAACTAGTATGGCATGCTCTAAGACGAACACTGAATTAAAATTCAGTTCGGCAGTTTCACAACAGTGCAAAGGCCATACTTCGCTGACACTGCCTAAAATAGTCGAGACTGAGCGGCACAGACAGTTCCGATTCCTGAGAGCAGCCTAGGTATAGATTTCACAGAGAGATAAGAAGTACGGTCGCCCTCCAATACTGTGAAAGCAAGCCAGTTAGAACGATAGATAATAGAATGCATTTTGTTCGGCTATAGACTTGATAATACACATTCACCTATTTCACTCTATTAGAACAAGTTATCCTGCCTCATTCAGTTCATATGCATTCAAGAAAAAACGTTTTTATCAGCTGAGGAATAAATAGAAGATTTTATTTTTAAGTGTAATTTATTTTTAACTTACAGTTTAGTTCGTGATGTCTGTAGTGTTCTTTTAAAAATACGTATCAGAATTTCTTTATTTCATAACGGAATTGATTTTAGCACTAGATAACCAAGAGTAAGACCTGCGAAGTATCTTAGACCCTGATGATACGTACGCTAAGAGTACAGAAATTGAATATCAGAGAAATGCGACTATTCAACAGAGGAAGAGCAATGGGGCACTCTGACAATGTCTTCTGAATATGGTATGAAGTATTTTCTGCTTTCGAAAAATTTTTCTGAGTAACCGATGTTCTCGTTAAATAAAGGTTTTGCATTGAATCGTCTCTATGGTTAATTTCACAAATACCACATATTCTGCAAACTTTTATTGAACGATAAATCAATTCTATTGCATAGTGTTCGGCTTACAGTGTTAATGAAATAATTATATAAGTCGTCATTGCCAACAATATTGTTTATTAAAAAAGCAGCTTTGTATGGTTTAGCCATCATCAGTTTTCTAGTACAAGAAGAAAAACTGCTTTTTTAAATAAAGAATAGTGTTGGCAATGACAATTTATATAATTATTTCATTGGAAATGCCAACGAAAACTACCACAATACCAATATTACAGTGTTAAACATAACATTTCTAGGCCACAGTCATCTAATTCTACCGTATCGTCATTATTAAATATGCCACTTGTGAATTTGTTATTACTTATAATCATTTGCTACTTGCTTTTATCCACATTAATATATTTCTATTATCAGTTCCATGTTTTCAATTCTACAAACTTGCTACCTTCACCTTGCTTTATATTTCGGAACCTTTTCCATCCTCACCCTTGTTACAGGGCACGCAGAGTCATTCTACCTGCTCACAATAACCTTACAATTTATCAATATCTAGCCTCTTTGTCGACTGCGAATTCCAACTTTTTTTCGGAGAATCTGATTATCATCTGAGTACTTCATCTGCTATACTTCGTAATGTTGTTCAATTGCCATTGTTCGTATCCTGCAATCTCCTAACGAATTCTATGATGCGTGATTAACTCCAAATCTTCCCGTTGCTAAATTAGATCCGCCGTGGCATGTACCGTACCTCTTGAAAACCGGCGCAGCTCCGCCAACCGCCACCATCCTCTGGGCCCTCGCCGCCTGCTAGCACGGAGTTCGCGACAGCTTTTTCCCCGCCCTCCTCGCCGCAAACGTTTTAAGCCCCGTCGCAGGCGACGGGCAGAGTCGGCGTTGGAACTTGAAGCGCTGCGCAAGGCAGGAGTGTGCGGCGGGCAAGAAACAATTACGGGCGAGTGCACCGAAGTTCGCGCCCGACCGTTTGCCGCGGGACGGGGTAGCGACGGCGTTGGGGGCGTAACGCAGCGCGGGTCGCGACGGGCGCGGGAGGAAGCAGGGCGCGGCTGACGGAGGAATGATGCAATGGCAAGCGGTGGGACTGAGGTCGGACTGACACTGAGGGTGGAGGATGGAGGATGAGAGCTGACGGGTGGGGGCTGACGGGTGGGGGCTGACGGGTGGGGGCTGACGGGTGGGGGCTGACGGGTGGGGGCTGACGGGTGGGGGCTGACGGGTGGGGGCTGACGGGTGGGGGCTGACGGGTGGGGGCTGACGGGTGGGGGCTGACGGGTGGGGGCTGACGGGTGGGGGCTGACGGGTGGGGGCTGACGGGTGGGGGCTGACGGGTGGGGGCTGACGGGTGGGGGCTGGCGGGTGGGGGCTGGCGGATGGGGGCTGGCGGATGGGGACTGACGGATGGGGGCTGACGGATGGGGGCTGGCGGATGGGAGCTGACGGATGGGAGCTGACGGATGGGGGCTCACCGATGAGGCTGACGGAGGGAGCTGACGAATGGGGCTGACGGATGGGGGGCTGACGTATGGGGCTGACGGATGGGGCTGACGGATGGGGGCTCACGGGTGGGGCTGACGGAGGGGATTCAAGGAGGAAGGCTGTCGCAGGGCGGCTGGCGGAGGGTGGCCGCTGGAGGGGGACCGACGAAGGAAGGCGCTGAAAGGAGATGTAGGCATAGGCTGAAGGTGAGAAGGAGCAGATAGTGCGTACTGGTGTACAAAGGAAGGACTAACAAATTCGAATTTAAAGGAATGGAAGGTGCGACCACAGGTGTATCGGCAACCAACATGGTGCATGAATGGCGAAGCAGGTGGGACGTAAGGGGAAGCCTATCCGAACACGGAGCCGGCACGGACGTTGATTAATAATAGAATCGTGGGGAGACGGGGAAGGTGGATACTGTGACACGGAGACACGGAAGCAGAGACTGAGAAGGGAATGGAGATAGTGAGAAATGAAGGAGAGTTGAAAGTACAAATCACTCGTAGGCAGCGCCAGGAGAAGGGGGCGAAGATAAAGTAGCGAAACGAAGCCCGAAAGTCGACTTCCCTAATCGTGATTTATTCAGGCCCAGAGCAGCGCTTTTGGAAGCGGCGAGTGATGCGCCGCCACGAGTGATTTCCAGCCGCCGCACTTTACTTCTCGCGCCGCATCCGACCTTCTGACCTCCTCCGACTTGGCGCTCCCGCCCTCGCGTCCTCGCCATCGCGTCCTCGCCATCGCGTCCTCGCCATCGCGTCCTCGCCATCGCGTCCTCGCCATCGCGTCCTCGCCGTCGTCTCCTCACCCTCGTCCCCTCGTCCTCTCGTCCTCGCCCTTTCGTCCTCACCCTCTCGCCCTCTCGCGCGCGGTTTCTCTAGGGCTTTGCGACGCTCAGGTTTTTCCACTCGACTCTGAGCCGCTTATTCTTTACCGGCGTACTGCTTTAGTTTTTGCATTCTTTCTGAGAATCTCTGACTTTGCTCGACTGCGAGGTGCAAGGAGAATTATATTCGTAACTCTCACGGTTTGTGAAGATACTCGGACGTTGAGACGAAACGAGAATCCGTTTGCTGCTTAAAAGACGGAAAGTTTATTTTATGAAGACATTTTAAACTTTTTACTTTTAGTGTAAATACTTGTAGACTTTTTTATACACGTTAGTGCACAGCCGCTTCCCAATGGATATTGATGAACTGTTGAGGTCTGGTTAGCATTGTAATAATAATCGAACATGATGTAATTTCCAAAGAACTTTTTCGTTATATAAGAGGTCTTTGATGGCTTTGTCAACATTACCCGATCAGTCGTGTGAAAGTCACGATATGAAGGCTGCCGTGATATTTTTCTGAAAGCAGCTTATCTAATGAAGAAAAACATAGGAAAAGACGATCAAAAATATTGGAAAAGACGCCAAGCACTTAACGTAATTGCTTGTTAAAGGAAAGTGATACATTTAAAAGTCCACGTAGCTGAGTTGTGGGGAACTTTAATTTTCTATCTAATCAGAAAATACTTTCCCTACTTGAACCTCTTCAGGATTATTATTATCAGTCTCCAATGATACTTTGCTTGCATATAATATAGTTATATTATATGCAAGCAATATATTGCTAATACATTGCTTGCATATAACCACACCTCACCACCACCACCCCTACCCTCACCACCACCACCACCACCACCACCACCACCACCACCACCACCACTACCCCCACCCCCTAACCACAACCATACTCACCACCGCAAACGTCGCCGCCGCCGCCGCCCTCCCAACCACCACCACCACCACCACCACAACCCTTTAACCACAAGCATAGTCACCACCGAAAACGCCACCACCACCATTATATTGCTAGTCAGATATAAAGATATAGAAGAATCAGCAGATGTAGTGCATTATACGTAGTTGTCTCATTGGGGACCCTTTAGTTCTATACGGCAAGAGTATTTCCTGAGGATTTTTGTTAGAACAATCACTACTTTAGTGGGTACGGCAGTCCCCCCCCCCCGCGCATCGCCGTCTGTGCCGCCGCTGCCTCCCGCCCCCTCCCCCTCCCCCGCGAGACGCCGCGTGTGGCGGCAAAGTTCCTAGCCGCGCCGCGCCGGAGATGCGCGCCGGTGTTTCCTTCGCTCCCCCAATTACTGCGGGTCGCGCGAGTCAAAACTTTGGACGCTCCGCCGCCGCCGCTAATAGGGAGTTTTAGCGCCAGGCGTAAGGAGACATCCTTAAACTCTATTGATCACGTGACTAACTCCTTTATACGGTCGTAATGAACAACGTTCAGAAGAGTTTTAGCAATTCCGACATTGCGTTATGCATTATAACAAAGGAAACATTTCAAGCGTTGAACAGAGGAATTGCATAATGTATCAAAGAGTGTAGGCTAGTGGTGAGACATTTAAAACACGTTACGAGTCAACAGAATAACAAATATACATTGTGCTTGGAATTTTACATTTAGTGGCCCTCCGTGATGAGTATGCAGTCTGGAATTTGGAATCTGCTTTTCTTGAAAATATATGAAATACCTTAAAACAGCGTTCGTTATGAGCATAAGACATAACCTATCTCGAAGATATGATTTGAATTCCTTTTTCGCGAATTTATTTCCTGTCACCTCTCCAACATATCCTGTTAATTCTTGCCAGCGTTGAGAAGTTGGTAAGGAATAATTGTAACCGCCTCACATACGAGAATCGGTTTACCAGCGTTGGAAAACTCCAACCTTTCATATTTGTAGGCGGCCATTTTGCCGCATGTAAGGTGACCGTAGAGACTCCCACAAGCGTGCACTACTTATGAAGGTATAACGTCGTACCTTAGGCCTGAGGTAAGACGTTAAGACTTCAAGGTCCGTCACGTGACTGTTAGTGCATAACGCCGCTACCTTACGCGTGGCGCTAAAACTCCCTAATGTAGCGTTTGATGGAACGTTGCGAGACACCTGCGGAATTCCGAGTACGCCACTAACGTTTTAGCTGGGGGTAAGTAATAGACGTCTGATTTTCAGCCAAATGCCTATTTTTTTCTTTTGACGTCGACACTCGAACTTATTTTTAACTTAACTATGGACTCCTAAAAACGTTTCGAGAGTAAAAATCCGAAGTCTAGTAATTGAGTCTAGTATTACATTTCAGAAGTGAAAAGCCGCAATGTAAATCTGTTGTAAAGTGATTGGGAATTTGAAATTTTTTCAAGTACCGAAACTCCTTGTCGATAATTGAATACCTAATAATATTATGAATTTGTTGAAGTATTATAACAACCTACCGGATATAGGTTCGCGACTCAGCACGCCTAAAAAAGCCACAGTATCTAACTGTAATTTTATTTCAACGTATGTCAGAACGTGATCTTTCGAAATATAAGCTCAAAAGAGCTATGTGGAAACACTGATACTGATAAAATGATAGTTGATTTTGTTTGAATTTGATTTTGTTTGGAGAATAGCCAAGCAGAACGCTAGGTTTATAGAGTTGCGTGTATAGTATACAGAAAACATAATTTGTGGTTATTAATATTATTATTATTATTATTATTATTATTATTATTATTATTTGGCGACGTTCCAATATATTTTTTACTCTATGACACAAATATATTATTTTCTACGTAATATGATCAGAATATATTGTGCAACTATTTTGAAACTTATATAAGAAAATCTTGTCTATTAAACATTTTCCAGATACAGTATTCCGTATACATGAATTCTAACAAGATCCTTCCATTTACTTGCCTCGAATTATCATTTCCTCTACAACTCTCGCTGAAGTTCCTCATTAAATAGTACTCTATTCTGCAGTCCCAGAACCAGCGAAGGCCACAACGTACCGTAATTGGCGAAATCCTGGAAACAAGTACAGGATTACCAAGCGCACTTCTTATTGTAATTCCACTTGTACGACCAATCTCTCAGGTTCGTGGCAATTATGGCACTCATTCCTTACTGGCATGACAGACGTTAATTCCCATTCAGATTGCTTTCTGAGAAACCATAGACTTGAACATTTTCCAAGAACTCGTCATTTTACGAGCGCCCGAGTTCCGTGAATTCTGGGGAAGACGACACCCCCGCGATATCTGCTAGGCGTCTGCTCCTTCCGGGGGGGGGAGGGCAGGGATCGTAGGAAGAGGCGTTTCGCGTAGCGGACGTTGCCTGTCAGCCGAAATGCTTCGTTGACGTAGACCAGAGGGTCTGGGAGTGAATGGGGGTCATCGCAACGGTTTGGCTGCCGGTGGCCAGTGAATGCAGCACTGAGGGCCGTTATATTAAATCTACCTGGGCGAGTTAAATGCATTGGTCAACAATGCAAAAAAAGCAACAACACAAAATAGTTCTTCGGTTGTTATTTAACGGATATTTTGAATGTCCGTTAAATTAATTAATTAATTAATTAATTAATTTAAATTAATTAAATTAATTAAATTAATTAATTAATTTGAATGTCCGTAACGGATATTTTGAAACATTATATATATATACTAGCTGACCCGACCACGCGTTGCTGTGGCTAAATTTTTTGTTATATTACATTATAGTAAACAATCTAAGAGGAACAATAAGAGAACATCAGTCACGGAGTCCACTATGCTTTTTCACACAGATGGTATTTGTAAAAAAATATGGTGATCTCCTTATTTGACTTTCTACTACTATAACCCTTTAGTACAATGAAATTATTTACCAATAAAGACGAAAATATTGATGTTGGTATACAAATTCACTGGATTGAGATTTGAAGGGGAAGTACATTGAACACAATTAATTAAAATGTTCTTACACTTGATATTAAGCAGAAATCAATAGGTACAAAATAAAAATTTATCAGATTTATTATTTCCATTTAATTTGTATAACAAATATAAGTACTATTCAATTATAAATACTTTCAAATTCAATTTAATTTAACACCAATCGGTGCACAATGTTTTTGGTTAACCTGTCTTTAGCTAACACAAATATATTAGACGGTTTCCCAACACGTGAACACGCAACATATAGTTGCCCATGAGAAAAACATGGATTTTCCAAATCTAAACCACAAATGGACATTGTTTGACCTTGAGATTTATTTATAGAAATGGCGAAAGCTAAACGAATTGGAAACTGTAGCCTTTTGAAGGGTATGGTAGAATCTGATGGTATCATCGGAATACGTGGCAGCAGGACCACTTTTCCTTTAAACTTCCCAGCCAAAATGGTTGCTTGAAGAATGTTTCCGGTGATCTTTTTGATGACCAAACGCGTACCGTTACATAATTGAGGTGGATTCAAATTACGGAGGAGAATAATAGTGGAACCAATCTTTAATCGAAGATTATGTGGTGGCATTCCAGGGATATCTAATGAATTTAAAAATTCAATCGGAAAATTTACACTTTCATTTTCATCAACAACAGTATCGATTGATTTAAAAGACATCATATCGCCTGGTAATAACTGTAGTATCTGGAAGTTAATTTCGTCAACATCAACGTTTTTGGCTGCCAAAATCGCCCGTTGACTAAGCCATTCATGATTCAAATAATTATTCTGTATATCCGGGAAAATACTCTGAATAAATTCATTTTTATCCTGAACAACAGTGCAAAAATTGTCTGGTAGTTTAATGCATTGCGTATTTGGTTGCAGTTCTATTTTACCGTTCCCAATATCTAGTAGTTGTTCGGAAAATATTTGTGCTGATGGATCATTTTGCAATTGTACTCGCATATTTATGGTCAATCGAAGTGTTTCAACACTTCGCCATAAGAATGATTGTTTCAAACGTGCATTAATCTCATCCGCGAAAGTAGAGCGAGGTATAACCGGTAAGGTCTGCCGGAAGTCACCAGACAAAAGTAAGATAGCACCACCGAAAAGTTTATTATTGCTGTTTAAATCTTGCATAGTTCTGTTTAATGCTTCAAGTGAATATTTGTGTGCCATTGTGCACTCATCCCAAATTATTATAGAACTCTTCCGCAACACTGCAGCTATTCCACTATTCTTTTTGATGTTACACATTGCATCTGGTTTATTATGAACGTCCAATGGCAGCTTGAATGGTGAATGTGCTGTTCGCCCACCATCCAGTAAAGTAGCCGCAATGCCTGACGATGCTACTGCTAATGCGATTTTTTGTTGCGACCGTATTTTGGCAAGAATCAACGATATTAAAAATGTCTTACCTGTTCCACCGGGTGCATCCAAGAAAAAAAAACGCCTTGTTCAGCAGCAACAGCCAGCGTAATCCGATCATAAATAATTTTTTGTTCTGCTGTCAGTAATGGTTCACTCTTCATGATAATTGTTGCTAAACTTTCATGGTCATATTGATTTTCTCGTTGTAAATCGGTATTGACTAAGTAGGTGGCTGGACGATTAGGTGATGGCATACCATAATGATTAATTGGTAAATTTGAAATAAGAACACATAAATCCTCGATCAAGACCAATGCTTCATTGTACATCTCTGGTGTATAATCTATGTTTTGCCATTGATTTGTTTGTCTAATTCGGTGCAATATGTCTTCTGTCATACAATTTTTATATTTTTCCCACAAAGTTTGTGCTTGCGAGGGATAACATGTCGTCAAAATAATTGCAAACAACTGACGAATGTTATTCGGTGTTGATGTCAACGCAGCATCAGCAAGCGTTAAGTCCCAATGGTTATCGTCTTCTAGCAATGCATGCATCCTGGTATGTATTGAATACTCGACCATTAACTGTTCGTAAAAATTCAAAAGACGTTGGTCCGGGAACATTCACCAATAACAAACGTAAATAGAAGTACTCACGTTGCTTTGGATGTACCGTGTAAAGTCTCCCCAATGTCTTAGCTTTGAATATGCCTGTAATGGAAGGATGTGGTTTTCCTTGTTTCCGTGGCAGCACAACGCGTGCAACGCGTGGCCGGGTCAGCTAGCTGATTGTTGTATTCTTAATATATATAAATCTCGTCTCGTGTCACAATTTTTGTCCTCAATGGACTCCTAAACCACTTAACCGATTATAATAAAATTCGCACACCATGTGCAGTTCGATCCAACTTGAAAGATAGGACCAACTTGAAAGATAGGATAGTTTAAATCTCAAATTATAGTCGCAATTTTAATTTATTGCTAATTATTTGTCTGTTATTATTTGACAGTCACAATTATCTACAATTATTACAACAATCAAATTTGTAATAAATTAGCAATAAATTGAAATTGCGACTATAATTTGAGATTTAAACTATCCTATCTTTCAAGTTGGATCGAACTGCACATGGTGTGCGAATTTTATTATAATCGGTTAAGTGGTTTAGGAGTTCTTTGAGGACAAACATTGTGACACGAGATTTATATATATTAAGATATATATATATATATATATATATATATATATATATATATAATGTTTGAATTTGTCTATTTACGCTCGTCATAATGTACTATAAAATATGTATAATTTACATATTGGTTGATGTGGGGTCTGGGCAGGGTGGGATGTGGCAAGGTGTGGTCCAGCTAGACGGGAAGGGAGTAGGGGTACACTACTTCAGATAATTTATCAATATTAAATAACATCTACTGATCTCAATGATTTACACGGCACTAATTCTTCGTCCGTAAGAAGAGTCTGTGAAAAAGTGATTATAACTGATTGTTTAAGCAATACCTTATCGCTTACTGAGTGCCTCGTTCCGTAAGAGCCGGATATGATTCCGACCCGACGTACGTAATTTGTCCGATCGAATACTTACGTTATTGCCAGTGGGTTTTGTGGGTCAGCACGTGATATTAGTTATTTTGCGTATCACATTCTGAGAGAAATGTCGGGCATGTAAAACAAACTTGTTTGAATGAACGTGTACTGGGAGTTTATATCCAGATAAAAGATAGTGACTAGTGGATTTCTGATCCTAGCACGAAATAGAGTACATTCTACCTTAGAAGGAACATGATCGTTCCTGCATTTTGAGTCTTGGGTGACTTCGGTCTTGTTAAAAGTTTTTAAAAGTACACTACGTAACTTAAATGCTTTAATTTTCACTAAATTATGTCCAAAGGATACAGTAATGAAAACGGATAATATATTTCATAAAAGTCTTATATAAAAAAGGAAACTGAAACCCAGAGAAAGATAGAATTTAAAAAATAAATTTCTTTTTACCGTGTTCATACCGGCAACACACCAAAACCATACTATTTCCGCATCAGGCAGGTTTTGGAAAATAGAAATCATCATCATTGGGTATTTTTTATGGAATGGAATACGGAAGTCATTTTTACAAACTAAATTATTCCATTTTGAGCTTTTGCGCCTTGTTAACAGGTTTACTTTTACATAATTTCCTTAATATACAAACTTTTATGGATTAATAAATTGAGATCACTAATCGAGGGGTAGGGATATGAGGCTTACTATTCCGCCTAACCTCGTATGAGAAGGTAGGAGGGTTGCACGTGCCATCTCTGTTGTGCGTGGTATCCCAACTGGCGCTTGAGGAGATGGGGGGGCGGAGGGGGGGGGGTGGCGCCGCGGGCGCTTCCCGGGAGACGGCGCGTGGGCATTGTCTCAGCCGAGGACTCGCGCCGCGTAATTGGGCGCGGCGGCCGGCCAGCGCCCGCGCGCGCAGCCTCGGGGCGCCGCTACCCCCGGCCCGACGCGCTGATGGGCTCGTCCTCGCCCTCACCCTCGCCCACGCTCTCGCCTTTGCCCTCGCCCTCGTCCTCGTCCTCGCTCTCGCCCTCGTCCCCGACCTTGCCCACGCCCTCGCCCTCGCCCTCGCCCTGGCCCTTGCCCTCGTCCTCGTCCTCGCTCTCGCCCTCGCCCCCGACCTTGCCCACGCCCTCGCTCTTGCCCTCGGTTTCTCGCTCGCCCTCGCTCTCGCCCTCGCCCCCGACCTTGCCCACGCCCACGCCCTCGCCCTCGCCCTCGCCCTCGTCCTCGTCCTCGTCCTCGCTCTCGCCCTCGCCCCCGACCTTGCCCACGCCCTCGCCCGCGCCCGCGCCCGCGCCCGCGCCCGCGCCCGCGCCCGCGCCCGCGCCCGCGCCCTCGCCCTCGCCCTCGCCCTCGCCCTCGCCCTCGCCCTCGCCCTCGCCCTCGCCCTCGCCCTCGCCCTCGCCCTCGCCCTCGCCCTCGCCCTCGCCCTCGCCCTCGCCCTCGCCCTCGCCCTCGCCCTCGCCCTCGCCCTCGCCCTCGCCCTCGCCCTCGCCCTCGCCCTCGCCCTCGCCCTCGCCCTCGCCCTCGCCCTCGCCCTCGCCCTCGCCCTCGCCCTCGCCCTCGCCCTCGCCCTCGCCCTCGCCCTCGCCCTCGCCCTCGCCCTCGCCCTCGCCCTCGCCCTCGCCCTCGCCCTCGCCCTCGCCCTCGCCCTCGCCCTCGCCCTCGCCCTCGCCCTCGCCCTCGCCCTCGCCCTCGCCCTCGCCCTCGCCCTCGCCCTCGCCCTCGCCCTCGCCCTCGCCCTCGCCCTCGCCCTCGCCCTCGCCCTCGCCCTCGCCCTCGCCCTCGCCCTCGCCCTCGCCCTCGCCCTCGCCCTCGCCCTCGCCCTCGCCCTCGCCCTCGCCCTCGCCCTCGCCCTCGCCCTCGCCCTCGCCCTCGCCCTCGCCCTCGCCCTCGCCCTCGCCCTCGCCCTCGCCCTCGCCCTCGCCCTCGCCCTCGCCCTCGCCCTCGCCCTCGCCCTCGCCCTCGCCCTCGCCCTCGCCCTCGCCCTCGCCCTCGCCCTCGCCCTCGCCCTCGCCCTCGCCCTCGCCCTCGCCCTCGCCCTCGCCCTCGCCCTCGCCCTCGCCCTCGCCCTCGCCCTCGCCCTCGCCCTCGCCCTCGCCCTCGCCCTCGCCCTCGCCCTCGCCCTCGCCCTCGCCCTCGCCCTCGCCCTCGCCCTCGCCCTCGCCCTCGCCCTCGCCCTCGCCCTCGCCCTCGCCCTCGCCCTCGCCCTCGCCCTCGCCCTCGCCCTCGCCCTCGCCCTCGCCCTCGCCCTCGCCCTCGCCCTCGCCCTCGCCCTCGCCCTCGCCCTCGCCCTCGCCCTCGCCCTCGCCCTCGCCCTCGCCCTCGCCCTCGCCCTCGCCCTCGCCCTCGCCCTCGCCCTCGCCCTCGCCCTCGCCCTCGCCCTCGCCCTCGCCCTCGCCCTCGCCCTCGCCCTCGCCCTCGCCCTCGCCCTCGCCCTCGCCCTCGCCCTCGCCCTCGCCCTCGCCCTCGCCCTCGCCCTCGCCCTCGCCCTCGCCCTCGCCCTCGCCCTCGCCCTCGCCCTCGCCCTCGCCCTCGCCCTCGCCCTCGCCCTCGCCCTCGCCCTCGCCCTCGCCCTCGCCCTCGCCCTCGCCCTCGCCCTCGCCCTCGCCCTCGCCCTCGCCCTCGCCCTCGCCCTCGCCCTCGCCCTCGCCCTCGCCCTCGCCCTCGCCCTCGCCCTCGCCCTCGCCCTCGCCCTCGCCCTCGCCCTCGCCCTCGCCCTCGCCCTCGCCCTCGCCCTCGCCCTCGCCCTCGCCCTCGCCCTCGCCCTCGCCCTCGCCCTCGCCCTCGCCCTCGCCCTCGCCCTCGCCCTCGCCCTCGCCCTCGCCCTCGCCCTCGCCCTCGCCCTCGCCCTCGCCCTCGCCCTCGCCCTCGCCCTCGCCCTCGCCCTCGCCCTCGCCCTCGCCCTCGCCCTCGCCCTCGCCCTCGCCCTCGCCCTCGCCCTCGCCCTCGCCCTCGCCCTCGCCCTCGCCCTCGCCCTCGCCCTCGCCCTCGCCCTCGCCCTCGCCCTCGCCCTCGCCCTCGCCCTCGCCCTCGCCCTCGCCCTCGCCCTCGCCCTCGCCCTCGCCCTCGCCCTCGCCCTCGCCCTCGCCCTCGCCCTCGCCCTCGCCCTCGCCCTCGCCCTCGCCCTCGCCCTCGCCCTCGCCCTCGCCCTCGCCCTCGCCCTCGCCCTCGCCCTCGCCCTCGCCCTCGCCCTCGCCCTCGCCCTCGCCCTCGCCCTCGCCCTCGCCCTCGCCCTCGCCCTCGCCCTCGCCCTCGCCCTCGCCCTCGCCCTCGCCCTCGCCCTCGCCCTCGCCCTCGCCCTCGCCCTCGCCCTCGCCCTCGCCCTCGCCCTCGCCCTCGCCCTCGCCCTCGCCCTCGCCCTCGCCCTCGCCCTCGCCCTCGCCCTCGCCCTCGCCCTCGCCCTCGCCCTCGCCCTCGCCCTCGCCCTCGCCCTCGCCCTCGCCCTCGCCCTCGCCCTCGCCCTCGCCCTCGCCCTCGCCCTCGCCCTCGCCCTCGCCCTCGCCCTCGCCCTCGCCCTCGCCCTCGCCCTCGCCCTCGCCCTCGCCCTCGCCCTCGCCCTCGCCCTCGCCCTCGCCCTCGCCCTCGCCCTCGCCCTCGCCCTCGCCCTCGCCCTCGCCCTCGCCCTCGCCCTCGCCCTCGCCCTCGCCGTCGCCGTCGCCGTCGCCGTCGCCGTCGCCGTCGCCGTCGCCGTCGCCGTCGCCGTCGCCGTCGCCGTCGCCGTCGCCGTCGCCGTCGCCGTCGCCGTCGCCGTCGCCGTCGCCGTCGCCGTCGCCGTCGCCGTCGCCGTCGCCGTCGCCGTCGCCGTCGCCGTCGCCGTCGCCGTCGCCGTCGCCGTCTTCTTTACTCTCGCTCTCACCTTCGTCATTGCCCCAGACATCGTCTTCGCCGTCGCCGTCACCCTCTTCTTTACTCTCGCTCTCACCTTCGTCATTGCCCCAGACATCGTCTTCGCCGTCACCTTTGATCTCGTCCACGCCCAAGTCTGCGCACTCGCCCGGTTCTTTGTTCTTGTTCCTGCTCTCGTTCTTGCTGTTATTCTCACCCTCGTCCTCGACCTCCCTTCCTTCTCACCCTTGTGCTTATCGTATCTCTCACCCTCGCTTGCCTCCTCGATCTCGCCCTCGTTCCTCTCGTTTACGTTCACATCCACGTCCTCGTACTGGCCCTCACCCTTGGCTTTCGTCGTCGCCTCTCACTCGCTCTCTCGTTCTCGCACTGTTCCTGGCTCCTTCCGGCTTCTTCTCCTCTTCTGGTACTCCTCGTCCTCGCCATCCCCTCGCCTTTGCCTTCACCTTTTCTGTTGGTCTCGCACTCGCCGACACAATCACCTTTACCCTTACTTTCAACCTCACCCTCACCCTCACTCTCACTCTCACCCTTACCATCACCCTTTCTCTCCTTCTCTCCCTCTCACACTCACCCTCGCCCTCGCCTTCGTCGTCGCTATTGTCCTCGCCTTCGATTTTAATATTACCATTACATCGCCCTCACTTTCAATCTCATCGACGCCCAAGACAGCACCTTAGCGCCTTTCTCTTTCTCGTTCTTGCCCTCGTCCTCGCCCTCACTCTTAGAATTAGACCCCTTTGAATTAGACAAATATTAGAGAATATATAAGATTGGTGCTCAATAATTCTTATTGATACTACACTATAGCTTATACAGTAAATTTCTCATACGCTTAACATTCTTTCCCGAAAGTGTCCATGAAGAACGTCGGGAATCTTAAACAGAGCTGGAGAAACACTTGCTCAAGGTTATGTCGGTGGTCTTATTGATGATTACATTAAACTGGTGATTGTGTTTCAAACCTTAAAGTTTTCACATTTAATGGACAGGTGACAACACTAGTAATGTGCCTTTGACGGAGTTCATATGGAACGAATTAAGATAGATCAGTGATGTCAAGGTGTCCTACTGGTGGCACGCGTCGTGGCGCCGTGGCATGCTACGAGCCTCTCAGAGCAACTAATTTCGGAAAAAGAAACTATCAGTTGTAACCCCGCCGTTTTCCAACTTCGTGGAATCGCATGTAAAAAAAAGAGGATATGCACACGAAAATAAAAAAATAACAACAAACTTTCTTAAATTTATTTATCGAAATTACGCCTAACCGTGTTTCGTGTGTAAGGCGTAAATGCGTGCACGGTGACTTGGCTACCTGTTCATCACGAGCAAGGTGGTCAACCGCCTGAAGGTGTGATTTTGTCTTGCTGCCAGTGCCACGGACTCCTGCTGGTGGCGTCGATCTTCACATCACTGAGTTACATGAATGACAAGGAATGATATGAATGTCCAGAGGTGAATACCGGTATTATGAGAAGAGCACTTCTACATAACATGCAGAAAGTGCCATGGCACACGGACCTCAAACTCGCACTCTCTAGCCTCGCATAATTGAACATTGATGTAAATGTAGGTACGCTAACATAAAGGGAGAATCAGGATCCTTTGATCTCCATTGTTTTCAACTAGGTTGAGTTTGTGGTTGTAACGCGGAATCTGCAAGCACAAAGACCAGAACCCTCGACAGGGCAGGACAAACAGCTACTCGCTCCGTTTCGTAACTCTCCGCTCCGCCTTGGGTGTCGAGGCCGCGTCGCCGGTGACAAGGCGGCGAGAAAGCAAATGCAGCCACCAACTTCTCCGTCGACTCCGCCGCCGCCGCCGCCGCCGCCGCCGCTGCCGCCGCCGCTGCCGCCGCTGCCGCCGCCGCTGCCGCCGCTGCCGCCGCCGCTGCCGCCGCCGCTGCCGCCGCCGCTGCCGCCGCCGCTGCCGCCGCCGCTGCCGCCGCCGCTGCCGCCGCCGCTGCCGCCGCCGCTGCCGCTAGTTGGCGCAATTTCTCGAAGCTTCGCTTGTATTGCGCGCGGCAGTAATCTCAGCCGGGCCAAGGCCATGAAATTTCTGTCGCTCTCGGCAACTTCGTTATGACTGCTTCTGGACGTCAGCGTCGCGGCAGGCGCTGAAATTCGCTCGCGGGGTTCGGGAAGTGTAAACTCGTAAATTGTACAAGTAAGTTGTATCTAGGTCTGCTGATATTTTTCAAACTAATAGGCAGATTTTATGTTGAGGGCATAAAGATAATTTGAATTGCTGTTTTATAGGGCTATATTCGTGTTAGAGGTGCACGAGATAGTATTTAAAAAGAGGTTCCATTTCAAAATTCGAGAGTTTGTAATAGTAGCCCACTTAAACAGAAGGCTTTTGATTAAACTGAAATCACAAACACTCAGAATAATATTTATTCAGAACATTCTCATATTGGGTATCAAATTACGCTCTGTTTCATAATATCCAATTTTTAAAAAGGTTTATGTCTTTGTAACGCTAATGATTTTTTCTTTCTGCTGTTCATTCTTTATATAATGGATTTTAAGGACACGACTCTTTCGTGCAAATAATAATTACCTCTAAGATGTTTTATGCTTGTGCATGGGATATCTTTGAGAAAATTTTGCTCGCAAGTGCGGAACGTTTCCTCATAATTCTGTTCCGAAACCCTGTTCTTATTTCGAGCATCTGCTACCTGTCTGTGCTGCGGCGCTTTGAGATACGCCCCCTCTCTCGACCGCCATCATCCCCGCGCCACGCCCCTGCCCGCCGCCCGGCACGAACGCCACGCCCACTCGCAGCACTCGCTCTCCGTCCCTCACTGAGGCTCCTCCCCGCCTACTCGCGTCACCCTGCGCCTGCTCCTTCTCCCACGTGCTTCGCCGTTCGTCTCCACGCCTCACCGTGCTTTATCCCGTCTTTTCGTCTTTCATCGCGGATCACCACCACTCACTAGCACACACTGGCACCCCCGAGCACTTATCGGTATTCTCTGGAACTCACCGGCTTTCGCTGGCACTCACCGGTACTCACCGGTACTCACCGGTTCTCACCGGTACTCACCGGCACTCACTGGTACTCACAGGCACTCACTGGTACTCACAGGCACTCACTAGTTCTTACCGGTACTCACTGTTTCTCACCGACACTCACAGGCAATCACTGGTACCCACCGACACTCACAGGCACTCACTGGTACTCACCGACACTCACAGGCACTCACTGGTACTCACCGACACTCACAGGCACTCACTGGTACTCACCGACACTCACAGGCACTCACTGGTACTCACCGACACTCACAGGCACTCACTGGTACTCACCGACACTCACAGGCACTCACTGGTACTCACCGACACTCACAGGCACTCACTGGTACTCATCGACACACACCGGAACCCACCAGAACTCACCGACACATGCCGGCACTCACTGTGACTCAGTAGATTTCGCCGCCACTCATTACCATTCATTACCACTCACAGCCTCCCGCCATCACCGCTGCACTCCTCTACAACGCGCCGTACCCCCCCCCCCAAAAAAAAAAAACACTCGAGCTACCCTACTCCGCCATTCATTGCGCATGTCACACCATTGTGCTCTCATCTTGCACTCTCGCAGCCGCGTGGTTTCCTCCGCGCCCTCACAACCTTTTTCATCTCTTACCTTTGACTTCCAAGAATCCCGCACACTCACATATACGACAAGATGTCCAGATCCTAACTAACGCCTCCATGAAATTATCATATTTCACCATTGTCTCAATTTATCACACAGTCTCATTGTTGCCTTGTTTCACCATGTTTGCCGTCCTTCCCTGACCTTTACACTTCTCTCCGCGGTTCTCTGCGTCTCGCCGTACATTTTCCTGGCTGAGGTGGCTTCACTGCAGTGCCCCTAGGATTCGAGTCCCAAAGGAGACGTGATTTTCGATATTAGGTAGAGAATTCTGGAGAATTCCAGCGGCCGGCTGCTCTGATCGGTAGTTTTCCGTGGTTTCTCCGATCAAAAGCAGGCGAATGCCGGAGCAGTATCATAAACGGGTCTCTGTCTGCGTGTAATATTTCGTTTTGTCGGTGCGCTGGCGGGCGAAATTTGGGTAGGGAAAATCTCCCTACACAGACGTGTAGGTAGGCGCCGAATCTCACCATCCAGTGGAAGAAAAAAATCATTGCTACCGCCGGTTATAAAAATCACTACACTTACGGGAATAAGGATTATAGTATGGAGGAAAAAAGATACCTCTTTCCTTGATGACCATAGCAGCTGACCTTAGCACCCGGAAAATGAAACAAACAAACAAACAAACAAACAATCCATCCCTCAACCTTACTTTTCCTTGCATCCTCATCCCTCCTCGTAGTACTGTGCCTCGCCCTGCAGCTCCCGTCGCCCCCACATCGCCCCGCCCCACGCCGCCTCCCGCGCCGCCTCCCGCGCGCCCGCCGCGCCGCTGCCCGTTATCGAGATATCTCCCCGCTGATGAAGACGGAGCGGCCGAGGTGGGCGGCGGCCGCGCCGCGGTAACAGATGAGGGCGGCCGCCCGCGCTTTCACTCCCCCCTTCCCTGTTACTCTCTTCCTCGCTCCCTCCGGCGCCGCTCCGCCTGCCGCAGGCCACCGCTGGTGACCGGCCCCGCCCCTCCAGTCCCTGGCCTCCCGTTAGCTGCCATTTCGCCCTCGATTCGTCACAGCCGCTTCGAGCGAGGGGCGTGCTACAATCATTGCCCGCAATTCATTTTCTCTCTGGCTCTCAATCATTCATTCTGCCCACCATTTCCATTTAGTAATTCAATTACATTTTGTTGTTGAAAATCTTTCGTACCTATAATTGATCCTATTGCACATTTAGTTTATTCTAGGTTATTTTAATACAATTTTCAATTTTAATTTTACTAAATGTCAATACATGACTGAAAATTTTGGATGTGCATACTGGGAATTCTTAGGTTGCAATAATCTTCACGCTACACCTTTCAATAAGATCGGTTTCAAATAGCATAGTTCAAACAGTTATCATGTGATCGTTGTATACTTTTGCAATAATCATTCAGTTATTAAGAAATTATGGTATGTATTTATGTAAATTCTTCGAATACTCCAAAATTCGTCCGCATAATTCAGCCCATTATCATTATTATTATTATTATTATTATTATTATTATTATTATTATTATTATTTACCTACTACTCTCCAAAAATTATCAACAACTGAATTTGTTTCTGGTAAAAGATGGGGATTTGTAAGGCATTTTCTATTAGCATTTTACTACGATGTTGAAGAGAACTATTGCACAAAGTTAGGCAATGTCAAATATGTCAATGAAACAAAATGCGTAACTTTATACCTCTTCATTTAATTTTAACTCTTTAATAAGTAACATCCCTGTATCAAATTCGATAATGAAATTAATTTTAAATATAATCGAAATCTGATGAAGTACAAAATATATGTTCGCAGTTCGCCCAGAATTTTGCCAACAACTGTTGATTAGTAACTGACCTTTTTTACTATTTTGGTTGCCTGAAGATAAAGAAAGTGTTAGGTATCTTAGAAGCACTTTGCTACAATTTAGTATCAATTCATTCCATTGCGGAACGCAAATCGTAGCGAGACATCCACGCGGAGGTGTCTATACTTCCACTCCGCCGCGTCCTCTTCCGAGTTGTCTCCGCGCGGAGTTTCCATTTTCCGCCCGCAGCCGCCGCAGCCACGCGGGTCGCGGGGCCGGGCGGAAGGAAACGGATGATCCGGCGGCGCGGAGCGTAATTTGGGAACACGTGTCGAAAGGCATCTGCGCGCCGGCGGCCCGCCCACGACCTCGCCTCCCCGCTCCCCCTGCCCTTTCCCCGCTGCCCCTTCCCCGCCTTTTACGCTTTGTCATTGTCCCTCTGCCCCGCTGCTCAGCCCCCTGCTCCCTTCCCCGCTTCGCCCTGGCCCCGTCCGACCCGCCTGCCCTGGTGCCTAATAGTCCCCTTTCCCCGCTGCTCCCTCCCCCTTCCCAGCTTCCCTGCTTCGCCGCTGCTCACTTTATCAACGTTCCTCTGCCCTGCATCCACTACCCTCCTGCTCTCTTCCCGGCTTCCCCATTGCTCCGGGAGCCACACCTCTCTGCCTCACTATCTTCCTGACCCACAGCCTCCGTACTTAGCTTGCCCCCCTTTCCCGCTGCCTCCTGTCCACCCCTGCATGAAACCATATCTCCCTTTCCCACATCCCCGACGCCCCCTTGCCTGTTGCCCCTTCCCCGCTTCGCTGGTGCCTGTCTGCTGACACCCCTTTCCCCGCTTTTCCTGGTCCCGCTGGCCTCAACGCGATTCTCTCATTCCCCACTGTTCCGGTTTACCATTGTGCCTCTGTCCCGCAATCGCTCTGCTATGCTCTCGCACCCCTTTTTGCTTCCTCGCCACCCGCTTTCCCCAAAACCACATCGCCCTGTCTCACTATTCAACTGCCTCACAGCCCCTTTCCCCCCGCTCCCTCCTCCTTCCCCGATTCCCTGTTTCCCCGCTATTCCGCTGGCTCGCAATCCCCCCTGAGCTTTCCCTTTCTCGCTTCCCCGCCACCCGATGCCTCCCCCTTTCGTCGCGACCTCCTCACTGTCCCGCAGTGTCCCGCCTTACAGCTGACGCACTGCTACCGGCTGGGGTGGCTAAAGTGGCAATGTCGGTGCATCTGCAGCATCGCTGACCGGCAGGCTCTAGGGGTAGAGTTCCGTCGAGATCCCGGACACTAGCTTTCGACACTAGCTGGCAAGTGAGGTCGAATTCATAAACTGGGAGAGAATTCTAGAGCGGACAGCTGCTCTGATCAGTACTTTGCCGAGGTATCTCGGATCAATACCCGGTGAATGCCGGAGTGGCAGCTTCATATTCGGGCCACGGACCGCGCCCGAACTTACCTTCTTCAGCCTCCTTTTCTCATCTTCCCTCACACATACTCTCACGCACGCTACGTTTACATGATTACGCCACGCATAACGGGAGACCAATAAGAGCTTAGCTTAGCTTGTGCTGTGGATTGAATATTAATGAAGAAAATAATTTAATATTAAAAGATGTTGGTTAATTAACGATCACATATTTACGAACGACTTTTGAAAACTTGCTTCATTCTGTTTGTTTACAGCTCTCTTATCTGTGTTTAAATCTCATTTATTTCATAATTTGCTCCCCACCCCTCCAGCCCCTGCATTTCCAAAGAGGGAGGAGTTTCTCCGTCTTTTCTGGGAACCTCTCCGTAACAGCCTGTAAACGGAGGGGGCGATGGAAGTGCAGTCTCGAGGCAGTTGCGTGTACGTGCTGTCCCGTGCCGCTTCGAATCCCAGCGGGGCGAGGCTCGCCTTTAGCGGCTCTGCGAGGGCGCGGAGAAATCGATGTGCGCGGGATTACGACGTCGAAGGCAGTGAGCGCAGGTGCATCTGCACGCGAGGGCCTCGGCCTTTATGGCACACGCCCCCTCGCCCCCTCCACTCTCTCCCCCCTCCCGCCTGCGTGGCACCCGACCTCTCCCACGCGCCTCTCTCCCTTCTCCCACCTCTTACCCTTCTGCCGTCTACTTCAGCCCTGTTCTTTCGCCATCGCCCTCTTCCACGAGTCCCACCCTTTCGCCCACACACCTCCGCTCCACCTTCTCTCTACGTTCTTTCGGTCTCACCCACCCATTCCGTGGCACTCGACCTCTCAAATGCACCTCTCTCCCTTCTTTTACCTCTTACTCTTCTCTCATCTCTTTCCCTTGTTCTTTCCCCCTTGAGCCCTCCCCTCTCGTACCTACTTACTCTTACCCGTCTCTCATCTTCACCCTGCTCTTTCATCCTCCCCCTACATCCAATCCTATCCTACACTACATACTACTTCCTCGCCCATTTTCACTTTTCCTCTGACTCTCAACCTCCCATCCCACCTTCGACTACCCGTCGTGTTTCCACCTCCCGACCTCCCTCCCCGCCTACTCACCCCTCATCCACTCTCCCTTTCCAATCCCTCCTCACGCCCCGGTCTTTCCGACCCTGAAGCCTTTTCGCCCATCGCCCCCTGCCGCCGCTTCCACTCACCACCTCCCCCGCGCCGCCCTTCCTCACCCCCCTCCATGCCCCCTCCTCGCCTCCGTTTCCGCTGCCTCGCCCCCACCCGAGCGAGTGCTTCCGTTCGCTTTACTGACCGCGCGTGCAGGCCCCGTGCCGGATTTATCTTCCGCCGGCGCGGCGTATTGGAAACCGAGAGTGGAAAGTAATCAGTGGAATTCGTGCTGTTTCTCGGTCGTTTTGTTGAGCATTTTTTAGTCGCTAGTAAACTTCTGGGCATTGTGATTTGAAGGCGGAAGCCTGTGTAACTTTTTCCCTGGGCTGGGTCGTTTGTAGCATATGCATAACTGAACTACACGGGATAGAGTTACATACATGGAGGGATGTATTTTCTGTGCTAAGCCATTTCTGATTACAAATGGCTTGAAAAACCCTTTTCAGAATGCGAGTACTGTACGGTCCTACTATTCGTACGATGCTTACGATGGTTCATAATCTTGGTTTGTGATGTGGTTTCACATCATCAAGAAAGTAAGGGAAGTGTAAGAACATGTTCTTGCTTAATGTCTTCACATAAAGGGATAGGATAGCATCTTAGAATATAATTAGAATTAAAATTATTACCTTTTGAAAAGCTGGATGTTGAAATAAAATATTTTATTCCCCTTTATTTCAAGCCTCATACAATATGAGTACAACAAGTCTCCTAAACATGTGAATGCATTGGGAAATGTAGTATAACAGAATCTGTTAAGACCAAAGGCGCTGCTCAGTCATTGAATTATTTCGCCACATTTCCATGCGTAGTTAATAACTATCGAACAGCATTCAGTATCTTACTTTCTAGCATACTCCAAAGGTAAAATAGAGAAAGGTATATAATGCTGGAGAAAACAAACAACGATTTTTTGGCGAAAAAATGTGTATTGTAGGTTTCCGATACCAAAAATGTGCACAATTTATTTCTCTATGCATATTAATAACACGATGTATAGTAAGAATCCTCGTTTTGTAGGTCTTTGGTACCGAAAAAATGATTTACGGCAAAACGGTCCGTCGGTCTGTCTCTGTCTGAACAACGCTAGCGGCTGAACCATAACTAGAAGTTTCATTAAAATTGATTTTTTTAATTTGACCAATGTCGCGAATCCTTGAATTTGAATCATATTTTAATTATCGGGTACTTTGCATGAACTCTCAAGGACATTTTAAAATGTTTCTCAAGTATGATTCCAAATCTTTTTAATCGGAATGGCCAAATTCGAAAATAAAAAGGGCGTGAGTACAAAATATTAAAAAAGTGGCTTCTTCCTTCAACTGCAATATTGAAATCAGAGATTTTTTCTTAATGAAATTTATTCTTTAAATGTAGATTGTTAAATAAGACCAAGTACACATTTTGAAAATATCAGTATTTGTTGCGTTATTTTGCGAAAAGTCAAGGCAATTTTTTTTAAAAATCTCAAAAACGGCTCCAACTTTATTATTTAACTTTTTTGTACGAATAGAGCTAACTGCATTGAATAACCTGAGATAAACCCCTTTTTGATAAATTCTTTTAATTTTTAAAAAAATACATAAAATATAACTTTTTGAAATATTTCTCTCATTGTTAACTTTTACACTTGTGGTTAATTGTATTCATTATTGCATTTGTGTATACAAGCGCTTCGAGAGCTCTCTTATAAAGTTTCTCAAAAATTCAAAACTTCTCCGCGTAAATGTGCCCCAAATTCCGCAGGTACAGAAAGGCTGGAAAAACATTTTCTCAAAAACGGCTCCAAATTTTTATATCAACTTTTAACTTTGTATAAACCAATAAACTTTTACCATAAACAGTGGTTAATGCACTACGCAAAGTAACATTAACGTTATTTTGATTTATTCATTTCATTTGTTGAAATTACACAAATGTATTTTTTTAAATATATGTCACGTCGTTAATACTTAAATATGGGCATTTTGTATTGATTACTACATTTTTGAACACAAGTGTGTTCAAAAGTGTTTACAATACATTTTTAAAATTTCTCGAAAACTCGAATGTTTTCGGTAAAAACTAGCTCGAAATTGCGCATTTTCAGAAATGCTCTCACATTAATTTTTATTTATATTTTTATGTGAAATAATAATCTTCTTAGGTTGTCCTGATGAAAAAACTTTATACTTATAATGTTTATAAAGACCTAGAAGTTAATCATTATAATAAAATTATCTTTTCAGGAAAGGAATGTCGAACCTTTCAGCAAATCGACTTGTGTGATACACTCGTCCATTTTACATTTGCAGACGGAGAACTGCGATCTGTTTACATGAGTTCACCGCCAACTGAATGAGAATCGCACGTCTGCAGTAGATACTGAACGATTAGATATGATATAGATGGCGGTGAGTAGGACACGAGACCTCGGTGGGGCAAAAACATAACCATTAAGTAATTCACATGTGCAAAGAAGAAATAAAAATATATTACGTGAATTTTGTGAATATAATGTATTATTATACATTTTATTGTACATAACCTGAATAATTTAAGGGCGCAACTCAGAGCTCACTGTCAGAAAGTCATAATTCGTCAGCTGTGTCTTAGCGCTTATACTGGCTTCAGAGACAGCTGAATCCATAGAGCTGGAATCTCCGTCGGATGAACACTCACCTTCAGAATTATCGCTATCCACAGTCAAGAGCATTATTACATTTTCAACGACTTCTTCCATCAATACGTCTCGATGCCAATATTCCTCCAAATTTCTTTAACCTTGTCACAGTCTTTTTCCAGCCTTCCTGTGTAAAGCTCTCTATTGCTTTTTTGTCAATTGTACAAGGAATAGAAGAGAAACACTGCTTTCTCGTTTTGTGTTCGGGCCTTTACTTTCAAAACAACAGTAGCTCCTAACTATGCTGTCTGCAAATGTAAGTGAACGAGTTATACTATTCTATAGTGATGCGTTGATGCTCGGACTATCATATTTTTACTACTCTATCCTATAATTCAAGTATTAGCCGTAATATTTTACGTACGTAATCAGATTACTCTTTTTGGTGCTTGCTTGTATGAGGTATGCTTAATGATATTTCTGTCATTTCTTTCCCGAGCCAAACATAAAGAATTCAGACAGAATGAGAGAGAGATGGGTGTAAGATGAAAGGGCATTGGTAGGAGAGTCATATATTCAAGAGTTCCTTTTTTCTTCTCTATTGATCTGATAATCCAATTGCTGTGAAGCACTCTGGCACTTTGTGAATGCTTTTTACGACCGCGATGAGTCATCAGAGGTCTCCAACGCCGTTTACCTTGAAGTTTTGAACCTTAAAATGATTGTTTACGTACTTGTACGCTTTTAATGTTTTTAATGTGAAGAACTGCGAAGTGAAATATACTATACTCTTCTTCTAGATTCGCGTTACAAATATTGTAAGTGTCCCCCAGGCCATATATTTTTCTATGTGTCTGACACAACAGATAGTCTAATTAGTAACTGTACAGATTAAATTGTTACTTGTATTACGCTGTTTTGCGAAGTAAACTAACTATAAATTAAGTTAGTTGTTACTTAGGCAAGGGATGTCTACTTTCTCAGTACATTTATTTGTTAAAAGTGCTCCTGTGGCCTGACCTTCACACTCGCCTGCACGACACTTTGTGCTGCTAGTCAAATACCGTCTACCTACATTACGAGCCCTGCAAACACAATCAAGCTGCCCTCCTCAGACAAGGATCGTGATTGGTTGCAACTTCCTGCCTGAAGACTTATTTTAATATTTAATCACTGAGACTCAGTATTGCATCACAATAAACTTATGTGAAATTATGGATTTAACTTATACTTTCATAATCCGCACAGCAATCCTTTAAAGTCTGTGTATAACATAACACATATTTTACCATTCCACCCCGAATGCATTACTGTTTCCTCTTATGTGAGGAAGAAGATATCCGCTCTCTCTCTTCGAGTAGCACGTGCATAGCTCACTCTTTGCTGGTTTTAAAACATATATGAACAGCCCAGATATTTATTACGAGTAGTTTGCATGGCGTATTAACGTGATATATTGCTTAGTATGTGAGTGCGGGTTATTGTGATTCGCTGCGGATTTAAAGTAACTTAGGAAAGATGATTTTTAAATGTGAGAATCAGCACCGCATTATCCACGTGTTCACCATGCTGCTCTTGAAGTGATGCAGACATCCGTTAGGACCAAGCCAGCGTGTATTTTCATTGGTTCAATGAACTTGTAAACTACAAACTGTAAAGACCAACAAAATTATCACAACTTTTTGGCTACTCAACCTCACTGCAACATTTAATTTAATATAATTTCATCGTGCTTCTGCATCGAACAATGCCTCACAATTCTGTAAACCAACTTCATGTAATTCTCCGTCAGTATTATTACCTAAAAAATGTATTTGAAATAATGTTATTTTATGAATTATTTCTTCATATTGTCAATTATTAATTTATTAAACAATATGGAGGAGACAATATGTTTAAATAATCTCAATCAGCATTGTAACTTGATCCGCAGAGGCGATCACCAACCCACCTTCTATTTATTTCACAAAGAGCAGTAATTACCTGGAACTTCATCATTATGACGGGTCCAAACATACATTTGAAATAAATTAATTAAATGAGTGCAATAATAATGATTTTATGATTAATATCCCATTAGTTCTCGGTTTTATAATTAATTAGTTGTCCGTCTAATCAGAATGTTTTATTCACAAATATATTGCTCAATTGTTTTATTTAATGTTGATCGAAACTGCGTTTGAGCAGCTTCTTCAACACAGTGGCGACTCCTGGTGAAAAGAAAGATTGGGGTACAACCAAGAAAGATGGTAAGAAATTCTTAAACTACGCTTACCTGAATAAACTTAATATATTGCAGTTCTATTTTCATGTTTTCACTTTAGCAAATTTATCAATTACTAAATCTGGATTAACATTCTGATTTTCACACCTTCCAACAATTTACTGATCGTATCGTAATTTGATTCTAACCCTGACGTAGTACTATTGAACACGTGGGTTTTTCACACCGTAGACTGGAGAGTGAGAAGGTGGTTGCTGAAGATGTGATCTACCACTGTGGAATTTTTTTCGTTCTTTGCCCTGAATCGCAGCTCAGGACGAAAGTATTACGATAAAGCAACGCATATACGAGTTTTCTACCATATTATGCCCCCCCCCATTTTTCTCACCTCGCGAAATAGACATAACATTGAGTACAACTTAAGGGAGCAATAGATTAACAATATATGAGATTTTGTTATTCTAAAAACTAACGGACATGCTCTCAAAGCTTGAAAATAAAAAATTATGTATATATTATATAAAAAACAAAATATTGCTTTCTAATTAAAGTAAATTATTGTCATGTTAACCAATTTTAAGGACAAAAGTTTGGTACAACACTCGCCTCTACAATTGTTAAGACCTTCAGAAATGTCAACTAATTTAGCCATCATTTAAGTGACGGTGGCATAGCGTAACAAAATTATTTGTTGAACTATTTTACAAAGATTTATATACATCAAATTCAATTTATTTTTTCCCACATGAATGGCAGGGCAAGAGGTCTATGGCGTAAAGAAATGATTGCGCCTAGTGATCTGTCGTCAAGCTGTCCGTATCACTCGACGTCTTATATTGGCAAGGGTGAGCCTAGGGAAATGGAAACCAATTCAATACCACCATTTGATGCTTCTGTTTAAATGCACTCAATATGGCAATAATTAATTTTAACTTTCACGTAGTCTTGTTGATTTGCTGGTCATTGAATTTTTAAATGAATAAATGAAAAAAAATTAAAAAATAGTGTAGCCTTTTTATTAAAAATGTTATTGCATCTTTATTAAACGCTCTTTGAGATCTTGAGCTCATGACGGTTAGAGCGAGGGAACCGGCCACCCTCCATATTCTTCTCTGTGAAGCAAAAGCTCGTTCTGTAATGCAACACAATGGCGGTAGCTAATCAAGTGGTACGAAACTACCTGTGGGCTGTGCATTGTGGTATCTGTTCTCCGTTTGCGGAGTCGTGTCTGTATCGACTGTCAACTGTCATGGGAAACAGGGGCGGACTATCGTGCCTCGCCCAACACTGCTCTGCCAAGTGGCGCCGATGGCTGCAAATTAAGTCAGTGTATGCGACAATGTAACCCATTAACAGTCGCACACTAACGGGCAGGACTCAGAGATGGACCCTAGCATAGTTTCTTCTGCTATTAAGGTTTAGGTAATATGTTTCCCTTTCATATATTAGGACTTTTATTATTATTATTATTATTATTATTATTATTATTATTATTATTATTATTATTATTATTATTATTATTATTGCCTTTCTGAACACCGATCTGGAGGATCAAGGTAGCTAAGAGCGTGTACCAACTCAGCGCTTCGAGGTCGCGGGTTCGAGCCCCTCCATGGTCATGGTTGTTTCTCCCGTATCTATTTATGTTGTCGCAGAGGCCTCGCGTTCTCTTGACCGCAGATCAGAGGAGCTCGAATTGTGTTGGTTTCTAGTAGACGATTATGCGACCCATCGGGACGTAAAGGCTGTTGGTTGGGTAAAAGCCTTAGGAAAAAATCTTTCTTAGCAGTTATTTCGTATTTCAAGGCTTATAGAATGTTTACCAAAAACCGTTGTCATGCGTAATCGCATCGTGGAAACTCCGGCATTTCCTTACATCCAGGCCTTCCCATAAACATGTTGCAATCTTGTTTCAGTGTTGGTTAAGGTAGAGTACGGTTGTGCTATCGGAGCAAATAGTAAATGTCGAACATATTAAAAAAAAGACGTCGCTTCTCTCCCTGCTGAAAGAACCACAAGTTTGGAAAATGTTCAAAATATATACTCCCTGGCGTACCTCAAATATAGCAAATATGTTAACACAAACGTGCAGAAAATGTGTGTAACGAATTCGTAAATGAAGTGTGAAGATGGCGACTTACTGGTGGCGCTGACGGAGGGCTCGTTGTCCGCCGCGGGCAGGCGCTGCTGGCCCTGCACCGCGAAGCGGCCGCTCTCTGCAACACACACGCGTCGAAACCCTTCATTTTGAATGCCCAGCGATGCATTGTTTTTTATTGAATTTTTCAGTTCAATTTTGAGATTGCAAAATTCGTACGTTTTTTAATTAGCACGCCTTGCAAAGAGTTAAAATATTCACCGAACATCGCAAACCAGCTGATTAGTATTAGAAAATTCATTCCGTAAGTGTAATGCATTTTTTTGCTTGCGGCAGGTGTTGGTGAGTTGCTTAGTGGAAATATCAATTACATGCCTTTTCTTCCAAATTCTTTACCAACCCCAAAATCTACTTTGCTTCAACCCCTTTTCCTGATATTATTAAAGCGAGACTTGCTCTGACAATCAAAGCCCATCTCTCAAAAGTTCTTTTCCTGCTATCGTTGCCCTGAAACAATAATCTAGCCTCCCACGCATTAACCTTTCTGTCTTCTGTCCTCCTCCTCGTCAGAAGAACAAGATTCTTCACAGAGGTTCCCAGGGAAGATGCTCTCGCACAGTATTATTGTAAAGGAAGTCTTAATCACAGGGTCTCCAGCGAATGTATGGTTGTATAGCTTCTTATGCATTCTTTTATTGTGTGGCACATTTATGTCGCTACAAAACTCGCCAGTAGAGGGACAATCCCATTGACCTAGTTTAATAAAATAAAAAATCCCCCTAATAACCTTGCTACCAGAATGTGATTCTGAATCGATTTAATTTGTACTAATGGCCTGCAGCAGCAAAACGCTGCTATAAAATACCACACAAAATGGATTTCCAAAAAGTACAAACAATTTTCCAAAAATATTTTTTCCCGATGTTAATGAAAGAGAACGCCCTTACTTTTGGTCACTGACTTCTGTTTTCTATCTGGAGAGGTTCCTGCTCGCATACCTTGCAGAATATTCGTATTTTCGCTTAGTTCTCGAAACAAATCTACAACATCCTTCACCTTATAATCGATGATTTAATGAATTTTAATGCAACTATTCTGTTATATCAGCTTTTTGAAAGCAAATCCTAGGAACAAAAATTCACCCATATTGGTCGGCGTCCGTTAAGGATTTAACACTCCGCCGTCGGTAAAGATCAAAACAATTGACTTCAAGCTAAATAACTAGGATGCGTAATCCTACTTCAAGAAAAATTATTTCTTATTTATATTAGTATTTTATTACAACAAGGTAGTTTAATGAAAAATATTGGTCGACATACAGGCGATATCAAAAATAAAGTATTTGAACGGTTATTTGCACCATATCGGTGTCAAATAGTCGCATGGGGACTATGAACATCCCCATACTGTGATAACTGCCAAATAAAATAGTTTGTATTGTAGTAAAGTAAAATATTGGTCTATTCTTCTCGGATTTACAGTCCCCCTCAACAGCATGTTTACCTTGCATTTTTGAAATGCATTTTGTGATGGGGATCTCCTACAATCACCACGCGTGCCCAAATACAAAAAAAAATTGATGATGGTATATGCGGTTTAAATACTGTTATAACGCAACTTGCATACCAGGTGATGAAACCGCAGGAACTCTCAGAGTTTGTCAAATTACATTTTGTGTATGAAAAACTGTGAATATGCCCTTTACGCGAAAATATTTTGATCAGTAAATTTTAATTCGTATATCAGTCACGATGAATCTGTATAACGCGTTCCAGATTATTTAGAAATGCGCCTGTTTTCAAACCCATTAATTGAACCGCGCGAAATGCTCATAATGCGTAAAGGATTTGAAAGTAATCATACCAGATAAAGTTGGTATTTTATTGTTAAAAATACGATAATAGAGTCGTATTGAACATAATGAACTAGAAATATAATTCTGTTACAAGATTATTTAGTATATGAATTAATACGCAATGTAGTTAGCGGATATGCGAATATTTAAACGCTGGTCAAAAAAGGCCTTTGAATATCGCATTAAATATTTTTGTCGGAATGCTAACCGTTTGTACACATAGCTGGTATACGTATTATATCACGCAATGCATTATTAGGATTATATAAACGTCGCTTGGATGCAAATTACTCTGTTCATTATGAGGTTCAGAATTTCTCTGCTTCTGTAAATGATAAAATGTTTAGTCCTTTACCCGCGTCAAGAGCGCCTGAAGCGCTAGCAGTCAGGTGTATCACGAATCGTCAGACCTGGTGTTCTCGATCGAGTTCACAGATCTGCCGCTAGGGGGATTGCGGCGCGGTGGCGCCACGAGGTGGAGCTTTCGTGAACTGCTAGCCAGTGCCCTTTGCGCGGTCGATTTGAGGGGACGCAAGAGGCGACGCTGTCACGAAATCAAAATTGCTATGTATTTACTAAAACTCCAAACCTTGTTGAGTTGGAATCTAAGCATATTATGGAATCATGCTGTTTATGAGAGAAAACCACACTTTTATTTATTATTAAATGTAGATATTTCAGGCTTATTTTCATATTAATAGGAAGTTATTTATGTTTAAAAACGTTGGCAAACAAGTGAAAGCGTTTAATTAAGGTTTCTAAAATATAAAAAAAATAGTTTGTCATGTTGCAAACAGCATCATCTCAAATCTGATCTTAAATCGGGGTTATTTTACGAACGATCTTTGAAAATAGGAAACAAGAGAAGGATTGCGGAGAGATAATAATAGTTAAAAACAATACAAGACAGAAATAAAAAAGGTACGTTTAATTGGCTGTAAAGCTGAAAAAACTTAATCGAACTGAAATTGTATAAATGTAGGATATAGTTTTTGACAAAATCATTATTAAGCCGACGAACTGAAATGAGTAAACACTATAAAACGACAATACAGTTATAATGTTCTAGCCTCTAGTTAAACATTTGAGTACGATGTTACTGACTCATTGTTCAGCTTGGATACTTGGTTATTTCGACAGTTATAATAAAAAAATAGGTACCTTATAAAACTACACAATGTCTTCGATATTCTCATTTCTCTAATCATTTATACTATAAATGATTTAGAATTTAATAACAACATTTTCATATTTTGGAGTCTTGATCTGCGTTTTCATAAATTTGGTCTTATGTCTCATTCACGAAAATTTGATCTCATGTTACAAAATGAAAGAAAGAATCAGTTTTCTCACCCTGAAAAATTTATTTAATATCAGAAGAAACATGGTTTCCGTCATAATCGTATTTCCCACCAGTGTGATGTGTTTCCTAATGCTTGATGGGACATATCTAATAGATGTTCTTGTATTTCGGTATTTGCACTTATTCTTTGAACACGATGCTTTTGTTAGTGTTTGAAGTTAATTGTAGTGTCATATTTTAACAAATGTTACCCGTTGCATAATATTGAAACCAACATGTGTTAATATTTTTCTCTATATTTTTTTTTCTAATCGATCTTCTCATTTTACATCCAGAAAAAAGCATTCACAAACACTTCCCAGAAAGATTATTCCCAGCTCGTTCACACTAGTGGTATCTGCATCCGATGAACCAACAGTATTTGAGGGCTTCTCTTAGGGTGTCAGGCTGAGAACTACTTTGAGTGGTAATCAAGGTTATATGAACATTCACAGCGCTTTAGACTTTGATGCTGCGAGCAGCGTGTGCCCGAGTCACGTGTACGACAATATTTGCTTTTACTACGCCTTGTGCACGCAACTTATTATATTTTTTACTTTTTTGTAATTACGCGTGTCACGTCTATTCTCAGCGCACTTCATTTTTTCTCTCCTCTTGTTTACAGTCCGCGATATGGCTCAACAAACCGTCGTTTAACTTGCAAGTGCGCGCGAGTGTCACGTACAAACCTAATATTTCCCGCTGTGCATGTAAAACTGCGCTGGTAGGATTACGTCTCCTGAATCCCGCGACTCGACGAGCGCGCGGCCATAAAGGTTGGAGCCGTTTTGAAAACACGTCATAGACACTAAAGGGAGCCCGCTTGCCGGAAACGGCTCCCCGGGGACGGCCAATCGGCGATTTTACTGCAGCCAGCGCTTGCGTGAAGCGGACGACTTAAAGCGGCCGCCCCGAGTCGGCGCTGGCGGAGGCGGCGGAAACGCGTGGCCGAGAGGGTTAAGAGGGGTAATGTGTATTGAAGTTGCAGTAACGGAGGACGCGAACATTGTAAGAAATTGCAAGTTTTTAATGAAGTTGTAATTGTAGATATCTAATGCCCGGGTCGTGGAAACTCACACATTGACCCTCCATAAGGAGTGTATTCTTGGGCTTTGACGAATTTAACATCCTATACATCCGTAATGCTACCAATCGTTGTTGGACTGCTATATTTGTTGGCAGGGTCCGATCCAACATATTTATCGCTTATTTCTCTCTTACTACACCTAATGTAAATCTACTTACCGAATCCTATATATTTCATGGAATTAAATCTACTGGAACATAAAATCCGTGTAAATCGTATCCATAGATTATTTAAAAATCTTGAAAAATAACAAAGATTTCTATGGCTAAATAGTTTTCAATTTTTCCCAATGTTTTTGTAGAGTTTTGTGTATTAAAATGTTGCTACAAAATTGGTGAAATACATTATTAAACACTTTTCAGATAAAGTATTCCCAAATGAATTCCTTTGAGTTACTGAAGAGCTGGAGATAACCAGATGCTACTGATTTTTGTCACTGAAGGCAATTGAATGGGGAATGATTTAAATCTCTCTTACCACGATAATGCTAGAAGACATACATCAATTTTGCATTAAGACAAAAATGTCTATTGTCTTATTAAAATCCGTTTCAGCTTTATATGTCACATAAGAAATTATTGATTATTGATGAATTGAATATTTGATACAATTTGCAATATCACCACATCTGCTGTCTCTTAAAAAATAACTTTTTCCGTGTTATACAGATACTCATTTCTTTGGAAATGTTTATATTGCAAGTTGTTAAATATTCTGTGCACAGCCA